>JAWWEE010000051.1:1560844-1579881 GCA_035221455.1 Xenops minutus | reverse complement strand
AAGGGAAGGGAAGGGAAGGGAAGGGAAGGGAAGGGAAGGGAAGGGAAGGGAAGGGTGTTGCCAGTGCTGAACTCAAATGCTGCCCATGTGTCTGGGAAAGTAAGAGATCTGCACTTTATTCCTTCTGCAAGTGCTCCAGTGGGACTTTTTGCATGTTTTGAGAGTAGTGTTCAGCCTGCCCCAAAATACAAGTTTTAGTCAATGAACTACTCATCTGGAAATGTTCTTCCCAGCTTTACTCTAGCAGTGCTTTATTTGTTGTGTTCATAACACCGTGTTCTATCCTAACACCCCCATTCCTTCTCCTCACCTCATTTACAAAGGAGCAAAGCAGAGATGCTTTGTCTCTGCACCATCTAAAATATACATTAGTCCTTCCACATGGGACGGGCCAACCATTTTACTGGCCAAATAACCTTGCTTCAGGATAATATTTTCCCGCTCTCCTGGGGGAGAAAATCCTCACTCCATTCATTTTTAAACACCCCGTGTAAATTAAGACCTCGGTATTTTCTAAAGCCCCTCACTTCCCTGCCTCATCATTTATAAGCTTCTAATCCCTTTAATCTTCTTAGAGAGGAGACGTTGAGGCAGCAGGGAGCTTTGTAAAGGTGTGGGGATCTCACAGAATTCCTGTGTAATGCCCTCCTGCTCCGTGCTCCGGGTCACTCTGCGGTGACACTTTACCCGGCTGCGGGAGGAGATCATGGGAGGGCAGTGCCCAGGCTCTGGGATAATCATTCCAGAAGCTAAAGCTGGTTAAGAAGAAAGGGATCTCTTTCTAAGCCCTTTCCCACCTTCTGGGAGTTTTGCCATCCCCACCACAGCATGTTTGGGATGGCCCATCCCGTCCTTCACTGAACAGCACCAGCAGGGGACAGGGACAGGCACAGGCACAGGCACAGGAACAGGCACAGGAACAGGGACAGTGACACAGGGACAGGGACAGGGACAGGGGACAGGGACAGTGACAGGGACAGGCACAGGCACAGGGACAGGGACAGGCACCATAGGGACAGGGACAGGCACAGCGACAGGGACAGGGACAGGCACAGCGACAGGGACAGGGACAGGCACAGGCACAGGGACAGGCACAGGCACAGGGACAGGGACAGGGACAGGCACAGGCACAGGCACAGGCACAGGGACAGTGCTGCTGTGCTGCCCTTGGCAGAGCACAAACTCCAGGTGACAAGCTCAAGGCACAATCTATGCAGAGCATCAGGGTGGCCAAATTTGAGCTTGACTGCAGTTTTTGTATCTGGACCTATTTAATGCTGGTGTTTGCCCATCTCGTCCTCATTCAGCTGCCTTTCAGCTCCCACAGGCTTAGGCTGGTCAATTAAATAGAGTGAGCAGTGCAATTTCCAAGGGTGTTTTGTTGCCCAGATGGACAATGCCCTCAAAAGGGTAGAGCTGAAATGTGATGGTGGCATGAATTGTCTCATCCACGGCTTGGTCCTGTGGCTGCTGCTCAGGAGTTCCTGTAGCTCTCCACAGCAAACTCAAGAATTTCCCCAGGTTCTGTTTCCCAAAAGCAGGTGCCTCACTGGTGGGGCCACCTGGGTGCTGATGGGGGGACCCTTCCCTCTTCATCAAGTGTTAATCCAGGCTGATGTTTTATTGTGTTTTGTTGATTGTTTCATAGTGACAACACGTGCCCTAAGTCAAACATCTTAAAGGAGTCATCTAAGATCATTGACATTATTAGGACCTCTATAAACCCAGCCTGGGATCTTACTGTCAAATGATCTCCCTCGACTTGACAAGATGTGTGTGAGGTGGCATTAGTGGGCTTACAGATTCTGTCTGCAGCAGAGACCACTGGCAGCACTTGCATGTACAGGTGGCTTTTCAGGTGATTCAGAGCCGTGAACAAATCTCCTTGAGTTTACCTTGAACCCAAAAAGCAGCTCGTGTGGGCTGTGGCACAGGAAGGTTCCAGATCCTAGTGAAAAAAAGAGCCCTTCTGCCAGACTTCCCATGGAAGATGCTCCCATGGGTTCTCCAAAGGGTGACATTTCCACCTCCTTACATAAAGGATGATCATCACCCTTCATGCAGAGCCCTCCCAGTTTCAGCTGTCCTTCCAAACTGGCAGCCAGGCACAGAGTCAAAATGTTTGTGAGCCACAGAGAGGAGGAATGAATAACTTTGGAGGAGGTGACTGCAGTGGTATTTACTCCTCTCCACTCAGCAGTGAGAGGTCCTGTGGGCAGGGGGTGCTGTGGGAAACACTCTGCAAAGCCAGGAAGGTAAACACAACTGTTAGGAATTCTTTCTTTGGCAAACAGATGTTTTGTTTGTGCTAAAGGTGACGTGATGCCTCGTGAGCTGCAGGTAGCAGACAGCAAGGCATCTTTTTCTCTCCATCACATCTCTGGTCCATCCCAACGCTCCCCTGGGAGCTGCAGGATGTACCCATGGGTGGCACATCCTCAGCCAGGGGGTGTCTGTGAGGGACCAGTTCCCTCAGGGCATCTCGAGGCAGAGCCCTGAGGGCCAGCACATTCAGGAGGGGATGAAGAGTCTTCTGAACCCACCCAGCCTCTTCCAGAAACCCAGCGGTTTCTCCAAGCTCCATCTGCCTCACACCAGCTGAAGAAGAGAGTTCTTGCCAACCCCATGAACTCAGCAGCTTGTCTTTCCCTCCCTTACCCTCTTCACTAGTTTGCTCTTTAAAAACATGAGCACTTTTAAAATAAACACTCTTTTCTCTTTATTCTTGCCATGTCTGAGGGACGTGGTTTAGTGGTGGAATTGGCAACATTGGGCTAATGAGTGGACTTGATGATCTTAGAGGGCTTTTCCAAGCCAAATAATTCTGTGATCTTGAGATTCTAAGGTGTTTGGGTACCTTTGCTGTTCTCCACTGCACAGGCATGGTGGGAGTTGTGGGTTGCAAATTCAGAGAAGGTTTCACAGTATCATCTGGTGCCAGGAGAAGGTGCTGGTCACCAATGGGTTCCCAGGACAGTCATGAAATGGGAGTGCCAAGTGCTGTCCCATTGCCATTCCAAAGCACCAAGCAGCTATCACTGTGACCTAACAAAATTAAAGTCTTGTGGATGGAGAGGGTTAAGAAAACACTTAAAAATGGGATTTTCTTGATTCCTCTGTCTCTGGTGTTGGTATTGTGCAGTAGTGAGTTCCTCAGCAATAACCATGTGCTGGAGAGATGTTGGCATGTCTGACTCCTCTCTAAAATGTCAATGCATAAAATTGTAAAACCTCCTTGCCTTTCCCAAACCAGACTCTCAGCAGAGCATTGGGGGCGCCCCAAGGGTTTTTGGTGCCCTGCCTGGGGGTGCAGCAGTGTGTGTGTTCCCAAGCACACCCAGCACCCTGGCAAAGCAGGAGCTGAGGGAGGCAATGGCTGAAAGCCCAGCACGGTGAACCACAACGTTTCAGAAAGCAGCTGAAATCCCCCATTGAACTTCATCAGCTCCAGTTCATCAGGGAGCCAGGGCTGGCTCTGGGCTGTGGGCACAGGGTGCCAGGAGCCCCCGGGGTGGTCGTGGCGAGGGGGGACAGGAGGACACAGGTCACAGCAGCTCATTGAGCACCTGCACAGGAGCACCCACAGAGGAACCAAGGGTGGGTGGGTTGCTCAGGGTTTCTCCATGAGGGCCAATAGCATTTTCCCTCTGGGGTTCCTCATCCATCACACTGGACATGAGAGCTGAGGCCAAGCCTGCAGCGTGTGTGGAAGACACAGGGTGAGCTCTGGAGCAGGAGCAGTGTGGTGTCTGCATTCCTGGGGGAGGAAAACACCAGAGCCAACCTCACCCAAGCAGGGCAGGGGGAGCTCAAGGTTATGAAAATGAAATCATTCTTCTTCTTTTGCTTTTCCAATGACTGCTACTGTTAAAATGAGTAATTGTGGAGCAGCCCTTCCCAGACAGGTCTGTTCCTGCTCACAGCTCCTGGTGGCTGTCAGAGATGCCCTGCACAGCCAGGGGAGTGAAGAGAGCAGAAAGGCACACTGGCCTGGGGGAGTCCCCAAAGGTCTGGGGGTCAGTGGTGGTGGCCACAGTCCCAGTGCTGCTGATAGAAGATCAGTGCTGATGGGGTTAAACAGGATAGAGTGGGGGTAACAGGGTAAATGCCTGCCTGCTCCCCATCCATGGTCAGCGAGGGTGGATGAAGGATAATGAACCTGAGTGTGTCAGGCACACACAGGGGACCCAAAGCTGTTCTTTGTCACCTCTGCTGGTGTTACAGGCAGTGGTGAGGTGGTGGCCACTGCCCCGTGCAGCACGCCGAGCTCCTGAAAGGGCAGTCTGGTCCATCGTGGCAGCACCACGGCTGCAGTGCCACATCCCTGCTCTGCAGTGGCTCTCCAAGGACCCCTCAGTGGGCTCTGCTAGAGGAAAGCTTGGAGAGAAGCTCCTCTCAAAGGCTTCCGTGGCACATTTTGTTGTCTGGGAAAGCAGGGCTTGCCATTGGGAATGCTCCCTCCACCAGGCCCAGCTAATTAAAGCCCAACAGGCAGTAAATGTCCATGGGCCATTACTCCTCTCACAGAGCAGGCTGAGTGTGTGATGAGGGCCAAATTGCCATTTAATGCGATCTAATTGATTTTATAAGCTGCTGTGTTATCAAGGAGTGTCCCCTGCCATCAGGCAGGCAGTTTGACACGTGGGGTGTGCCCTTCCCCAGTGGTGGCAGAGCACTGGGAGGTGCTGGTGGGCACCAGCTTGGCCTGCAGCCCGCACACTGGGGCTGCTCCCTGGGCAGGGACTAGGGAGAAGATGGGAGAAGATGCTGCAGAGGCCTGGAGAGCTTCCACCTTCCTGCCATGACTCAGGGCCCATAGCCTGGCATCCCCTGTGGTGTTTGGGAGCCTGATGTGGGTGGGAGCACAAGGGGTGCCTGCCTGGTGCAGAGAAGCTGTTCAGCACCCCATGGGAAGGGCAGGGGGAGGAATTGCAGGGTGCCCACGGAGCCAGGCAGTGCTTGGTGCCAGCACTGGCCCCTGCCCTGGCAGGAACATCTGCCTTGAGGTGGATGGCTCCCTCAGGGTGGTCCATGGGGACAGCCCCCAGGCCATGGCAGCACTGCTGGCTGTGCTGAGAAGGTGCCCTGGTCCTGCTGCCCAGACAGAGCTCTGGGTCCAGGGACAACACCAGCTGCTCTGCTGGCAAACAGGGGCTCTCTGTGCTTCATCCTCCTCCTCCTCCTCAGGATGGGGGATGCTGGTCGTGTCCCCTGGCCCCAGCCCTCACTCCTGCAGCCCTTCAGCCCTGTGTCCTGCCTGGGGAGCAGGGACACGCTCCACGTCCCCAGGGCCAAGGTTAATCAGCCTAACTTGTTAGCTAAAGCCACATGCAAAGTGTGTGCTGTCCCTGCGCCCTCAGCCTGGTGCTGTGAGTGACCCCTCCAGCTCTGAGTGATGCTCCCAGCAGCTGGCAGGATATTTCTGTTGCTTTTTGTTTACGGATTCAGTGGGTCCCTGGTAATTGGAATGTGGCAACTCCTCACACGTAACAGATGAGACGGCCCTGGAGGGGATTTGTCACTGCTTCACTCCCCTGCAGCAGGAAGGGCTCATAAGTCACAGCTGACAAATCTTTTAATGACTTTTAAACTTCATTTACAGAAAAGAATGACCATAATCAACCAGCAGTGATGGGCTACTGATCTTGCTGTGCTCTTCGAAAGGGGGTCCGTGTGTCCAGCCCCTCGCGTGGGAGCCGGAGGCAGGGAATGGTGTGGCAGAGAAGGAGGGGGCTGGCAGGGTGAGAAGGGCTGGAAGGAGGGAGTGCTGAGCAGTCCTGAGCCATCCCACCCCTCGTGTATGCACGGCTGGCAGCACCATGCTGCTGCAGGAGGAGAGCACGTCCTGCCCGGCTGTGGCAGTGGGGGATCCCAGAGCATCGGGGGGCAGGGTGGCACAGCACCCTGGGGCAGCCGTGCCCTCCACAAAGCCAGGCTCCCCCCTAGGCCTGGCATCCCCCCAGAGCTGGGGGGGCACAGACCCATGGGGGGGAGCACATTGGTTGCTTTTCAGGAGGAAAAGGATCTGCTGCCAGCACAGGTCTCGCTGTACTTGGCACGTCGAGCAGCTCAGCTGCTTTGCAGGTCTCCCTCTCCCATCACTGCAAGCTGCATCCCATCTGAGATGCTTTCCCTGGGGACAGGGAGCTTCTCCAGTCTCTCTGGAGCCTCAGAGGTGGCGTTCAGACAACCAAACCTTAGCAAATCCCACCACAAGAGGAGTGGGAGCCCACATCCCAGCAACTCTGCAGACATTTGTGTCTTAATCACTCATGTCATTCTGTGGATTGAATGTGTCTGAAATAATTTTGAAAGGCAAAAAGCTGATAATTAACTCAGAGAGAGGAAAGGAGGATGTCAAAGCCCTCAGCTGGCAAAGATGAGGGTTGGTGTGCCAAAGACCTGCAGCTTCCTCTTGCCTGTGGCCCCTGATGCTCCTCATGCCACGTCCTGCTCCCACTGCCACCAGCCCCATCCCTGGGAGTGAGTGTCTGGCTTTGGTGGCACCCATGGCATGAAATCCTTGAGCAAGTGAGAGAGCAGTCAGCTGGTTTGCAAAACATGGCCGAGCATTTTGGAGGAGCAGTCTGGTTTGGGTCCCAGGGACTGTCACAGTACCCCCAGCTCAGGATTCTGCTGGGGCTCCTGGCCTTGGGAGCTTTTCTAAAATGCCAGGGCAGGAAGCACGTGGGGATGGGGAGCTCCCTGATTTCTGCCTGGGCACTCAGAAGAAGCAGCCACAGCCCCCATGGCTTGGGGGAGGCAGGGCTGGCCCCCACCCAGCCTGGAGGATGAGCAGGACCAGTTTGGCTGGGAACAGCAGCACTGGTGTGTTAAAGAAGCCGGGGCATCACGCTGCAGGCTGCCTAGAAGAGGAGGTTAATGGTTGGACTTGTTGATTTTAGAGGTCTTTTCCAAGCTCAGTGATTCTGGGATCCTTTAAGGCACCAGCAGAGCTCAGGAGGAATGGCATCAGCAGAGCTGCATCTGCAGCAGCACATCTGTGGGAGCTGGGTGACCCTGGCAGGGGGTTAAATCAACTGGGGGTGGGATGGCAGCATGAAATGGGGTTCCCTTGGAGCCCAGATTGTCCCTCTGGTCTGTGGCCACACTGGGAGGGAGCCCTGCTCTCCAGCCCTCCATGGCCCCCCTGCCACGTGCAGGAGATGCTGAAAGCAGCAGACACGGTGCCAGTTCATGAACAGCTGAGGAAGCTCCCAGAAACTTCATTTGTTTTCCCTCATAAATAAATCATTTTGCTGTTAAAACAACAATTGGGCTGGTGGGGGGGGTGTTCATTACAGAACATCAAGTCCATGGGTGGCTGGTGAGAACCTGTCTCCAGTGGATGCAGTGGGAGAGGGGCATGCAATCACTGTGTTTTCCTGGTAGGCTGTGAGTGAGAAAGAGTAATTCTCTAAAAATTAGTCATAGCCAGCCATTAATGAGCATCTCAGTAACACACTAATGAGCTGGCTTCAGATGCCTGTAAAAAAAGCCTTTAATTAGATTAATACATGTAGCATTGTCCATCACCTGTAGGTAATGATGAGATTTTGCACCAGTGGGATTACAGGTGACATTCTATTTAATTGTTGTTTCCTTTTCATTTCCTTCCTTTCTTTTTTTTCTTTTAAATATTCTTGCCTCCAAAAGGATTTTGTTTCTGTTCTCAAACATAACCTAAATGTTATCCATGGAATTCTGCATCTGAAAGGGCTGCCAGACTGGGCTTATCTGATTCAATTGACCTTTAAAATTTATTTTGCTGCTGTCAAAAAGAATGTTGGTCTGTTCACGAGAGATTTCGGAGGCGATTAGAAGCAGAGGCTCCTGAAAACTCCACTTGTTGCATATTCTGCATTCACAGGAGGATGCTGGTTGGGGTGGGCTTTTAGGAGAAAAGTGCCTTAATTAAAATATATTTTCATGGAAAAGCAGAGTCCAGAAAAGTTCAGTGGGAATGGGCAGACTGTGTTCCAGTGGACAGTCCAGGAGGTGTTGAGGAGCTCCTTCTCACAGAGGGAAACCCAGGGAGTTGATCCATGTAGGAAGATGATGCCTTAATTTTTGCTGCTGGCTCAGCACTGGCAGTGGGATTCTGTTTTGGCCTCATGTCCTGTCAGGACTCCCGTGTTTTAAATGCAGTTTTGATGGCATGGGAGTGGAGACACAGCTTTAACCCACCAAGGCTGATACCTGCCCGAGCATCCTCAGGAGGGGCTGACAGACAGCCTGGGTTTCAGAGGAATGAGCTCCGAACTGCAGGGCAGGATGGAGGCTCAGGGGCACTTGGGATGCTCCTCACTGTCCTCTTGCCCTGCTGGTGGGTCTGATGTGGCCCAAAGAGACACTTTGGCCTTACCAAGTAGATGGACGTGGTGCACTCCCCTTCCCTGGAAGTCTCCAAGGCCGGGTTGGATGGGGCTTGGAGCAACCTGGGCTGATGGGAGGTGTCCCTGCCCATGGCAGCGAGACTCAAAAAGATGATCTTTAAGGTCCCTTCCAACCCAAACCATTGTGTGATTCTAAGAACTTAGAAACAAAGTCAGGACTTCACTTGTTTGTAGGGATTTGAGAGTTGCCTCTTGTATTGCTGCCAAACATCCTTCCCTTCCCACCCAGCTCAACCTCTCCCAGTCCCCATCCTTCTGCAGTTTTGTGCCTTGAATCCTTTCCAAAGGAAGGTTCCAGTGCAGTTCAGTGGCTCCAGAGAAAAAGCTCAGACAAGCCCCCATGCTGATGAGTTGGCCTTTTCCCAGACTGGCTCCAGGAGGACACATCAGACAGACCACTTGCCCTCTCCTGGCCCTCTGTTCCCCCCAGCATCATCCACATTCTGGTGGCAGCATTAAACTGGAAGGTGCCCCTGCCCATGGCGGGGGGTTGGATCAAGTCAATCTTTAAAGGTCCCTTCCAACACAAAGCCTTCCAAGATTCTTTGGGATCAAACATTACCTCCTGAGGGGTGGAGATGAGCAGCTCTAGCACAACCCCACCCTTGTGCAATGAGCTGTGCAGCCCCAAATGTGTGCAGAGAGACAGGGTGAGGAGCAGGGCTGCTGGGGGGGTGCCTGCATGGCTCTCGGTGTCCAGCTCTAGGTCATCCCTTCATCACACTCATTAGGAAGGATTTAAGGCTCTAATGAATAGATTTTTAAGCTTCTACGGTCATGAATAATATGTTGGACAGATGGTAACGAGCCACAGCTATAAATTCTGTGCTGACCTGATAGACTTTGTGACCATTGTACCTTTAACAGCTGATTAAATACTTGTTAAAGCAGCTATCGATTATTTATGGCTGCTTTTTGAAGGATTTCAGTTGCACTGAAATTGAAATCAGAGCCAGGTTTTTGAAGGATTGGCAGGATTTCTCCAGTTCAAAATTACTTCTTTTAATTAAAAAAAGGAGGCTCTGCACAGCAAGGTGGAGAGCTGAGGGAACTTATTCTGTGTGCTCAGCATCCACCCATTGGGGCAGGAGCACCCTGCATCACCCAGGAGGGAATCCCAACCAGGAGAGAATCCCAACCAGGAGGGAATCCCAACCAGGAGAGAAGCCCAACCAGGAGGGAATCCCAACCAGGAGGGAATCCCAACCAGGAGGGAATCCCAACCAGGAGAGAAGCCCAACCAGGAGGGAATCCCAACCAGAAGGGAATCCCAACCAGGAGGGAATCCCAACCAGATGGGAATCCCAACCAGGAAGGAATCCCAACCAGGAGAGAATCCCAACCAGGAGGGAATCCCAACCAGGTGGGAATCCCAGCTATGTGGAGATAGCCCTCAAAGGCAGGGAGGACGGGGGAACTCTCTGCTGTGAACACAGAGGCAGCAGCAGCAGCATCCCCTCCCTGCAGGTCCTGGTACCCCAGCTGAGGTGACATCAGCCCATGTTGCCAGAGCTGCTCCAGGGGAGGATGCATCCATGGGAAAATTCCCTGTGGAGTGAATGAGGATGGATCAGGGGCCAGAGCCCCCCCCTCATGCAAAGCCCAGCTGCCACGAGCTCCTGCTGTCAGGCTGGATTATTTGCTGACGTCCTGCAGCAAATGTGCCTTAGTGAGCCAGAGCTGGCTGCTTCTGTCCCTCCTGCCCCAGAGCTTTGCTTTGCCCTCCACACAGCCCAAGTACCCCGGATGGCACAGCCTCCACCTGCCCAGGGGGAAGGGGCACAGGGTGGGCAGCAGCTCCCCCCTCACCCACCCAGAAACAGAGCTGGGTGGAGCAGGCACCAAGCTCAGGTTATAGACAGGGCTGGGAGTCCCAGTTCCTCTGGGCTTTCCAGGTGCCTGCAAAGGCAGGAGTGTCTGGGTGTTCTGCCCTGACCAGGAGGTGCAGAGGCATCACCACCTCGTCCTTCCAGAGCTGTGACAGCGATGGTGTCTCCCTGCAGGTCAGGTGTTAACAGGATTTCCTTCTTCCCAGAAAAACACAGCGTGGGAACTGGGCTGAGACCTCTGCACTGACTGGGGGGTCAGGGATTGCCACCAACAAAGCCTGAGCCAGGACAGGTCTGGGCTTAGCCAGGTGGGATACCAATGGCCTCAAGTAGTCCCAGGAAAGGTTTAAATTGGATATTAGGAAAAAATTCCTCATGGAAAGGGTTGTCAAGCATTGGGACAGGCTGCCCAGGGCAGTGGTAGAGTCATCAACCCTGGGGGTGTCCTAATGGCACTTGGGACATGGTTTAGTGGTGCTGGGCTGATGGTTGGGTTTGGTGTTCTTAGAGGTCTTTTGCAACCTTGATGATTCAAGGTGGAACTCTGGGAAGTGTTTGGAAAAATTCAGAGCCCCTGCTCAAGAACCCCCTTGTCTGATGGGACAGGGGACAGCCCAGGATAGCACTCGGGAGGCCTAAGGACCCACTCCCCCTGCAGGGAAAGGATCCTCCCTTACTGGGATGTGCTTGTTGCACTTTAGAGGGGGAACAAGATTTGCAGAGAGCCCACAGATCTTCAGCCAGCTAGTCTGGCTCCTGCTGAGCTCATCTCCAGCCTCAGCAGAGCACAGATTTCCCCAGGAGACAGCCCTGGTCCTGCAGAACAATTCTAATAACTGTGACATCTTTGTCTACCCCCTTTCTTTAATAACTTCCTAGTCCTTTAACATTCATGTTTGGTAGAATTGAAGCTCTTTTCCCCAGAAAAGCCAAGAATTGCTTTCCTTCCAGTTAATTCTATTTATTGAAGCCCAGCAGTGAGCAGGGTCCTCCTGCTCTCTGGGAGGAGGGCTGAGCCCTGCAGCTCTCTGGGCAGGACTTGGGGGCTCAGAAGTTATTAAAAACATTGCAGGGTTTGTGTTGGTTATTAAACTAACACTTCAGAGCCCGGCTCTGGTGTCTGGGGGCTCACCAGCAAATTACTGGGGGCTCTCTGGAGAGGAATGATTGGCACTGGAGTTGCCAGAGCCCCTGTGCAGCTCTGTGCTGTCGATGGTGCTGTGCAGTGCCAGTGGGGGGGTCCCTCTCTCGTGTAGCTGGCCATGTTTCTCTTTAAAACTGCCCTTTTTTGGGCTAAAAGGACTGTTTTAGTCAGAAGACAGGTTGTCCAGAGAAACTGTGGCTGCCCCATCCCTGGAAGTGTTCAAGGACAGGGCTTGGAGCAACCTGGTCCAGTGGAAAGTGTCCCTGCCCACGACAGGGGGCTTGGATTGGGATGAGCTGTAAGGTCCCTTCCAATCCAAACCATTCCGTGGTTCTGTGATTCTTGTAACCCCTCAGAGCTAAGCAGTTTGCTGGTCCTTTCCCAACACCCCAAATGCTGCATTTTCCCCAAAGCTGGCAGGGAGCAGGTTTGTCCAGAGGGCCCCACAGGGTGTCTGTGTTTGCCACCTGGGTCCCAGTGGAAAGCCACCAAGGTGGACAGACGTGTCACTGGGTGGAGATGGGGACAGGATGTAGAACCACATCTCCCCTCCCATGAAAGGAGCATTGTAAGAGGAGACCAGCCTGGCTGGTGCCACCCCCCTGACACCAAGAGCTTCCTGCAGGAGATGGGGGCTCAGAGGGTTTTCTTTACCTTCTTCCTTGATGGTTCATGCCTCAGATGAGCCCCTGGGCTTTGCAGCCACCTGGCTCCCAGTTAACCAACTGATCTGGGAAGGAAGGCACTCAGGGCAGGAGGGAATAGCTTATCAAGCACACCAGTGCTGGCCTCAGGCTGTTCCCTGTGTGAAGGGATTGCTGAATGTTGGCAGCAGCAGGGACAGTGTGTGATGTTGTTTTCAGAGGAGCTGTCCTGGGAAATGAGGAGAAGCAGTGGCAGGGAGAGCACTTTGCTGGCATCCACCCATCCACGCTGAGTGCTCCAGCATGGGGATGGGGGCACGTGCAGGTGGGCACAGCCTGTCCTCAGCTGTGGGAGCTCAGTGGCATCTTGGAGTGCTCCTCACCCCTCTAAGAAACAGCCCAGGACATCCTGGACTTTTCAAGGTGCAAAGCTCAGTTAATCCCATGTTGTGCTTTCTTCTTACCTGGCGGTGACACACCTTGTGCCAGGCATAGCAGAGGGGTGAATCCATGGAGAATCCCGGGTAAATCCCAGGATCTGGGGGTCTGGGGAGGCTCAGGTTGCAGGGATGATGGTCAGAGGATGTTGGAGAGCCCAGCTAGGGAGCAGGTGGATGTGGTCCTGGGGTCAGCGTGGTGTGGCTTCACTGCTGTCCCTGCAGAGCTCATGGGGGCTCTCCCTGTGCAGAGGGAGATGGGACAGGCAGGGAGGGAAGGAAGAAACAAGGGGAAAAGGAAGAGTAGGTTTTGGTTGGGTGGTAGGAAGAAATCCTTCCCTGGGAGGGTGGGCAGGCCCTGGCACAGGGTGCCCAGAGGAGCTGTGGCTGCCCCTGCATCCCTGGGAGTGTCCAAGGCCAGGCTGGATGGGGCTGGGAGTGACCTGGGCTGGTGGGAGGTGTCCCTGCCCATGGCAGAGAGGTGGGACAGGATGATCTATCAAGTCCCTTCCAACCCAAACCATTGTGGGATTTTAGGAAGGAAGGAAGGAACCAACCAACCAACCAAGCCCCTCACTCCTGGCAATCTCATCCCTAAGTCTCCTTATGTCTTTGGGGAATTTGGGAGCAGGAAGTGTTGGTGTGATGTATCTGTGGCCTTTGCTGAAGCTGCTGACACACACCCCTCCACCCCAGACCTCTCCTGTCTGGGCCTCAGCTTCCCTTGCAGAAAACTGGGATAATCCTAGTACTCTGTCCTCGCTGTTCTCTGGGCTCCTACAGGTAAAGACCCCCTTTGTACATTCATTTATTCATGTCCAAGTGTCATTCCTAGTTGCCTTTTGTCTTGTTCTCTTTTCCAACTCAAGTCCATCTTGTTGCAGTTGTGGGTTGGGGGATGAAAGATGAAATAAGAGCTGTGGAAGTGCATCTGCTGGTGGCAGGGATGGTTATTAGAATGTTCCCCTGAGGAATCCATGTCTCTGCTGCGTGATTTCCAACCAGACACATCACCAAGATGCTCTGCTCTCACTCAGGCCCTCTGGTTTTTGTGGCACATCCAAGCTCTGGTGGCTGGAGAGGATACTGCTCCACAGCTGGAGAGCTGTGCTGTGCCCCATGGAAGGGACACTGAGCCACCGTGGTGGTGGCTGTGCTGGATTTCATCTGGACACAGCCCAGATTGCCATGCTGGAATGCAGGGAGGGGGAGTATGGAATGTTAACAGTGCTAATTAAAATGTCCTTCTCCAGTTCTTACAGCAAGGGGGTCTGTAAGTGCTGTAAACTGACTATTGTGTGCAAGAAGTGAGTAGGACAGAAGAGACAAGGGAGCCTCTTTCCTCCAGGGAATGCTGGGCTTGCCTGAGCCCCAGAAGAGGGCTTTGCACAGGCTGTGTGACCACACAGTGCCCAGGGGTCTGTAAGGTGCAAAGTGAGATGTGGGCAGGCACTTGGGGGGTGGGAGACACCAGTGCTGGTGCCCCAAAGCTCCGAGCAATGCTGTGCTGGAAGCCCAGGGTGCCCAGGGTGCCCGCCTTGGCCTTGCCAGCTCTCCCTGCCCAGTCCCTGGCACCTGGCAGGGCAGGGCCAGCAGAGTGTGGGCAGATGGCCCTGGCAGAGCCTCCCATCTGCAGAGGTGCCAGGTTCCCACTGGCTCCCTCCCGAGCCCTTCCCAGCGGCGCAGCCTCACCTTGCCTGACCTTGGCTTTGCCATCTGGCGGCCCCATCCCTTGGCTCCTCAACCCCAGGCTCGGCTCCTGCACAGACCTGCCGTGTCCTCAGCTGGCCCCGGAGCCACAGGGGCTTCCAAGGCAAGGCTGTGCCCAGGGAGGTGGGTGCTGAGCTCCCCACCCCATCAGCAAGGGCTGCGAGTCGCTTCTCTCATCTCCAGCATCTGCAGCTGAAGGCTGGGATCGCTGGGACTCGGCATCCCACGTGGGAGGAGAGGGGACAGCACAGGGAGCAAGCACAGCACGTGCTGGTCCAGCTGCAGGGAACGTGTGGGAAGGTCACAAGAGCCAGGGAAGGAGGTGGGGATGGGCAGCAGAGACCTGGAGAGGTGCAGGTTCCCCCACACCCCCCCTCTCCATGGCAGCCAAGGTGTCACCTTGGGAGATGCCTCAGGAGATTTCCTCCTCTGAGTGAAGATCCATCTGATACCTTTGTTCCCACCTGAGAGACACCTCAACTTCCTCCAGGTCTTCAGTTTTTCAAGCAAACCTGCCCAGCGAAGGGTCCTTTGACAGCTGCAGAGCTGGCTCGTGTTGCACCCACTGAGAGGGGACAGCCCACCAGATTTGGGGGAAAACACACCTTTATACCCCCATCCCCCACCTCCATCCTACCTGAATCCTCCAGCCAGCCTGTTCTAGCCCATGCACAGAGGCAGCTTAGCCCACACCCCTCCTACACAGGCTTAAGGAGCTCAGCCCCTGATGGAAGTGGAGTTTGCAGCTGCAAACATCTGGTCAGAGCTTCGGGCTGTTGTGAATAACACCCTGCTGGGCTCATCAGGCCTTGGGAAGGGTTGGTAGCAGCAGTAAAGCTCTTCAGCAATGGGGTGTGGAGGCAGAGCCAGGGGTGGTTTTGGTTTGATTCTGAGGAAGAGAACATTCCTTCTGCCTGCAGGTGGGTCACACCTGGAAATGCTGTGGCCAGATTTGACCAACCAACACACCTTCTGTGGCAAAGTGTGTGGCCAAGAACATGATGTGGCTGGTGTCTGCCCTAACTTCAAGAAGGCTTTTGACATGCTCTGCTGCAGCATTCTGGTGGAATCCAAGCCTGGATGGGGGGCTCCCAGAGCAGTGCAAGCTGGATGGTGGGCTCCAAGAGCAGGGAGGAGGGCTTGTAGTCTGCCCAGAGGGCAACTGCAAGGGGAATTCTTCAGGAAACTGGGAATGGGGGAAAGGAAGGCCATGAGTATGTAGCAAAAGGGGTTGGAGACTTGCACAGACTTGGCAGATAAGCAAGGATGTCAAGGTGGGGGTGCATCATCTAGAGGGGGGCAGCCAGGAGGGCCCAAGGATGTCCCTGATCCACCAAGGATGTGGCATGGCCCAGGGTGGGTGAAAGAGGTGCCAGGGCAGGTCTGCTCTGAAACAAAAGCTCAGGAACTGGAAGCTCTGGAAGTCACCAAGTAAAGCCACGTGCTGAAGTCTCCCAGGGGTTCACAGCAGCTATGACCTGTCCTTGGGGTGGCAGGACCTTGGGGTGGCTACCTGGCTGCAGACACCCCACACGTGTGCAGGCTCTCTGAACGTCCCACACAGCCAGTCCCAGCACATTTAGGATGGAGATTCCCTGGGGACTGGTCATGCCAGAGCAGCCTCCAGCTGGGATTTCTGTGGAATGAGTCCTCGAGGCTCAAGCTGGGAACCCAGAGTGAAGAAACTGCTGGAGAAACCCTCCTGTTCTCTCCATCTGCCCCAGGAATGACAATTTCCCTTGTGAATCTCTTCCAGAGACCATTAAACAAGGGTTGTTTTATGGTTTGGAAGTTGGAGCGACCTAAAGAGGTTGGGCACCACTTGCCAAAGGTTGAGAATTGAATTCACTTAGATCCCTTTCAAAGTCCTGTCCTTTGACTGTGTTTTCCAGAGTTTTTAGGAACACTCTGTCTGCCAGGAATTGTTTTTAAAATAATGAAACAAAAGTCTCTGGCTCTTTTAATCCATAAGCCTGAAAGGGAAAATATAACAAGCCAGGCTCAGACAAAGTCTAACTTTTTTGTTTCTTGGATTTAGCAGGAAGATTATTTCCAGTCTCAGTGGCAGGTTAATGGAGTCCCAGGGGTTGGAACCAGATGAGATTCACTGTGGAGTCATCCTCACACAGAGGCTCAGCCTTGCCAAGTGTCTCCAGGAGCTCTGTGTGGTCTGGCCCTAAATGATGACAGGGTTGGCGTGTCCAGCTCTTTGTGCTCCGGGGTGGAGAAGGTGGAGGTGTGCACTGGGCAGGGCAGAGCTCCTGGGTGGAGCTGGTGTTGCATCCCCCGTGGCTCCAAGCATTGCCTGGGCGGTGGGTGAGTCTCCCTTGGCTCTGGTTCTGAGGTTTG
Source organism: Xenops minutus (assembly GCA_035221455.1). Lineage (NCBI taxonomy): Eukaryota > Metazoa > Chordata > Aves > Passeriformes > Furnariidae > Xenops > Xenops minutus. The sequence goes on along the minus strand of JAWWEE010000051.1, from coordinate 1,563,372 downwards.
ACTGAGGTTTCAAATCCTGGGAGTGCAGAGCCAGTGGTGCTGAACACCCTGCTGCTTGTCTGGGTGGGTGCAGGTGCCCTGAGGGAAAATGAGCAGGAGCAGCCCCTGCTGGGCATCCCGAGGGCTGGGGGATCCCAAGGTAGAATATCCATCACCTGGAGCTGAAATAGGGCCCCTCTGGCAATTGCTGTAAAGATGTTCTGCATCCTAACAGGTTCAAGAGGAGATAGAAATCCCGTGGGGAAGGTCTGTGCAGGAGAGGGCAAGGAAGAAGGGAGGACTGGGGTTTTTGGGAAGTGTTGGATTTAACCCCAAAATATTGTGGCTCCTTCCCAGGCTCTGCCTGCCAGGTGGGGAGTGTAGGAAAGGTAACTCTGGTTTAGGCTCAGCAAAGCCAGACATCCCACGCTGCTGGTGTCAGTGCCTTGGGCTGTGGGCAAGCTGGGCCTGCCAGGGCTTGGGACCAGGGGGACAGGACCTCAGGAGCTGCCCCCAGCCAGCCAGGCAGCTGCCACTGTCCCCAGCTCCCACCAAGCTGCTCAGACTGGGGCTTGGAGCCCGGAAAGCCAGAACTCCAAAGCCAGGCAGGGCTTTAGCTGTGCCCAGCGCCAGGGCAGACACTGGCATCAGCAGGGAGGGCACAGCACAGCCCTGTGGCAGCAGTTCATCCCCTGTGCCAGGCTTGGGCACCCTCCACAAGTTGTGGGCACCCTGGTGGTGTTGCCCTTGGTAGCAGGAGCACCTGTGGGTGCTGCTGGAAGAGGCTGGGCAAGAGCAGCACCTCCATGAGCAGCATAAAATGCTTTCCGTAGCTGCCAGGTAAATCCCACACATTGGCAGCACAGCAGCGATCCCAAAGCATCCCCCTGTGTGTGGGGAAGGTGGAAATGAAGCTGAGCTCTTTGGACAGCCATGGGCTCTGCTGCAGAAGTGGGAGCAGGCAGCCTCAGAGCAGCCAGACTGGCTGTAAAGGCACACATCTCCCAGCCCTGGCCCTTGCTCCCCAATGCTCAGAGGAGAAACCCCTTCTCGGGCTGCCCATGAGGCAGCTAAGGGAGGCTGCTTGGAGTGGCTCCCGGCTGCTCTGGCTGGTGGCTCTGTGATTTCCAGGCTTACAGTGACCCCTCCTGTCTGCACAAAGCCAGCTCCGAGCCCAGCGTGCAGGCAGGGCAGTGCACCACGGCTGCTTCACTGCTTAAAGCTCCTCCTCGGCATCCTGGAAGCTCAGGTCCTCTCCAGGTGGGAGAGGGGAGGGGTGGGGACAAGGCTGGACCTGTATATGCTGAGAGCTGGGCTGTGCTGGGGGCCAGGGAAGGGCTGGAGAAGTGGGCATGAGCCAGGTGCTGAATGCAAACTCTGCCAGAAAGAGCAGGTCTTTGAACTGTGGTTAGGTATACAGAGGTAAAAGCTTTGGTATAATAGCATTAAGGCTTTTACTTAGATGTAAAATTTATTTAAATCTTGTTTTCTCCCCTAAAAGCAACCTTAGAATCATAGAATACATACAGAGAATACAGCAGTCACTGAAGTTCAACTCCTAACCCTGCACAGGACCACCCAGGTCTCAGATGATCAGTTTGTTTCCAGCAAGAGTTTAGGACTGACTGGGTCAGTCATCTGGCAGATGGGACCCCCCAAAAGTGAGATCTCCCAGAGGTGGGGTCCCCCAGAGGTAGGATCCCCCAGAAGTGAGATCTCCCAGAAATGGAATCCCCCAGATGTGAGATCTCCCAGAGGTGGGATCCCCCAGAAGTGGAATCCCCCAGATGTGAGATCTCCCAGAGGTGGGATCTCCCAGTGGTGAAATCTCCCAGAGGTGGGATCTTCCAGCGGTTCAGTTCCTCAGAAGTGAGATCTCTCAGAGGTGAGATCCTCCAAATGTGGGAAGCCCCTGCTGGGACTGGTTGAAGTCGAGGAGCTGGTTCCCTCCCTCCAGGCTCACTGAGAGCCCCGTCCCCCAACCCTGTTCTCCGAGACCCCCCAATTCCCTTGTCACACTCGCTGACCCCCACTTCGTTCTTCCAGACGTCCAAGATGTCACTGAAGGTGCAGACGAGCAACATCACGAACAAGAACGACCCCAAGTCCATCAACTCCCGGGTGTTCATCGGCAACCTCAACACGGCCGTGGTGAAGAAGTCGGATGTGGAGACCATCTTCTCCAAGTACGGGCGGGTGGTGGGCTGCTCCGTGCACAAGGGCTACGCCTTCGTGCAGTACTCCAACGAGCGGCACGCGCGCGCCGCCGTGCTGGGCGAGAACGGCCGCGTGCTGGCCGGCCAGACCCTGGGTGAGTAACTCCTGCGGGCCAGAACGGGGGCTGGTTCTTCTCCACACGGGGGGGTAAGGGGCGGCTGGTGCAAGGCTGGCCTTGGATGTGGGTCTGCAGGTCGTGTCCAGTGGTGGGGAGCAGGTCGGAGATGAGACGGTGGTGGTGAAGCAGGGTTAGGGTTAGGGGCAGGGTTAGGGTGGGTTAGGGTTAGGGGCAGGGTGAGGGGTAGGGGCAGGGTTAGGGTGAGGGGGAGGGT
>JAWWEE010000051.1:1509712-1520246 GCA_035221455.1 Xenops minutus | reverse complement strand
TCCAGTACAGCTCCCAGAGCTCCAGTACAGCTCCTAGAACCCCAGTACAGCTCCCAGAGCCCAGTACAGCTCCCAGAACCCCAGTACAGCTCCCAGAGCTCCAGTACAGCTCCCAGAGCTCCAGTACAGCTCCTAGAACCCCAGTACAGCTCCCAGAGCCCAGTACAGCTCCCAGAGCTCCAGGGTTTCGCTGTGTGAGTCCCACACATTTCAGCTCCCAGTATTTCATTGCAACCACTTTGCTGAGCCCCATTCAAGTGCACTCCTCAAAAGCCAAGGGAGAGCTCTTTCTAAAGAAACAAACGCCCCAGAAAGTCTTTCAGCTTTTGGTTTTTAAGCCAGAAGGTTTCATAAATTATCTGAACTTTGCTCATCCTCAGCAGCCGAGGATTTGCAGTGGAGAAGCTACTGGGAAATACTGCAAGCCTTCAGTCTGTACTGATTTCCATGCAGATGTGCCAAAGAGAAAAGGACCCCAAAAGCAGTGACACTACTGAATGCAGTTTCCAAGGGATGCATTCCTTGCACAGATGCAATAAAATCTCCTCTTTCCACAGGGAGACCCTGCAGTGTGTCACTTCCAGATGTTGTCCTGCAGTGGCCCATGTTCAGTTCACTGCCTCCATCCCCCAGCAGATGTTTCTCTTCATGCTGCAGTCTGTAAACATTTTGCCTTCAGCAGAAATCTATTTAAGGAGTATTTCTGAAGTTCAAAGAGCTGCTGTGTTTCTTTTCAGTCCCGTGTGCTTCTATCTGGGAGAAGCAGAGAGCTGTAACTTCTGTCTCCTCCGCTTCACGTGTCACCAAGGCTCCATTTGTGACTCAGCTCAGCCTGGAATTCACCACAAAACTGATTGAGAGGTTCCATTTTCACTCTTTGAAACGGCAATCATTTTAAATATGATAAATCATATTTAAAAAACCCTTGATCTTCTTTTTCACTGAGCACACAAAGCAGCAGGGGATGTTATGTGAACCCAAGCTGAGACAAGTGATACAGGAGTGTTCTCTGTGTGCTGCTCTCCTGGTCCCACAAACCACTTTAGAAGGTTTTCCCAGCTCCCTGAAAAATAATTGCTTTCAAGGTTTGATTAAAATCAAGTCATTGGTAAAGATATCGGTAGTCAGATATCATTAAATTTATTAGAAGTTCATTTCCCCCACTATTTCCATTATTCCTGAGTTCATTAAACTTGCTTTAGAAGTTTTCTAATTTATTTTTTAAAAAACCTTCTAATAATGTATTAGAAGCTTGATAACTTATTAAATTTCCAATAAGTTACTAAACTTCTAAGAAGTTATTAATATTATAAGTTATTACTCAGAAGGAATAGGAACAGCAGGGGAGAAATAAATAAACCAACTAACTAAATAAGCTTCCAACAGGTCTAACTTATGAGAATCTTATTTATTCCACCCCATTACTATTACTGATGAAGTTCAATTTCTTGACTTCAGCAAGAATTTTCTACAGAAAACAACGTTTTCTTTCACCAGAAGTCTAAATGGTACAAAACATTCTCATTCTTTCTTTTTTGTGTGTGTTATTTGTTGTTTCTTCTCAGACAAAGCTACCTAATAAGTACTTGGAGAACAGACACAAGAGAATGAATTTGGTGGCATTTCTAAAAGCCAGTGTTCACTGGTCTGCAATATTCAGCTGGATGTCACATGGTCAGGTTGATATTGCAACCTGCCAAACTGTCATGGAGCAAAAGAGTCATTCTGAAACCCAAGTCATTATTTCATATAACCAAGGACGTGGCTGTGGGAACAAGGAGCAGAAGACTCTGCAGATCCGGAGATGCTGCAGGAACACAGAGCCAGGGGCTGCCAGTCCCCCTGCACAGGACCTTGGAGTCCAACACAGCCAAAGGTCTCCAGAGATTCCCTTCTGCTCTCACTGCTCTTGCTCTTGCTGAACAACGTTGGTTTCGTGCAGACAGAGAGAAGCCAAACCCCCTTTTCCTCCCAAAGTGGTCAATATTTCCAATATTTCCCAGGCATCCTGTGTTCACTGGAACCCTGGAACGCCGAAGTCAGTGAGGAGGCAGAGGAGGGGCTGCCCCAGGGAATCACAGTCTGCAGAGCCTTGGAGAAAAGGAGGGTCCCTGACTGGACAGGTCCCTTCTGTGGGACCATCTTGAACTCTCCTCTCTGTTATGGATCTTACAAAAATTCCAGAGCCCAACTTTCAGTGTCCTCTTTGCACCCCTAAATCCACACAAACATACCCAGCCTGAACCCCGTGCCAGAGCTCGGGTGTTCTTGGGTCCTTGTTTTCCTCTGGCCACTTGCATCTCTGCCCAAGCATCATTTGGAATTGATTGCCTGCAAGTACCTCTCTTTCCAGGCTTTGTAAGAGGATGGAGAGCTCTAAGCAAAGTTTATCCCACAGAGAAGAGCAGTTTTCCTCTCGGACATCCATCATTAAAGGGTCAGTTATTCCCTCTGATTTCCATCTTCTTTCTTACACTGTGCCCAAATATGTTCAGTTTGCCTTGAAGCAGAGAACACACAGTACCTTTGGTACAGGTTGATCTCCTTGACACCAAAGTTATGACCCTGAGCAACTCCAAAGGCAAGAGGTCTGGGACAATATGAGTGTAAATTCAATTCCATAATCAGAATAACTTTGACCAGAACAAACTGAAAACATATTCCAATCAGGTTCCTGGACTGTTTTACACCAAGCTCCATCTAGGGAGAGGACTGAAAGAGGGGACTCCTGCAGAACAAACACACTGATTTAGAAACATGTAGTTAGTTCAGATGCTGCTCTAATTTCATTGATAGTTTCTCTGAGTTCTTTGAAGTGTCGTGCAGCCTGCCCGGTGGAGGCGCCTTGCTTGGGTCTGTGCCAACAGCCCCACTGGATGGCATTTCTGATCTCCTTCTTTCTCACTTTCCTTTTCCCTTTCAGATAACAGTTTTGTGTCTGAAAAATTACATCTGGTGTTGCCAAGTCAATGCACTTGAGCTGGAATAGGAACTTGTGAGCATCCTTCTCTCCCTGCATAAAGGCTGCTCTAGCAAATAATCTGTATGGCAGTGATGCTCCTTCATCCAGCTGAAAACAAATTGGAATATTATTTTGTGATCTTTTACCTTCCCTGGTAAAATAGACGGAGGGGAAAGCTGCAAAATGGAGTGACATAGAGAATCACAAAATCACAGGATCATGAAATGGTTTGGGTTGGAAGGGACCTTAAAGCCCATCCCAATCCACCCCTGCCATGGGCAGGGACACCTTCCACTAGCCCAGGTTGCTCCAAACCCGTCCAACCTGGCCTTGGACACTCCCAGGGCTGGGGCAGCCACAGCTTCTCTGGGCACCCTGTGCCTGCCCACCCTCCCAGGGAGGGTTTTCCTGTGCACCTCTGCTGATGCCTTTAAGTAGCCAAAATTGGCAGAGGCAGAACTTTTGATCTGGTAGCAGGGGTTGTCTTCCCTGGCCATTCACTCGGGTCACCTGCTCATGATAATACTGTGACTTATTTAATACTGACCTGGTTGGAGTAATTTCTGGTCACCACACTTCAATTACCAATTATTTGTTAAATAGGACTCAGGAAGTTGGCTTTTGTGGATAAAGGAAGAGCGGAGAACACAGACTACACACCATCCCTGTGCCCAGGCTGGGGCATAGAGAGCACAACACCAGCACTGGGCTCCAGGTGCCTTTCAGCATAAGTCTTTATTTTTTGAGTATTTATTTGCCTCAGTTCTTTTGCCATCCTTAAGAAAACCTCCACCCTCATGGGGCAAGAGAGGCAACCTACACAAAGCAGTATTTCCCAAAATCGAGCCCTTGAGGGAGGAGAAACCAGCAAACAATATGTCACTTATTAAGTGCACAACAATAAAGCATTGGCCTCTTTGTCAAAGAATCAAAGTACACAAACAAAGAACATTCTTAACATAGAAACTGTTTCTCGAGGACTCATCAGACTTTCACTATGAAACCCCCTGCTCAGACTCAGAAACCACATCAAGTCAAAGTGACAAGTTCTAAGGAGATGCTGCTCCCCATCTATAACTCAACTAAAAGAAGAACTTTATGCAACATCTGGAGGGGAACGTGACCTTCCCACTGCAGGATTTCAAACACCAGAATCTCTCCATCCTGGGTCTAAGAGGATATCAAGGCCAGATGCTGCTGTGGATAGTCAGCCTGAAGAGAGGGTAAGTATTTTCCTCCCACTGCCCTTTTCAAGCGCTCAGATCTCTAATCACCCTTGGTAAATTAAACCTTTCAAACCTGGTCCAAAGGCATGAATATTGTTTTCATTTTAAGAATTAAAAAAGATGGGGAAAATATTCCTTTGTATCCTAGAAAACCTGTGGAATCAAGAAATGACATGATACTTCCACTTTCTCAGTGCTTAGTAACTGTGTTCCAGCCAATCCCCTCTTCTCTATCTGGGCACTCAATCTTCAAAGTGTTCCTGCACTTCACTCACTACATTGTCAGGCATTCAAATTTTGAATTATTGGGTTTCATAATTTTCATAGAAAGACCAGAATTACAGATGTCCCCACACACACAATGGATCATTTACTAGACATTGTCCTGGAGAATTAGATATTATAATACAGCTTCTGATTTCTCAACATCTGCCTAACAGAAAATTCCTCTTGGTTTTCTTCATTGTTGCTTCATTAGTGAACACACATTGATTTAGGCTTCCCAAAACGTTTGTTGTCGAAACAAAACCTTCTGCATCTGTTGAATTGCTTGATTATCTATTGTAAGCAGTCCCTGCAATATGATTTTTTATTTGCATATCAGCCTAGACATCTGCAAATGCATCTTTTGGTCCAGTGCAGAAAACCAGCCATTTTCAGCCTGTGAATCATCCAATGAGTATTACGAGTTCCTTTGAGGAAATGATACTCTAAATGGGTACTTTTCTGTCTTTTGACAGTGAGAGGGGGCTCATTAGCTTGGCTGTGGTCATTTAGTGATAGGAATTCTTCCAGCAGGACTGCAGCTTCAGACTCAATACTAAATATTCTACCTGTTGCTTTAAAAGCTCCAGATAAGAGGGCAGTCCCAGCAATTCCTGCCAAAGGAAGCGAACTTCACCTAAAACCTGTGAGGTTGATCTCGTGTCTCCAGAGCAAGAAACTTCTCACCCTATTCCTATCAGGCTTGTGTGGGACACTTTGCACTATCCCAGGTTGCTCCAAGCCCTGGCCTTGAGCAATTCCAGGGATGGAATTGGGAAACGGAAAAATAACTCTGCTCCAAGTTCCATTCCCGAGAAGACATACATCTTTTAGCCTTCTTTGCTGCTTTTTTCACCTTTTTGCTGTTTAGCAGTTTGAATGAAGTATAACATTAAACATCATTGCTCTATCTGAAAGAGTAGTAAAATATGTATATTCTCTGAGCAGAATAAGACAACCAAAATCAGCAGAGTCTCTTATGCAGGTAAGTCACAGTGCAGTACAAAAATGCTGCAGCATTTTCTAAGCCTGCAACAGACTGAGCATCTCAGCTGGGAACACTAAATTTGTGCTGTAAAACTCCACCCAGAGCTTCTGGTGAAAGTCTCAGACCCAGTGAAGCTTCTGCTACTGTTTATTTCTTTTACTTCTGCTACTGTCCTGTCCTGGTTTTGCCAGACCCGTGGGGCTGCACGCCCCATTTTCCCACTCCAGTTTCAGTTCAGGTGGAAAGAGAAGGAAGATGCATTGGAGAAATGAGGGAATTTCACGGGATTTCCCAGAGCTGGCAAGCCCTTCTGCAAAGGGGCCTGGACAGAGGAGGAAGGTGCTGTCTGCAGCTCAGGAACATGTTTGTGGTGCAGCACTGGCACAAACAGAGTGTCCCAGCTGCAGTGGGAGCAGCACCGTGGCTCAGGTACCCAGTGCCAGGCACAGCCCTGCCCGTGCCAACCCACCTCTGGTCACTGACACTCACTCCTACTTCCTCTGTGTTACTCCCAGATTTCTGTCCAAGGTTTCCTGGACATCCTATCCTAAACAAAAAGAGGAGAACAGTAACTTTAATTCACCCACTCAGCAAAAGAGAGAAATCCCCTTTCAGTGAAATTTATCATATCAATTTTAGCCTTCCTATTCATTTACAGAAAAGGAAACAACGTGCTCCACAGCTGAGTGGCATGCACAGACCTCTGGTGAGGCTTTTGTTCTTCCCAGTTCCCAAAAAAGCACTGAGGAAGGACCTGCCACCAGCCATGTAAGGATCATCTTGGGAATGACTAACATTTTTTCCATAGTCACAAAAGAAACGGAGCATCCATTTCTCTTATGTAAAACTTTCCATTAAATGAAATTTGACTTTACAGCTGACACTAGTTATAAATAAGACTTTGCAGATGACAGTAGTTATAAATAAGACTTACAACCCTAGGAATCATCTGGAAGTTTGGGGTAGCACATCCCATTCAAAGAGCCCTTGGTGGGAACACATCCTGTTAACTTTCACTCAGGAGGCAAAGAGAAGCACGTCTCATGTTGAGCTCCCTTAGTGCTTAGAAGAGTTGGATGGCAAATAGGACACATGGATGTGGGACCATTTCAAAGGTGTTCTGTGCCTGCTCTTCCTGGGAGACACGTTTATTTGGGGTCCTGCAGAGGCCAAAGGGGGTCCCTTTGGTGCAGCAGCGCCATGTGATGCAGGGGGGGCCCAAACAGCCCCGTCAAGCCCAGCACCCCCAAGCACCAGCACAGAGACACCTGCACCCACCAAACTGGGGTCTTCTGTCCTCAGGGTCCCCACCATTTCCACATCTACACAGGACAGGGGGACAGGCAGGATGGAGCTGTCACAGGGACCCCCAGTCCTGCCCCATTTCCAGGGCTGGAGCACACAGGGGGACATTGAGGGACACCAGGACCACTCCCCAGGGCCACTGGGGCTGGGCATCCCTCAGCACTCCCACATAAGAGAGTTCCCAGAGGGGCTTAAAAACAGTGACAGCAGGTTTTGGGGTTGGGGGTGGGGGGAAAGGCTCCTTAACTACTTTGGCTATAATATTAGAAGAGCATCTCTCGGACTAGAGGAACAGGGTCTTTCATAATCGAGACAAAATCGATGTAAGCAGAATTACTACCTGATTGGCAAGGGTAAAGCCAAGGAGAATGTGGTAAGTAAAGAGAGAGGAGCTGCAAGCACTGAGGCTTTGCTGCAGGGGCAGGGGAGGGCTGCAAGGTGCAGGCTGGGTGCCTGGGCTGGGCAGCCTGCCCTGCCTGGAGTGCTTACACCAGCACACAACTATTTTGCAAAGCTTCACACATTGTCACGTCCTGAGATGCAGCTGGTTTGCCCATCTGGCAGTGCTGTGGTTCCATTCAACTTCAGCAAGCTCTGATGGGACAAACAGCAACAGTGCCTGCCAGTTGCTTGGCGTCATCTTTTTCGGGAGAAACCAAACCTGTGGGTCATCAGTTTCTCATCTAACTTGTCACATGCTCATCTGACTTTTATGTCTTCCTGAAGCTGATGAAAGCAATTCATGTTCCATTGCCCTACAACACATTTTAGAACACAGTGGTTATTTACTTTGCCCTGGGTTCTGATGATGCTGTGTGAATACTAGCAAGCAGTTTTTCCAGATATACAATGAGTTTCCCAGCCAGGTCTATGTTAACTCCTGATGGTGGCCTGCTAGGACGCTGCCAAAGGAGCTGAAAAGCTGCTGGAGTTCTCGTGGCCAGTCTGCAGCAGGAGCAGGTACAGTGCTGGAAGGGTTTTATCTGCACCAAAGGAAACATTCAGCAGCACTCACGTGGAAGAGCCCCTGGACAGTGCTGGGGCAGTGCAGGTGCAGGGAGAACATCAGAATTCTGGCCCTCTGGACACGGCCTTGATGGGCAATACCATAGAATCATGGAGTGGTTTGGGTCGGAAGGCACCTTCAAAGCTCTTCCATGGGCAGGGACACCTTCACCAGACACATTGCTCAGAGCCCTGTCCAACCTGACCTTGGACACTTCCAGGGCTGCGGGAACTTCCTTGAGAACAAGCTCCATTAGATCCTGAATAACACTCTGGAGCATGGATTTGACAGACACACACGTCCCCACCAAACCTCTTGGCTTCACGGGGTGCATTTGTATCTTCCCCCCACACAGTGCCCTTCACCTTACAGAGCTCATTCTGGGTGCCCAGCACCCCACTGCAGTGTGGGGCTGCTCAGCTGGCACAGACACCCTGGCATCACATGGGAGAACAGAACCTTCCGACTAAAAGGTTTCTTCCCTCCAGCACTGAGAACAATTACCTACCCACGGCAGGGCTTCTGTTGGGGCACTGGATGTGTTTAATGACAAGGCACTGAAGTTTTCTCCGTCTTCACCAGGTGCACAGTTCTTCTGATGAATGTTTCATTAGGATGTTATTTTTAATCTTAGTGATGCCACTCTAATTAGAAAGAAAATTAGGCGCTACAAGAAGAAGTGTTCAAAAAGGATAGGAAATCCTGGGGTTTGCCATAATTTCAGATTCCTGTCCATGAAGATTTGACCATTTCGTCTCAAAGTAAGCTCAAAGGTAAGAGCCTTCCTGCAGATCTCGCTGGGAATGAGGAGTTAACTGGGCCATCCTGAGAAAAAGACTGATTTTTTCTTGATTCAAAGTTAGTCTTTTGTTTCAAAGTTGGTCCCATGTGCCTGTTTGCAATGAGGCTTCTCAAACTGGTGTTTCTACACCAGTTACACAGAACCTCGAGGACAAAATTTACAGATGGTTTGAAATGAGCAACCAAACTCCTTTTGGACCTCTTAACCTCCATCACCTGAAGATCTAGTCCTCAATATTCATCGTATTTACTTGGTGCTAAATTTTATTACTTCCAGTAATAACATAATTGTGTTGTGTTGGAAGGAGATGGTAGAAAAATATACAGCTTGAGAGAGAGGAGAGATTGCATCTTATATATTATATTATCTTCAACTGCATCTTTAGTCAGAATTACAACACTTTTAGGAAAAAAAAGATGTCTTGCTCAAAGCAGCCTCAGTGACAAAAACATGTCATTGCCTTTCTCAGCTTAATTTTCTTCTACTGTGCAACTGAAGAGGGAGGGTTGGTAAATATACCCCCAAATTCCCTAGGGGAGGGTTCCTGTGCAATCCCTGTCTGAGGAATCTGAAATAATCAGTGTTTTTAGGAGGATGGCTCCAGCTGGTTCTGGCAAGGCTACATGTCAGCCATATGTTAGGCCAGTCTCAGTCTGATGCCAACCAAAGAAGCTGAAGGGGGAGCAAAATGCAGGGAAAACACTGAAATATTCACCGGTTGCATTGTTTGCCCTTAGAAGTGAAATAAGGATTTACTGTGGTCACATTTCCAAATGAATCACCCTAAATGATCCGTATTAACAGTTTGTGGCTCTTTATCTTGATGGCTCACAACAAAAGTTGTTACAAACCAATTTCATAACTAGATTCATCCAAGAGCCTGCACTGCCCCAAAACGAGAAAAACACTCTGGGTGTTTCTTCTCACTGCAAAAAAATGCCCAAGGCATTGTTTCACCACCTTTTCCGAGGGTCCAGATTTTATGCTGTGATATGCTTCAAGTGGTTCTGTTCTCTTAGTTCCCCCTGGGGAAAACTGGGAGGAGTAGATTGCTGGCACGGGTAACTGCAGTGCCCATCCCCAGCATCCACCAGTGTGCTCTTGCAGCCTGTGGGTGGCACGTTTGGGGTAGTGCAAAAGCACAGCTCTCCTTGGGCAACACCCTCAGCCCATCCTGCCACCAGCAAAAAGGAAAATCCACAAGTCTTGCAGGCAGCAAAAATGAGGAGAAGGTTTTTAGGGCTGCTTATTGAGGCTTGATGGTTGCTGAATAAAAATTTCCATTCAAATAAATACCCTCAGACTCGAGAAAGGCAGAGCTGAGAAAGGGAGATGCCAGAGAAGGACCTGCCCCAGGCCCTGATAGCAGAGCAGGTCTTGCAGAAACAGGACTCACTCCAACTCAGTGCCCTCCCCAGGCAGCAGAGAAGCAGGAAATGGTTTGGATCCTGGAGAACAAGACTTCTTCCTCTCCCTTTGTCCTGGTGTCATCCCCTTGGTGCTCATCAATACAAGCCCCATTTGGTGGCTGTGGAAAGCAGCCTCTGCTCCCAGTCCTGGGCTCACACATGGAGGAAGGTGACCAGGGAGAAGACAGAGGCAGAGATGGGCACAGTTCTTGTGGTGTTATCTGCTCCTTCCTTTTCTGTGAGCATGGTTTGTACAAGTGGCACACTCCATGGTCAGAGGGCTGGAGCACCTCTCCCAGGAGGAAAGGCTGAGACCATTGGGGTTGTTCAGCCTGGAGAAGAGAAGGCTCTGGGAGGCTTTACTGCAGGGTTCCAGTGCCTGAATGGGCTCCAGGAGAGCTGGAGAGGGACTTTGGACAAGGGCCTGGAGGGACAGGACAGGGGAGAATGGCTTTAAGCTGCCAGAGGGCAGGGTTAGATGGGATATTGGGGAGGAATCCTTCCTTGGGAGGGTGGGCAGGCCCTGGCACAGGGTGCCCAGAGAAGCTGTGGCTGCCCCTGGATCCCTGGAA
>JAWWEE010000051.1:1480905-1501165 GCA_035221455.1 Xenops minutus | reverse complement strand
GGTGGGCACTGCCCAGGCTCCCCAGGGCAGTGGGCACAGCCCCAAGGCTGCCAGAGCTGCAGGAGGGTTTGGGTGATGCTCTGGGATACAGGGGGTGACTCTGGGGGTGTCTGTGCAGGGCCAGGAGCTGGCTCAGCGATGCCTGGGGGTCCCCTCCAGCCCAGCCCACCCTGTGCTGGCTCTGGCCATGGGCTGTGTCAGCAGAGCCCTGCACTGCCCTGGGCTCTGCTCTGCACACACAGCCTGGTTCACCCTTCTCCAGCCACCCTGCATGAAGGAACAACTCTTGGCCTGCTTGTTTTCTTCTACCTTGTGATTCCTGGCTTAGGCTAAACTGTTTCAGAGAAGTGTTTGATCTCCACTGCAATGGCTGTAATTCCTGAAAGCTATTAGGGCAAACTCAGCTCTTGGATTACACACGTGCCTTGCTGCTTTTGTCCTGCCTTGACTAATGAGTTTTGACAGGAAATTATCAAATCAATAGCCCTTCTCAGATGAGATTGATTGAGAAAACGGGAAGCAGCTTCAAGACACAAATGGTTTATTGTCTCAAGAAACACAGGAGATCTTCAGGGGTGTTGAAGCCCATTATCTGTGTCCTCCTTGGATAAAGCCAAGCTGTTTCAAGCCGATTTCTCAGAATTTACATCAATGTGGATATGAATTTCATTTCATTCTAATGAACTTTAGCTTTGCTCATCTCAAGTGCAGGGAGTTTCACTTTTGAGTTAGTGTTGGTTTTGTTTTAGTTACATCACAGTACAATAATTGGATGGCTCAGGACTAAATGCTTAATAACTTGGTATTTCATAGTGCTGTCACTAAATATGAGAAGATGAAAGAAAGTTGTCACCAAGAACAGAGGTTTTGGAGCGTGTTCTTCTGAGAGAAGCAGCCTGGATTTCAAAACAAAACCCAACCAAGCCAGAAAGTCTCAAAGCATAGAAATGTGAAAATTGGACTTTGCTGTCAGGGATCCCCATTACCCTGCTCTGCTGCCCAAAGTCACGTATCATTTCTGCCCTTAGGAATGAACAGCACAATCCTGGGAAATCCGTGACTGGCCCTCCAGATTGTCGTTCCAGCAAACACATTTAGATCACCTGCCAACACTGGCCCTTCACAGAGGCAGAGAACTACTGTGGCAGACTTGTAAACAACAGCAGTTTTGATTCAAGCTGGGCTTCTACCGTTCTTATTTATATATTAGAAAAAACACCTTAAGCCAAGCTGAGAAAGTTTTCAGAATAACCATGGTTTCCCAATTAAGGCATTTGCAGCAGGGGTTAAAATTAATACATTTATTCATATAAGTAATAAATGGTTAATAAATTCCATTCTTGCACTGTACAAATGCAGCAAAACGGGGATGGATCAGCTGCTTTCTGTCACACAACCATGACTTCAAAATCAAAGAGATGTTGCTGAGAGGAGCCAGGTCACAGATACCCAGGAAAGACACCAATCCCTTTATAAGGTAGTGGGAGACCATTAAAAAACATGATCTGTAATAGTCCACAGACTAATCGGTGGATTTGGCAGATGATGGGCACACACACTGATCCCTTTCTGAACACAAACAGAGCCCACATATCCCCAGATCCTCATTGGAACTCTTCTTGTCTCCTCCCGTTCCTGATGCATCTGCAGAAAGATGCTCAGGAGGAGGTGAAGAAGGAGGAGGCAGGAAAGAGTCAGAGAACCAAGAGTGATGAAGAGCTTGGTGAGGGAGCCAGAAGAAATCATGAGGAGATGAAGAGGTTGACAAACTGGGGGGAACTGAGAGAGATTAAAAAGCATGGATATTAAGAAAAACGAGGTGGATAAAGGAAAGACAGGTAAAGACAGGGGGATAAATGAAAGACTCTGAAAACATAGCAGAGAGAAAAGGAAACAGATTGAAAATTATGGGAAAGCAAATGTCATAGAAGGATATGTTCATGTCCAGAAGAGGAGGAAGGCAAGCTGAGATGTGCCAGTATAGAATAGGGGGAATAAGGAATGGCAAAATATGTTGATTTTGTTGCAAACTCACAAGAATAGAAAATAAAAAGAGCCAAACAGGGAGAAAATGAAACACTGACTGAGATAAAGCCAAAATGTGCTCATGCCCCAAACTGTTCCCAGGACTGGTACAGAGAATGCAAACCAGGCTCCCTGCATCATATCTGCCAACCCAAACCATGCTCCACTGCGACAGCTGAGTTTCAGTTCAAAGCACAACACAACAAATCCCTGGGATTTTGGTCTTTTTTTTAATGAGATAATTAATTGCATCCCATAAATGTCTGTAATACAAGATGTAAATTCGGGCCCCTAGGCTGGAAGAGAAGCTGAGAGCAGAATTTGGCCCTAATTCAGATAACAGCAGTGCCTGAAAAATAGTTTTGCTTTAATGGAAAATTTAGACTAAGTTAGTTTGAAAAAAAAAAAAAAGAAAGAAAGAAAAGTCATAACATTTTGAACTTGAAGTTCGGGAATGGAATGAGAACAGCATTTTCAAAAGAAAGGAAATTGCTGCTGCTGTAAATTTCCCCACACATAACATTTTGTCATTGAAACTCTTTCACATGGAGAACTTGGTTGCTTTTAAAATTTTTCATGTGATAAATATAAATTTTAACAACTACCATTCCAACCCCCTAAAATTCAGTCAGTTCCACTGCTGTGACACTTTTCACATCCATCACCCAACAAAAGTGCAGCAGCACGAGCAGAGAGTGAGGGGAAAACATCTGATCTCTCCAGAGCCTCAGAAATCCCTTGTGTTCACTGAGCCTGTGTCCCTCCTGCTGTTCTGAGCGTCTTCTCAGGCCTTCTCTGAGAAGCTGCTCCAAACATCACTCAGGTGTTTTTCCTCCTCCTCCTCCTCATGTCCATCTGGTGCCTCTCAAGCACGTTCAGGTAACTCCCAGAAGTCCCATTGTGCCCCCCATGTGGTGGCTGGACATGTCTTTCCGTCCTGCAGGGACTCTGCTGGTGGGTAATCCCCAAGTGTCCCAGGATCCAAACTCTTGGGGGAAAGCACTGTGCATTTACTTTAATAGCAACAGGAGTCTCCAGATGTCCTGCACTCAAAAATACTGCATGTCACAAACCATTAGTGCTTCAATCTGAAGCAGTAAAAAATAAATAAGCAACTTTTGAGATCTACAAAGCTCTCCACTCTGTGGGTCGCGAGGAGTGCTTCCAGCTCCAAGGCAGCAAATCCCAGGATCCCATGTTTTTCCCAAATGTTTCAAGCCCTGTAAAGTCAGCTCGTGTTACCTTAATATCAACTTTCTCACCTAAACTGCCGCAGTTTGGAGGCTGACTGAGAAAAAAAATAATAAGAAGAAGACCTCCCAAGCGGTATTTTTCCAACCCAGGAAAAATCCTGATGAGACCCTCAGCACTGAAAAATACAGACTTGTTAATAACATAGAGAAATGCAAAGAGGCTGCACTTCTTTCATATCGGAGCCTCAACCCCTCCATCAACTTTTATGCTGCAAACACTCCTGGGGCTGTTAAATCCAAATCGATCGTTTGGCTTCCATTTGGCTTTGGCATTTCTTCTAATCTGAAGCTTTTGGTGCCGCAGACTGTCAGTGGCTAAAGAGCTTAATGATCCCTGATTTCCCCTAATACAGAACTTACCCAAGTAGGCATAAAGCCCCCTTCTCATGGCACACATGACACGCACATGGCTGTAAAATAGCCAGCAAAAAGTATTACCATCCCATGGCGATGGATAATTGAACCCCGGGAATTGGAAAGGGATATTTGATACGTTCGGAATGATTGCGGCCACGCTCTGGGAAACTCAGCTGCTCTTTGTAGGTGCCTCTGTGAAGGTTAAGACAAAAAGCCTTTCCTATGCTGTGTTTTGGCTTTGAGTGACTCCACAAAACGCGCTCATTGCAGTGCAGTTAATCCATGAAAAACTCCCAGTTCTCCTGCCCAGGGAACAGCTGAGGAGCTGCTCGTGCAGATGCCCAACACTCCCAGGGCAGACAGGGAAACACGCAGGAATGAGCCCCAGAGACACACCAGATGGGCTTTCATCACCAGGCCCTTGCAGTTACTCTCCTGCTCTCCACCTTTTTCTACCTGAGTGGCAGGAAAACCTCAGCTGGAATCGCCTCTGCCCGAAGACAGATCTCTCCTGGCAGGTTTCAAAAGGGAGGAAAAAGGAGGAGCTGAGGGTCAACTTTCCACCAGATTTTTTTCTTTTTTTTCAGCGAGACAGCAAAGAGAAAAGGGGGAGAGAAAAAAAAAAAAAAAAGGACTGAGAAAAAGCAGAAATCGAAGTAGAGCAGCCTGTCCATCCTCGTTAGAGCCGGGTAAATGCCTGTGCTGGGGATAAAGGCGGTGCAGCCGGAGCAGAGCCCGCGCTCCAGCTGTGCCGGCACCTCTGGTGCCCTGCGGTACCGTGGGGCCTGGGGGGCAGCACAGCAGCGATCTGCCCCACTGGGACCCCACTGGGACCCACCCCTGAGCCCTCACAGGGCTCTGACCTTGCCCTCTGCCTTCGCACCAGAGCCACCGTGTTGTTGTGCCGCGGCTCCGCAGGGATCCGTCTCCGTCACCTCCGCTCGCTCCTGCAGATCCTCTTCTGCTCTGGGACACAGTAAAGTTGTAAAACTCTTAACTTGGCTATTTTACCGTTTTGCTCCTCTCTGTTCATTTGTTCCCCTTTTCTGTTCTATTCCAAAGCCTTCTTTCCCAGCACTGCCTGCGGGTCAGTTTGTTTCGATTCTCGGTGGTGGTTTTGCCTCTTCAATATTTTTCCTGCTGTTGCAAGTTTTCGTTCGGTCTATTTGTATCTAGGTTTTTCCAGAAATTATTTTAAATGTGATATTATTTCTACACTCTCTCTTATTGTATGATTTTAACTTTAACAATGTGCATTTCCAAAGCTGTATTTTCAGCATTCTGATCAATTTGCTGCATTATTTTATTCCCCTTAGTGCAGCAAATTATGATGCAATATTGAAATAAATCTTTCTTTTCCTGAAGCTTTCATAACTCCAGAAAGATTATAAGAGATTAGTTGTTATTTATTTTAGCAGTGACGATGCCTCTTTTTGCACTGTAATTATTTTTCTAACTTGCCCTGTAACTCCTCCCTATGGCACATCACAAAACGAATGCCACTCTACACATCTCCAGTTGTCTCATCTCTCATCAGTATTCCTAATATTACATGTTTTTGTGCAAGTTCAGCAAGCAACAGCTGCTTTGCACAGTTCACGAGATAGGGAATACAAAGATAATTTATGATTGCTGTTTGCAACACCAGAATTTCTCTTTCAACATCAATTTTTCCAGCAGCCTCTTCTATCCATTTTACAGCTCCTGCAGCCACTGGAGAACAAACACTTCTTTTGTTCATTTCATTGCATTTGTTATTTTCCTAAATGGATTCATTTCTTACTGTGCTCCAGCTTTTTCCCGACTTTTTCCCTCGTTATTTCTCTGCCCGTGCTTTGCAGGTCTCCCTTTGTCGTGCCTTGCAGGCACAGCTGAAAGCCAAGGAAAGCTCGCTGTGTTCTGCAGTCCCGCGGGGCTGTGCAGCAGTTTGGGGGCATCTTTTGAACCCTCCGAAACGTTCTGAGCGATTCAGGAAAGGTCCTTAGAGAGGTTACTGGACTGTGGGGTCTGTCCAACTCCTCACCTTCAGGATTCCATCCTTTTCTTTGGATAATTTCAAGTCTCTCCCATCTACATTTTGCGCAGTTCAGTCAATCTCTCGCAAAAAAGCCTTTTGATGCTTGTTCGGATTTGAGTGTGGGGGGGGGGGGTTGTTATTTAGTTCTCGTGGTGGTTTGGGGCTTTCCTTTTGTTAGTTGGATTTGGGGGTTTTGTTGGTTGGGTTTGGTTTGGTTTGTTTTCTTTTTGTTACTTCATGTTGAGTTTTTCTCCTTTGCCTTTCCGAATACCAGAGTTTCCCTTCCCGCTGCACGTCCCCCTCCCCAGAGGAATTGTCTTCCCCGCACCAAAGCAGGGTCAGGGACCTTTCAGTGTCCTGCTCCAAATGCTCAAATACACAGCTGATGACAGAACATTTTCCTCAGTTATCTTCTCTTTTTTTTTTGTGCACAGAAAAAACCCAATTCACTAAAAAGTGAAGGATTTTTTCTGCTTCACTCTTGATTTTTATCTTCAGCTTTCCCTTCAGTGTGTTATGCACAGACACAGAGGTAGAGCTACAGGAGTGAATTAGCCCCCTCCAAATTTTGCAGAGGAAGGACCTGCTGAAACCCTTGACAAAATAGGGTTATTATTAAATAATTCATAGAATTAGTAATTTAATCAACATCATTAACCTCATTAACTAAGTGTGAATGCTCTTGTAGGTTATTTTCATGGAATAAAAATTAACTTCAATTTTTCAGTTTTAACAACGTTTTAAAAAAAAAAAATAACAGGAAGAAAACCGGACTTGATGGATTTTTTTTCCTTTTTTTACAAAGCACATTATTCCTCTTCAAACTTCTTTGACTCGTGTGCTTAAGGTTTTACTTCATTTGCAATAAATGTATTGAATTCGAGTGATGAGGAAGCAGAAGGCAGCACTGACCACTGCAGGGAGCACTCACTGCACCTTTTCCATTTGCTTCTCTGCAGTTTGAAATGCCCATGCCATGGAACAAAAGCCCCAGACTGACGCATTCTCACCTCAAAATACTTAGGAAGACATTACATTAATAATAGGATTTAATCAAGCCCTTGAAATCCACTCAGCGTGATAATTTTAACTCTTCGGCAAAATCCTAATCCTGTTTTTTGCCCTGTCAGCAGAAGCACCCCGGGTAAAAACGCCTAGGGGTTCTCCCATCAGCCTCTTTCTGTGCAGAGCACAATTTTCCATGGATTGTGCCCTGATCTTTTCCAAGGTATCCGTAAGGGAGGCGCTTCTCGAGCCGGTGCCGAGCGATGCTCAGCACATCGACTTCGCTCCTGGGATCAATTAAGATCACAAGTTAAATAAGCCATACGGGCACTTTGGGGAGCCCAGACCAGGCAGGAGCTACAAAGGGTTATTTCCTACCCTGTTTTTTTACACTGAGTGGCAGAAAAGCAACTTCAGGCTTCAGATATCTGCATACAATATATGAAAAAATAAGTACGTTGCAGTTACTACATTGTATTTACATATCCCTAAATAATCTCTATGCATTTATTATATACATATTCACCCTGAGCTTTTTATAATTTGCATGCTGAATTTCAAATCTTGTTTCACTGTATCCTCCTCAGATTTTACAATGGGCTGTCTCAGTAAGAGACAATACCGGACACTCTGGAGATAAACAGAATTTATTTTCCTTAACCTAAAGGAGTTTCAGAGATATCAGAATTTAAAAAGAACAGAAAACAAAACAAAACCACCCTTGGAAATAAGTGGAGAGGTAGGTCAATTTGGTAGGAAAACTGCAGTGCCATGACTGTAAAAGCGATGTCTCTGTCTCCAGGATTTTGTGTGTCCCCAAAATTCCAGAGCTGAGGTGAACATCCCACTCTTGGCACAGATTAGAGACTTGTAAGATCATAAATAAGACTGAAGGTCCAGTCATTAGGAAGCACATAACAGACAATGATGCAATTTCCAGCAATTTTGCTTAGAAGTTGTATTTATTAGCAAAAACAACAACAAATATATTTTTTCCCCAAGTTTCTATAGGAGGAAAGCTGTATCAGCCTTTGGATAGATGGTCTAAGATGTTCCTGAATCAGAACACTCCAGATCCTGGAAATCTTTTGGACTGGTTTCTGTTTCTGGTGGCTTCATCTCCTTAGAGTTTTGTCACCTTGCTTAAAACCCTTTTGCTACCCCACCCTCCCTCCAGCCCTGCCCAGGAGCTCAGACACTCTGCACTTTCCCTTTGGGAATAAAGAAATTGAGCTTTGAAAGCTCTTTTTAGTCCTACTTTTCCATTCCTTTGATCTTTTCTTGGTTTATCCAAACTCTTCCCCCTCCTCAGAGGTCTTCTTGGAGTGTCTTCCAGACATAGCCACACCACTCTCACACAAATATTGTCTCTCCTATTGAAGTTGCTCCCATTTTCCCATTCAGGGGCTACATCAGCCCTTTTAACAGCCCTGTCACACTGTGAGCTCATTTCCACCACAACTCCCAAACCCTTTTGCATTCTGCTTCCCAGAACAGCATTTCCCATCCCAAATGTACAACATCCATTTTTTTCCTCAGATGTTTCTCCATCGTTATTTCCTTCTTAGAATGTGTGCTGTTTTCCTATGGACAGTTCATCAATTAACACTTCCAGACACATCTCTCCATCCTTCCTTCCCACTTCTGGGCCACACATGCATTTCCCTCCTTCCCTGAAAAGGCTGTGCCTCGCAGCCCTTTATGGAGATAGTCCAGACGTCTCACTGATCCTGTAGAGATACTCACGGCTGTTCCGTCTTTCCTCCATATGGGACAGGAGTTCCTGATCCCAGGATTTTCCACACACAGACATGAGCGATTGCTTTTATTCTTATTTTCCATTTCCTCATCTCTAAAAGGGCACATGGTTGCAGCAGAAAAAGTTGGCAGCTACTTCATGCAGATCCAACGGTTCCAACCATTCCTCTGTGTCTGTGCCACAGTCAGGATAACATGACCCTGCCAGGATGTGGAAGGAATGTCCAAAAACCTCTGTCTCTCCCCACAGTCACCAGTGACTGTGACAGAAAGGTGTCCCCTCACTGCCATCCAGCCCCTTCAGCTGGGGCAGGCCACCATCTGTCACCAACATGCAAAGGGTACCTTGAGGCATGAATGGTTCTTATGAACAAAGATTAACCCCCTCACTGAGGATGACAAGAATACAGGCAGGCAGGAGGATATTTAGGAATTCCATTACACATGGACTTGACATTCTCTTTGAAGTTTCACCTTTTAGTCACAGCCCCTCCAAGTTTCCCTTGGCCAGTTCCTGCCATCAGCTAAGCAGGAATTGTTGCCTTGCCCACTCTATCCAAGGGAAGCAGGGAGCCCCTGAGGAGGCACCTCCCCAGCAGCCTGATCCCTCCCCAGCAGCCTGATCCCTCCCCAGCAGCCTGATCCCTCCCCAGCAGCCTGATCCCAGGTTATAGCTGGGCTGGAGCAGGAGCAGCCTCAGCAGCTGGAGCAGGTAGAAGGCTGCAGAGTCTTACATACAACATCCTGGATGGATGGATGGAGGGATGGATGGGGGGATGGATGGATGGATGAGCACCACAGCTGCACCCCATCTCCTGTGCATGCCCTGCCCAGTGGGAACCTCCACAGCTCCTGCTGCTCACTTTGCTTCCCACCCTCTGCAATCTGGGATCACGTGGCACTGAGCACCTCCCAGCTCCATCACCTTCCCTGTGGAAATGCTCTGTCCTCTGATTTTCAAGAAAGTTGCTCAAAATTTATCAGCAGGAAAAAACAGAGAGTGAATTTATTTTGGCTTTACCATCAGATATAAGCTGACCATTGTTCCTATTTATCACATTGCCACCATGGCCAGAAGGGTTATTGTTGCCCAAAGGACTTCAGAGGTGAAATCACCATCAGCTTCTACCTGTCACTGATCAAACATTTGTTAACTCATACCCTATTTAAAAATAAAATCACTTTACTTCTTAGATGCCTTGATTGTAACATAAAAGCCAGTTTGTCCCTGAATATACAAATAAACAATCCCAAATTAAATACGGAATACAAATAAGAATCTCCTGTAAAGCCTCCATCAAGTCATGCACAGGAAGAGAAGGACTGTCAAAAAAGAAATGTCTCTTAATTAAAACAATATACAAGCTCTCATTGTCTGTAAAGGGATAAGCATTTCATAGGAGTCTTTCTCTGGAAAGTGAAAATGTAGCAGGAACAGTTTCACAGCTTCCTCTTTCCTCCAGCCTTCAAAGACAGACACTTTACCAGTTCCCCTTCCTCACATGCCCGTCATTCTAGAGGCAGTTCCACAGAGCTGGAAAGAATTATAACCTAGATTTCCCCCAAATTAGCTAGGAAAAGACTTAAACATGCAGAAAATGAGGAACAGGCCAGAACACTTTTAGAATGATTTACAAAGTGCCCTAAATCCCAGTATGAAGGCAGGAGTGCATTTTCAACCCGAGTCCTGTCCCTGAGCTTTAAACAACCCTAGGACCAGGAAAACATGTAATTTTAAAAGGATAAAATATTGTAAGAGGTTAATACTGTTAAAAATAAATCAGACTATTAGAATGACTTAAACACCAGAAGCAAAATTATATTCTTTAGAGGCAGATTAAATTCCAAGCAGGGTCTGTGGGGTGCCCTGGAAATAACCCACCTAATAGCACTATTTATCTAATACATTATAAAACCCCAGATATTAAAAGCACTTTACCTTCCATCAGTTAATCAGAGGACAGGTGCTGATGGTTTTTTTTAATTAGACAGTCTAAATAATTGCCACAAAGTTCGCAGATGAAGAGGAGTTTCTCATCACTGAGATGAGCACTGAGAGAGAAAAGGATTCCTTCTCCCTTTAGTCCTTAAGACAGGAATCCTTCTGGAATAAGCAGACTGACTGACTTACCCACCTATCCATCCACATTCCATTCCATTCCATTCCACAGCTGCACTCCACACTTGTGGAATCAGCTGCTCCTCCAAGAAATCTAAAAAGCCTGTCTAAAGGAGGTGCCAAGTGTTAAGCTGGTGAAGTGGGCTGGGAAAGCTGATTTTCAATAACACAGGGAGATAATTATCACTAATTTAATAACTCTGAGGGCAATACAGCCATTATGTGGGCATTGGTTTGACTCAGATCTGGCAAAATCTTGGAGTAGAGAACAGAGAACTTGATTAAAAAGAGCTTGAATGGAGGAAGGAGGTTATTTGGTGTAGTTGAGGTCACTGAAGGAGCACTACTTGTGCTTTTCATGAAAAATTAGAAAACCGAACAGAAGAGCCACTGGATGACTGAGGACCTGAGAGAGAAATCATTTCTATTTAGTGATTCCATGGGCTCGACCTGTTCACCTGTGCTGGGAGAACATCAGGAACCACATGCTCATCCAAGCACCTCTCAGGAGGGAATAAAAGAGAACAAAAGCACTTTCCACAGTGAAGAAGATGATTTAGAAGGATTTGGCTCCTAGAAATTGCCATGACAAATTTAATGTGACAAATTACCAGCCGTGTTATTGCTTGAATTAATTAAGCCTTAAGTAGTGAAATGCAGCCTGCCATGGAAGAAATCTGACCCTATGGACACAGTGGGTTCATCCCAGCTTTGCTCCCTCCTGGGTATTTAGCAGCACATCATTTATCCACTCTTATTCTGGGGATTTCAGGCTCTTCTAAATCCAATGTAAACACACAGCAAGGAGCACAACAGCTCTGGGGCAAGAACCACATCATTCATCCTGAGCACTGCGAACAGGCAGAGCATTCACTCACTGCTGGTCCCTTTTTCCCTTGGGTGGAACCAGAGCTCCCACCAGCCAGAGCTGCTGCTTCTGTCCAAGTAGTTCTATTATTAGTGTATTTTGAGTTTTCAAATTCACTCCATCCTCAGTGGTAGCACCCAACATCTGCGTGGAAGGTGAGACAAGGATGACACTGGACAGTACCTAAGAGAGTGTAGTTTTGTGGGTTTTTCATCATCTGTGTTAAAGTTGAACATGAGAAGTGTCATAGCAGGCAGGCTGACAGATAAACAGCTAATCCATTCCCAAATATCCCTGACTTTGGGGACTGGATAATTATCTCGGGGCAAGCTATTGCAGTGTTCTCCCACCCTGAACATAGGAAAGGTTTCCCCTGTGTCCTGTCTCAACCTTTCCACCTGTAACCCAAACCTCATCCTGCTGTCCTGTCCATCCTGAACGAAAAGCACAGCACCTGAGCAGGGATGGCTCCAAATGGGCAGTAGGATGGGGGAGAGCAAGAAGCAGCCTTTATCCTGAGTTCTAGCAACTGTGATGGACAAGGTTTTCATCTCCTAGGACCTTCCCTTTTCAGTCTGGCCATGGTTATCTCTGAATCCCAGCAAGTCTTGGCTCTGACCTGCCATACAGTGTGAGTCTTGCCCTTTTCACCTGGAATCTGAGCTATGATGCCACAGCTGAAGATCCTCGAGAAGGGAATTTGTTTCCTTCATCTTCAGCCCATCCAAGCTCAAGTGGTTTTGGTTTAAATAGTCTGATATACACCTAATTACAGGGGGTTTGGTAAACCAGTGTAGCTGTGAGAGGAAAACACCCAGGGTGGTGGTTTGAAAGAGTCTGCGCTGAGCTGTCCCTCCCTCACACCCAGTTTAAAACTTACCACATTTATATATATCCACCTAACAATCTTTACTGTGCAGTGACCTCACACTGGAGCACATTTCCCCCAGAGGGTGTGGAGTCTCCCTCACTGGAGATATTCCAGAACCATCTGGGCACAATCCTGATGACCAGTGTGGTCCCTTCCAGCCTTCCCCAGGCTGTGAGTAATACACACAGCACCTGTAGATCAGGGGGCTTAAATAAACACAAGCCCAATTACGGCTTTTATAGCAAATTCCTGCCAAATCCCAATCTTTTTAGACTGCCTATTGTGCCTTGTCTGACTCTGTAGTCAACAGGAAGCCCCAAGAATTTGCAGGTCATAGGAAGGGTTGATGCAAAAAAAAAAAGGGGCTGATTTTGCAAGTGCATCCGAGTGCATTAAACACAGATAAAAGAAAGGGTCAAACTTCTTCCACTGGTCAAAGTAAGACTATTCTTACCATGGAGGACACCCCCAGGCCCATACTGATGTTTTTGTGACACATGTACGTGCTGTGAGACCCTCAAAGGTGTGAAAGCTGTAAAGGCTCCTGTGCAGTTTACAAAACGTGCATTGCCCCACACTTGGAGAACATCACCCATCCCCAGCTTGAGCACTGGGTGAGTCCTCCTGGCATTGAGGACTGCCTCCCCCCAGGTTTGGAGCACCCCACTCCCCCCGTGGTGGGTGGCTGTGCTCCTGTAGAATCCAAGTCCTCCAGGATGTGAGGGTGTTGAGGCACAGGGTGCCCAGAGAAGCTGTGGCTGCCCCAGCCCTGGCCAGGCTGGAGCCACCTGAGATAGTGGAAGGTGTCCCTGCCATGGTTGGAACAAGACAGGCTTTATGGTCCCTTCCAACCCAACCCATTCTGGGATTCTGTGAACTGAGTTTGCTACAGAGACAGAACCTGTCTCAGATACTCTATATGCTCCTTTTTCAAAATAAAGAGGGAACCTTGAAAAAAATCTTCACTACAGTTCATTTTACTCTTATTACAAACACTGAAAGAGTTGGGTGCAATCAAGGAAATCAGAGAATGGTGTATCTCAGTAAGATGCTTTTAAAACTGTGCATTAGGCATCATAACAGTGTGAAAGCACAAAAATATGCAAGATTATTTGACCCCTAAAGCATTGCTTCTAGCCATAGAAATAGACCCTTTTGACTGATAATATTCAGATTTACCACAAGCACAAAGAAAATGTTCTCACATTTGCAACCAAGGGGTGTGAGGAAATGGAATCCATCCCCAGTTTTCGTGTTGAGTCGTGTCAGGTGGAGCATAAGGAAATGGGGCGTGGGGGACAGGATCACTGGAGACATTGCTGATCACGTTACCTCCAGCAATGCCATTTTGTAATCATTTTATTACTCTTTGCTGGCATCCATTCTCATTGAAATGCATTTTTGCTCCACATGGGTGACCAGAGTTGGACAGGATACTCCAAATGAGGACCAGAATGTGCTTCCAACAGTAAATGCTTTCATATTTCGGTTACAAATACTTCTCTTGATACAGCCTACAACTGAATTTGCTTTTTTCACAGCTGCATCCCATTCTCATTCTTAGTCATGCTGTGATCAATACAGCCAGTTCCCTTCTATCATTTGAGATCCCCAAATCATTAACTTTAGAAATTAATTTTTGCTCTCAAGCTCAAGGGTTTGAACTTGGCCTCTGCACTGCTGCATCTCATCCACTTTCACTGTTTTATTCCTCAGGGTCATCCAGCTGGACATGCTGAGGGCAAGGTAGGAACACAATAAAAGAGTCCAAAGGAAGAAGAACTAAATGCATGAAAGGCACAAAAAATTTATCTAAAGGGAATTCTGAGTCAAAAGCAACAGGGCCAAGTGGATTGCTGAAAATGAAAAAAATAAAAAATAAAAAAAAAGTTAGGACCAGAAAAGAGTAATAAAAGGAGTAGTGAAGCAAGAAGGGCAGATTGAGTTCAATAACTTAAAAATGTTATGGTTAAGATGGCACAGAAACAGCCAAATATTGCACCAAACACCCCAGAAGTGTCTCCAGTGCCCTTCTCTGTGCCCAACAAACACAATCCATTTCAGAGAAGTGATTGTGGGGTTGGCATGGAGAGACCTGAGAGGAGACAGAGCCCCTTGGGCTGGGCCCCATACCTGGGACTCACAGAAAATACACAAAAGACCAGGGATAGGAGGCTGGGAGGAAGAAGCAAAGGAATGGGAATGAGCAGAGAGGAGACCTCCAATGCCACTTGGCAGTGTGGCTTTGGCCAATGGTAAAGCCTCACTTCCAATATAAGATGAAAAGAAGCAGAAATTTGGATGTAACACCCTGGCTTCCCACAGAAATTGGAATCCTAGAAATTCATGCCATTCTTTTGTTTAAAACCAAGTTAGGATTGCACCCTTTTATCCAGGTGAACAAGGACCTAACCCCATTTCATAAAAGGGATGTTCCTGCAGCCCCCTGGGCACAGCAGGGAGGGAGGAAGGGGCTGTCCTGCTGTCCCACCATGCTCCCAGCAGCAGAACAGCTGCCTGTCTGGGCACAGGGATGGGAGTCAGGAGTGCAAGGGGTGGAACCACCGAGCTTCCCTTGCACTCCTGCCTTCAGGGTCACTCCTGGAAAGCCTAAGGGCAAATATGTAGGCTGGAGGGGATTAAGTAGAGCTATTAGAGGGAAACTGTAAAAATAGCCTTGACTATTACCTTAAAAGAGAAAAGATTTGGACCTAAATTTGTTCAAAGCCTGAAAAAATTACTTTTGAGCTACAGACATGATTATCTTCATAGATACCACATGGAACAGGTTTTAAGCAGACTGAGTTTATATTTCGACCCGAGCACCACAACTGAGTGTCTTGCATTTTTTTCAAACAAGCCAAAATGCCAAGGAAGGACATGAAATAATGGCTGAAGTGTGAGACTGGGCCACTGCTGAAACACAGAACCTGCTTTCCACAGTCATGGACAGCTTTTTAGACAGAACCAGGAAAGTCAGAACAGAAGATGCCCAGAACCAAGTACACAAATGGGACAATCCATGAGCAACATTTACCCTGGCTCTTGACTGACACAAAATAGATATTGGGGGGAAATCAAGAGTCCTTGACTCACAGAGAAGTAATCATGTCCAGAACAAACACAACAGCTCTTGTGGTTTGTGTCAAAGCATCTGGGCAAGGATTATTGGAGTTCTCTACAAGGGAGCCAGGTACAGGTTAATGTGAATTCCTCATTCAGTGTCAAAACTCCTTGGGGAGTGGAATTAGCAGTGCACTCCCAGCCTCCAGAACAGCTGAGTTTGGCAGAACTGGAATGCTGGGGTGATTATAAATCAAGTGCTTTGAACTAATGAAATGCAAACCCTGCAGAGATACGTCCCTGCAAGCCCAGGCAAACAGTAGGACTGGCAGTAGCCACCCAAGTTCTCTCCACACAATGGAGTGGGATTTATTATTCTGCATCTCATGGGCTGAAGAGGAAAACTGGGAGCGTTTTGAGAATTTGCTATTCTGATCAGTAGCAGATGGGGATATATGGGATATCTCCCTGAGGGAAAAACCCTTTGTGCTGACCCTGCACTGAAGGTCCAATGGAGGGGATGGGCATGTTCCTTAGTGAGAAATACCCTTCCCCTATCACTGGGGGGGATGCATCATCGCCTGGCAAAGGGGATAAGGATTAGAAAACCTTTGGAAACTGAACCTCCTGGGCAATGCCAGAGCAGCCCTTCAGCTCAGGCTGTATGAAACAACCTGTATGGGTCCTCCTCAAGCCACATGGACAGCGTGGCACAACTGCCAAGGTGCTCTACAGCAAAAGATGAACAGATGGGAATGCTGAGGGAGACATTCCCTGATGTAGGATCATAGAACAGAATCCCACAACGCTTTGGGTTGGAAGGGACCTCAGAGATGATCTTGTTCCTCCCTCCTGCTATGGGCAGGAACACCTTCCACTACACCAGGTTGCTCAGAGGGTCCCATCCAGCCCAGCCCTGGACACTTCCAGGGATCATCCACATACCTGGGAAAATAGAACTTCCTGGGTTTTTTCTTTGGCATGTGCTCAAAAATTTGCCCTTTGCAATTGCATTTGAAAAGCATGAAAATTTGGTGCCCAGATGGTCTAAGACCCGAGCACAAGAGAGGGACAGAAACATGCTGCTGTTTTCCTTCTCATGCTTCCAAGAGCCCATCTCAACACACAAAGGCCAAGCCTAACACCGCTGGAACTGAGCTCGGGGTGAGTGTGTTTGCATTCTGCAGAGTCATGTTTTGGGAACACTGTCCAAGTGCTAGAAAACTTACAGAAAGCTTTGTATAGAAAGCGCTCACTCAACTTTCCACATCTTTTCATTGCAGGCAGAACAAGGGCAGGTGTGCTGCATGGGGATGGCAAAGAGCTGTCCAGGGGAAGGGGTCTGAGGAATTCAGGTGTCCACCCAAACACCAAAACCTCTCTGCAAGGTTTGGCCCTGTCATTATTCCTCCAGAGGCTCAGGGGAGTCCAAGAGGTCCATACCAAAAAGGGGGCTAAGATTATCAGCCCGTCCCCCAACGCTCCATGAAATCCAGTGATATTCAGTTCAGACCCCAAGCAGGGCCTCCAGGGTTGTTCTGGGGGGAGACTTCTGCCTGCATCAAATTTAATTTAAATTATTTTGCCATTTGAGGATGAGTAGCAGCTATTTCCTTGTATTACTCATGTGTTTTTGCAGCCTGACAATGCCCCTTAGAGGCCTAAAGAGCAGCATCTCAGGAGCAGAGTGTTAAAAGAAGATTTGTCAGCAGCTTACTGAGAGCTGCAACACAGTTTTCTGTATTTTATAGGTCTTTGCTTCACCTTCTTTACCATCTCACTTTCCTAAGCAGCTGCTTTCAGCCTTTATAATGATGCTGAGTTATTTATGAGTTGGTCCAAATTTGCCAGACCTTCTAAGAAAATTCCAACTTGTCCCTTTCAGTGTTTATGGGACACTGGAAGGGACATTCGTTTTTGTCTGAATGTCTCACACTGTTCACTCTGTTGTTGGATGAAGATAAATCTCTGAACAGAATGAAATCAGCTGTGACAAGACAAGTTTCCCTCAAAAGCATTGAATATACAGGGTGTTCCTGGGGAAATCAAATTTCCATGAAGATCTTTAATATGACATCACAAAAAATCGACTAAAAAGGGGAAAAAACCCCCTGTTTCCCATCATCTGTCATTTTCCAAATTTACATTCAGGGAGAATGTGTGTGAAAGCCAACAACTGGGGAAAATATTAAAATACCTTATTTATACATGAAATATAAGAAGCCAAAGCAGAGAGGAAATGGCAGAGAAAAGGGCTCTCTGATGAGTCAACAAACTTTCAAAAGTCTGCCTTTGTTTTGGTTTGAAATGGAACTCTGTCATTCCCTGACAATCAAGGCCACGTCCACATTAACTATTTCCATACATCATTTGCTGAACTGCCAGTTCACTGGTTAAATTTCAGTGCTGGGCTAAGTCCCCACAAGCAACAATTTAAAAATCCTATGTTAAAATTCTCCTCATGCATTTTAGCATCATTAAAGAAATAAATTGGAACACTCCCCAAATACTACTATTAAAGCAATTTACTTCTCCACTGTTAGGAGCTCAAAATGGAAATAAACTCTTTTAAATCTCAGTGTTCAGAGAAAACCAGATGTGAGGCTTGCTGGAGGTAAAAAAAATAGTTTGATTGCTTTAATCAGCCTTTGATGGATCCCAGGAGGAAAAATAGGAAAATAATGAGCCAAATGGAAAAGTAGACCTCTCTTAATTACAGTACAAAAAAGTAAAAAAAAAATAAAATTAGGGAAAAAAAAACCAAACAAAACCCCTCACCCTGGGGCAGGGGTTTTACAATATGACAGAAAAGATGAAACTCAAGATTGATCCCAGAGTGCCCTGAGCTGGAAGGGACCTACCCGTGCCTGAGAGAGCTGTCCAAATGCTCCTGGGGCTCTGAGCACACCTTTGAGCTCCCCTTCGCTTGTGACTCCCCTTTGCCCCCCTCCCACCTTCCCAGGAGCTCAGCTGCACATCCCTCTGAGCACCCTGCCCAGGCAGCATTGCCTTCCCAGCCAGCTGCCAAACTCTGCAGACCAAAGCTTTTCCCTGGCTGCATTTCCCAGGTTCAAACAGCCCCTCCCAGGCTGTACAGTCCCTACCACCCAAGTGCTTTTGGCTAAGAACCCCCATGAGCACGAGGGTTCAAAGCAGCCAGGGCTGCATTCACAGCTCAGCAAGTGCCCAGCTGGCCCTGTTTGGAGTGAGCAGATGCAGCCTGGAGAGTTTCATGGGTTGCAATCACACCCACTGGCAACTCTGCTGAGATAAATGGGAATGGGAGATAAATGGAGGTAAATGGACCATTTCAAACCAATGGGAACAGCAGTGCAGGTGGGCAGCACGCCCTGCTCTGAACATCACGGGTGTGCTTTAGAGCAGATCCTGCAGCCAGGCTTAAAAAGCTGCTTCAAAAAGCAAAATCTCCAGCATGAACCCCACCATGTGCAAAGCAAAGCAGCTTCAGCTCACTTCTCTTCACTCCAGCCCAGACAGTGGAAGGAATCAGAGCCCAAATGTCTGGCATCAACCTGCCATTGCCAAGCCCTGTGTCGTGGAATCATGGAATAGATTGGGCTGGGAGTGATTTTAAAGGTCATTTACTCCAACCCCCCTGCCATGGGCAGGGAGATCTTCACCCAAACCAGGCTGACCAAAGACCCTCAGCCTGACCTTGGATGTTCCCTGGGATGGAGCATCACCACCTTGCTGGACAACCTTGTGCCAGTGTTTTACCACCCTCATTGTAGGAACTTCCTTCCCTCCCTGTATGCCCAGATCCAGAAAAACCAGCAAATTTACATGTTCAGCAGGCTGAGATTTATTATATTATATTATATATATTATATTATATTATATTATATTATATTATATTATATTATATTATATTATACCAAGTGCCTATGTGGAAAACATAGACAAGCTTTTGGGCACACAAGCCATTATTTGTCTCTTTCATGAATTTTAAGCATGAATATGAATGTCACCAGAGATACCCAGGTTGGGCAAATTAGATGCATGAAAAGAAATTCTCATTTTGGCCTGGAGGGTTATGGCTATGACCTGAAAGGTTTTCTACATCTACAGCTACGTGACAGAGCAGCTGTTAGAGAGCACCAAGAAATCTCACTGACCTTTGGACACCTTTTGTGAAAGGAGATGGGGAAAAGCCAACAAAAGGTTATTCCGAACAGAAGAAAAAGATCAGGGAAGGATGCTGACTTAGTAAATGTTTCCT
This sequence comes from Xenops minutus, assembly GCA_035221455.1. NCBI lineage: Eukaryota > Metazoa > Chordata > Aves > Passeriformes > Furnariidae > Xenops > Xenops minutus. Next base: position 1,481,589 of record JAWWEE010000051.1, on the reverse strand, counting down.
CATCCTTCTATTATACACCAGCAGTTGCCACAGGCAAGGGTTGAACTTTTGTGGAAGAGTCTGGAAGATCAGAGCCTGTAAAGAATGAACACAGACGTGCATTCTTTGGTTCTTTACTAAATTGCAATGGCTGAAAACTCAAGGCCATGGTTTTACCATCACTATAAACAGTCACAGGGAGACTTGTTCCCTTTGCTTATTGTGATTTCTATTTTCTTCTAAAGAAGATGTACTTTCTTCTCTAGCAGGTGATTTGGGATCAAAGTAAAGGCTCCTCCCAGCTCATTTCACAGCTTTGGAATCAGCTCATTGTCCCCACAGCCCTGACTCTTTCCCAGCTGGGTCTGAACTTTCCCAGCAGCCTTGAAGGACACCAGCAGTGTCTCACCTGAAATCCAGGCATAGCAGCCCTCCCTTCCCAGGGTTTATCCCCCAGGAAAATTCCAAGCTCCGTTTCAGCTGCAGCTTGTGCAGATGTCTAAACCACAAAGGATCCAACACATGCTCCCCTACAAATGCCACTGGAGTCCTGAGAGATCTGGGAGGGAATCAGAGAAACACAGAATAGGTTAGATTGGAAGGGACTTTAAAGACCATCCTGCCATGGGCAGGGACACCTCCCACCAGCCCAGGGTGCTCCAAGCCCTGTCCAACCTGCCCTTGGACACTTCCAGGGATCCAGGG
>JAWWEE010000051.1:1429919-1462798 GCA_035221455.1 Xenops minutus | reverse complement strand
GGGACTTGCAGAGCCAGAAGGTCCCCCCTGAGCCTCCTTTTCTCCAGGCTGAGCCCCCCCAGCTCCCTCAGCTGCTCCAGCCCTTTCCCCAGCTCCATTCCCTTCCCTGGACATGCTCCAGCCCCTCAGTATCTTTCTTGTCATAAGGGGCCCAGAACTGTCCCCAGGATTCGAGGTATCTCAGCAGTGCCAGCACAGCGGGATGGATGGTCCCTGCCCTGCTCCTGCTGGACACATAATTTCTGATACAATCCAGGTGCCAGTGGCCTTCCTGCCCACCTGGGTACACTTTCCCTCTAATGTGGATTGGACACCTGTTAAGAAATAAGCAGGGAGTCACAACATGAAACAGCAACACGCATTTTTTTAAAGGAAATGTGCCAAAGGTCACATTTCAAAGTCTTTCGCTCATTCTGGAAAGCTTCTGCAATGGAAGAGAAATCTGCATATTTTACTGCTAAAGGTTACTCAAAAGTGCCCTTGAGGAAGAGTTCAGAGTTTGGCCAAAGCACAGCTTCTACCTTAGCAAGAACTAAGACGCCCCCCTTTAGGCTGAAGGCTGATAATAAGCTGTGCCTATAGAGTGGGAATTCTGCATTAACTGTGCCCAGCCCCAGAGCACGCTGCTGGCAGGCACTGGGCACTGCTGCAGCAGCACCAGCCCACAGCTGCACTGCAGGGAGGGGCAGAGGTTCTGCCAATGGCTTTATTAGGGTCTACCTAATATTTGACCTAGTCCCCTTCAACAACAAATACAGAGGTGATCTAACAGAATATACTCCAAACATAATTACTGCATTTTTATCAATTCAAACCATCAAAATCCCACATTTTTAGCTTGTTCCCACTATTGCAGTTTCAGCAGCAAACCAGATTTTCATTGGTTTGGTCAATAAAAACGCTGTGCTAGGAAATCACTGGACAGTTCACTCTCACAGTGGTGCTTTAGTGCCCTGGCCCAGGGCCTTGCAGAGCTGATGAGATATTTCAGACCTGGCCATGCTGCTGCTGTCTGGACACTTCCCAGATTTGTCTGTGGAATCATGATTTTATGTCCTCAGGAGCCTGCACAGGAGCCAACAGCATGGATGTGCATTGGGCTCTGCAGACAGTTTTGCACCTGGGATCTCTCACTAGAAATATCTCCTGAAACTCTGGAGCTGCTGTCCCTGAGTGGGATGTTTATCAAACTTCCCAAGAGCTCCAACAAGCAGGAAACAGAGGACCTCAAATCTTTATGAGAAGAACTAAACATATACGTGTACACAGACATAAACAGATTTTTCCACATGTTAAACACATGAACTCTGCAATGAACAATCAGTTATGGAAAAAGGTGGTCCTGACCTGCTACCCAAATGACAATAAAGCATCACTAACACAGAAGCCCTGGTTGGTAGGTCCCACTCAAAACCACTCCTGACAGACCTTCCCAAAAAGCCCCACTTTTCAGCCAAAAAAGGCACACTGCTCTCCTAACATACTGTATGTTATGTCCCAAAGGAACATGCATTCTAGACCAATTCAGGTGTCAGTCAGTGATCTTCAACTTCTGAGAGACTGCAACTCTTTGAGAATGAGGTGGAAAGTTTCTGGGTCCAGCATCAGAGGAATGACCAGCTGAGGTGGCTCTGTGGGCAGCTGACAAAGCCCTCCTGACCAGAATAGGAAGTAGCTGAAAATCTCTTTGGGTAGCTGGGAAAAGCCTCTTGAGAGCAACCCCTGGCAGACTTCACTTCAGCATCTGCTGGAAGGGCTGTAGGTTTGTGCTCAAACAATCCAGGAGAGTTATGGAGACCATCAAGGCCAATTTCTTGACACAGATGGTCAATCTGTGTAAGGGAGCTGCTCCACCAGATCTGTCACTCAAAAAAACCCCAAACAGAATAGATCAAAGATGGAAAGGGGAAGACAGCCTCTCCCCCAAAGACTGCAGTGCAAGGTCCTTGATTGCCCATGCAAACTTCACCCAGAGGGGTTCAAAGAGAAATGGAGCCAGCAGGTCAAGAGCAGGGATCCTTCTCTCTGTTTGGCACTCTAAAGACACCTACACCCACCTCTGGCTCCTCAGTGTGACATCACTGACACAGCTGGAGACCCCATGAGGGCAGTGACACATGGGGGACACACACAGACCAAGACTGGGTTTTACTCAACCTGGAGAAGGTGGAGAGGGATTTAATGCTGCCCGTGACTACCTGATGCAAGCACATCGTGAAGATGGAGCCAGCCCTGCCCAGAGGTGCAGAGGGATGAGAACCAGCACAGACAGCAACCCAGGACATCCCAGTTAAATGTACAGAAAATATTTTCATCTAGAGGGTGCTCATGGATTGGGAGAGGAGGCAAAGGTGGTGGTGTGAGCTCTGCCGAGACAAACTCTCCCAGGCAAGCTCCTAACTGGTCTAACTGGCCCTGGCCTGAGGACAGGGATGACTCAGAGACTTCTAAGTTGCCCTTCCTAACTAAATTTTAGGAACCCATGATCCAACAGAATTACAATCCTGTGCTACAGCACAGAGGTTCAGCTGAGAAATGGGTTGAGAAGCCAAAGCCCAAGCAGAGGAAACTAATGAAGAAAAATAAGGAATGGGCATTGTCCTATTTCATTTGTTCTACTACAGTGACATTTGCCATCACCATTATTCTGTGCCACATGCACAAGGGGCCCATCAGCTACATATAGACTCTGTGTGAGTCTATATAGATGTAACTTTAAAGGATAACCCCTATGACTGATCATGGGGTTATTTATGGTGGCTCTGTGGGACACAAACTCAGTTGAAAGTGGTGTTTAGAGATCAACGTCAAACAAAGCAATGAAAAAAGCTGCAGAGCAACACCTTGTTTCCTCAGCCCCTTTTTCCCTCCTCCCAACAGCTGACACTCTACACCATGTTTTCATTGCTCACTGACATCACACTTGGGCCTTGGGCATCAATCTGAGACTTCAAGCATTTTGTAACATCATTCCAAAACTTTCATCTTCTTACATCCATAGCAGAGGTGGCCGACAGTATACTGCTGACTGAAGAGGACAGTGACAAGGGAGGGCTTCCCTGTCATATATGGAGATAAACTGGTGTGGGGAGAGCAGAAGAGCAACTTTCCTGCAAGATTCAGCCCTGCAAATACTTCCATAACCTGAGGAGCAGCTTTTCCCAGCTCCAGTACCAGATTCATACTGGCTCCAGCACTGGCTTTTGCCTTGAGGACATTCCATGTGGAGACAAACATTTTCAGTAGCTTAAGGATCACACAGAGGTCAACAAACCCATGGCAAACCCCAAAGCATTTCACTGGACAAAACAAGTCAGGCCACAATCAGATCTTTAATAAAAGCACTTTGAGTCAGTGACAAACATGATTCAGCAGACAGGACAACTCAGAAAAATGAAGATTGGGGTAGCAGTGTGCTGCTGGTGTTTGCAGAGGATCCAACAAGGTCCCTAAACCCAACCATCCCCTCAGTGGCTTCTCAGCCCTTCACAACACACTAGAAGGCTGCTAAAAAGGCCTATCTTGCCTCACCCTCCTCAAGTTCACATGGCAGGAGCACAGAAGGGTCTTTATTCTGACCAAAACTGACAGAGTAAATCAACCCAGAAAAAAACTCCAGCTGTAATCTCCAAGTAGGAGCTTAAGTTGATTTTACAGGAAGGAGACCAAGCAACCTATATGCTCCTTATTTCCTCCAGTTTCACAATATGCTCCTCCCTAGGGCAGTCGTGGAGAGGGGCCTGACACTGCCAGTCTCCCAGGAGGACTCACCTGCTTGGAGCAGGGCATGGCAGAAAGCAACAACCCACAGGAACCGTTCCCCACCTCAGCAGTGAGTCTGTTCAAAGCTGTCAGCCACCTGGGTGACAAGACACTTCCATTCAGCATCTTCTGTCCTGCTCCCCCTACTGGGACACCAGAAGCCAATCAAAAGTGCACTGGATCCTTTTCACTGGGACATTAGCTAAGTAACCAATTCTAATTCCAGGAGTCAGTGATCCTCTTCCACTAACCAAGGCCTTGAAGCTCCCTTGGCAAGGGGAGGGGTTCTGCAGCACTGAGAGGAGTATGGCAAAGGGCTTGTCCTCAGAAGCCCAGCACACACGAGAGCTTTGGAAGGTTTATCCCTGCCTTTGGTCTTTGGGTAGCACCACCTGCTCAGTATCTGTAGTGGTCTGGCTTGAAGGGCCCATCTCTCGATAAGCCCAGGTATTTGGCCTGCTTGTCACTCAGCTTTGTCAGCTTCACACTCAGCTTGTCCAGGTGAGCAGCAGCCACAGCTTCATCCAGCTGGAAAACAACACAAAGGGACAAAGAACATTAGGAGAACAGAGGCCTGTTAGTTCAGGAAGTCACAGTCAACAGTGAGAAATGATTACATGGAAACCAAGAGCAGCTCTAAGGGGGACTTAAAGCAACACAGCTTTCTTCCTGCCAACATACCACACCTGCTCTGAGCACAGAACTGCATTCTGTGGACAGAACACATGGAAGAGCCTTGTGCTTTTGAGGGAAATCAAGTTAAACTTAAGTGAGACAAAACTTTGTATAACCAAGCCCATTTCAATCTCATTTATACATTCACATCCATCCAACAAATAAAGAACAGAGATCAAACTATTTACAGACAAAAATACCCAGTTTCATAGAATGGTAAAGCCCCAGCCATGTTTCCGCTACAGAAACCAGAAACACACCAAACTATCATCTTATAAAAGTATTAAGAATTCTGGGAAAAAAATTCATCTCCTTTCCAGACATCCCATCTTAGGGGCACATGTATTAGAAATCCATTCCAGAATTACCAATTCAGCAAGACTACTGGTATGTGTTAGCATTGTCTTCATGAAGAATGAAGCCAAGGTGGGCTGCAGGACACAGGCTCAGAAATGGTGATGTAATTTCTTCACCCCAGAGATGTCTGGCAGATGTGCAGACTCAAGAGATTGAAAAATGGGTACAGTCAGAAGAGAGTTAAGTGCTCCAGGAGCTCAGTACAGAAGAGCCAGAAAACAAGCAGTAAGATGGCAAACAACTGCTGAATCAGAGGGGGATGCACAGCCCGAGGGGACATCCAAAGGTACAAAGCACAGCACAAGTAGGGATCAAGTGCTGCTGAGTTACAACAGAAGGACAAGTTGTAATTCCTGCAAAACACAAGTAATCAGTGCTAAGGAAACAGACACAGGTCTAAATCCCAGCAGCACGAAAAAGACTGATGGCATTTCTCCCACACCAGTTAAAGAGATGTGAAAGGTTGCAATGTCTCTGAAGGGCAGTAAATCAACAAAACAACCAAGGGCCAAATCTTCAGCTTGTGTGAACCAGCATGGCCTAAATGGTTCAATAACTAGTCCTAGACTTCCCCCCCAGAGGAATGGTGGTAACAAGCCACACTCTGAAGTAATCCCACTGCAGTGAGCCAGGTAAAAAGCTATATCTGCTCAGAGTATGATTCACTCAGCCTGCTCATAATGGAACTGCCAACACCTCCTGAGAACCAGCCCAGCCAAAGGTGTGAAAGAAAACATTAGAAATATAAGGTGAAGTGGTTGAAGAATGTGGAAGCGAACATGAAATCTACTAAACATATATAAGAGCCAGGAAAATTATGAAAGAAAGAAAAGCTGACTGGAAGGACTGTGTTTAGAAGAGAAACAAATATTTATGCTTAGTAGGTCCTGCCAGAATGCCATTGAAAAAAAGGAGGGTTAAAAATTGGATCTGGTTAACTAGACTGACATATGAGGCTCTCATAGGTGTATTTCAACAAGTTTAAGACAGATTACAACCACTTGAAAAGGAACTGAGTCACTGACAATTCCCAGATGAGGTTTTCAAACTGCAGCAGAGATCAGTTGTTTTCCAGCTGCTTCAGCTTGGGCACTTTGAGACTCAGATAAAGAGATACACAAATTTAGATGAAGGTAAGCTGACATTCTCACCTTAAAAATCGTAACTTGTGGAGGACAGATTTGGTGCCAAGAACACAGAAACAACTGTCTGCCTCAATTTCCAGGAACACACATTGCAGAAAGGTGTGCATGTTTGTGTAGCTGATCAAAGCAACACTCTCACAGTCAAAGTGCAGTGCAAGGTCCTCGGTAAGTCCTAAGTTTTACATTTAGACCTCAAAGCAACTACACAAAACTGGAAAGGCATTAGCCAGAAAATTATCAGAGAAAGCTCTTCTGCTGGTTCTGAGGAGGCAACTGCTTTATTGCTTAAATGAAGCCTTCTGTGGAACAGAGGGTCGAGAGTGTTCTGCCCCAGTGTAAGAACCTGAGGACATCTCTGCCATCTGCTCCCCTACCACACAACTCCATGTTTCCCTGCTCTGGCCATTACCTCTCCTTTCCAGTTCAAGTATGTGACTAAGGATTGTGATTCAGGAGGAGGATGATGGCACATTTTATTAACAACACCAGGTGATCATTTTCAAGAGAACTGTCAACTAAACTGTTCCTTTGAAAACAATTATGTGGCAGCTTGCTAATCAACTACACTGCATTCCTGGTATGCTTTGCTTAGTCCTTAATGGATGGGTTTGGAAGTTTAAGTCCTTCAGCAAACACCTCCTAAGTAAGTCCAAACACAGAAATTCTACTTCCCAAATGGAAAGTATTTTCACATTTACTCTCACACCTGGTGGCATTCCAAAGCAGTGGGATTTAACTCTAGCATCTTTTTCCGTGACCATCTCAAATTCTCAGGCTTGTTTTGGAAAATTAAAACCAGGTTAGTTTCCCAAAAGGAATTTGTGAGTTATGATATGATCCAGATTTTTCTAAGAACAAAGAATACAGAGATAAGTTTGAAGGGAAACTCGAGGGAATCTGTTATTGATATTTTGTGAAGCTTTTAGGACCAGATTGTGACAAGCTCTCTCAGGTGCAAATGGGACCCAGACTCTCTCAACCAAGGAAAAGCAATTTAGTGTCACTCCGGCTTCAGCTCTGCCCCACGGCACTTTGCAGCTGGGCTTGCTGTGAATGCTGACAATCAGCAGAGGAAACAAGTTGGTTGGGAAAAGCTCCCTGACTCCCCTGAGGCAGCACAGGGCTTCCCATGAGTCAAGAAAGAGTCCCACACCAAGTCAAAAAGTGATGGGTGTTCCTATCACAGGCAGGCAAGTCCCAGCTCCACACACCAGGCCAGCCCCAAAAGAGCCCACTGCAGAGTCCGTGTGCCCAAAGCACCCTCTGAGGGACAGAAGCTCCTTGCAGCAGCAACAACATTCAGCAGAAAAACAAAGTCAAGCACAGATAAGACACATCTGCATGACCACACCCAAAGCTGGCTACCGTTCTGCTGCTCCAACTCACCTTCTTTGGCAGGAAATGGACCCCCACAGCGTATTTGTCACTGTGGGTCCACAGCTCGATCTGTGCCAGCACCTGGTTGGTGAAGGAGTTGCTCATGACGAAGCTGGGGTGGCCCATGGCACAGCCCAGGTTGACGAGCCGGCCCTCGGCCAGCAGGATGATGTGCCGGCCGTTCCTCAGGGTGTATCGATCCACCTGCAGAGGGGACAGCAGAGCCCTGTGAGGGACACCCAGCACAGCCAGCCTGCACAGCCTGGGCACCTTGTCCCACGCCACAGTTCAGCACTGGGCTTGAAAGACACTTTCATGGCAACTGAGGTGCCCCTCCCTTGATTCCAGCCATCCCAGACTTCACAGCACATCAGTTTTGGCACCTGCTTCGTATTTGACCAGCTCTCCAATTCTTCTGGCTTTTCCATGTGCATGTTGTCCCAGCCAGCTGTGGTGGGAACATGCTGCCAGCAGTAAAACCCACTTCAGATAGGCCCAGTGGTCAAAACTGGTGTGGAGAGACAGGGAGGAGGGAACACCTGCATGGAGGAGTCCAGAGGCTCTGAATCCAACACAGGGTAACAGCCAGAGTGCTCAGCCTGCCCAGAGACCCCTACAACTCTCCCCACCTCCATAAGCCCAATACATACAATAAACAGCTGTCCTGGCTTGTGGTACCCTCCTCTGCTCTCGGGGGACCAAAGGCATGCTCCTCCCCAGGCTGTCCTGGGGACACAGGACCCTGCACACACTCAGGTCTCAGGTGGGCTGAGAAGACAGGTCTTCAGCTGCCTGAGCCCCACACAATTCAGGAGATAATGTCACTTGCTATGCATCTCGGCTGTCTGGGCCACACTGGGCACCTGCAGTGTTACAAGTTAATTCTGCTTCTCCTTTATACCTCTCACAGCTCCTCTCTCCCCTGCCTTCACCCTGTAGGAGGCTGCAATATTAAAGTCATTAGTGAGACACCAACACGGCCTATAAGTCACAAGAATATTCAGCATTAACTGGTATTTATTGCTCATTGCACCCAAGCACTTGGAAGTAGAGCGCTTTGGAAATACTTGAAAGATAATCAATGACCAACTTTTGACAAAACTTAATACTTCAGACCTTCAACTATCACAGCACAGCAGCTGCACAAGACCTAAAAGGGTCTCTCCCCACAGCTGTATTTATACCTTAGAGACTAAAAGTTATTTAACATTAAGCAAAACACAGCACTTTCAATTTTGTTCTTAAAGCTCTGACCCGTGGTAAGTTAGAAGCCACGTGGGATGTAGCTTTAATTGTGACAATACCATCTTTGTGCAGGACTTTAGCAGAGGTGTCAAGAGCAAACCAAGAGAAACCACTGTTTTAGAACAGGTATTTTGCCTTCAGGGCAGGTCTGTGCTCCACCCATCTGCCCCAGCTTCAATCACAGCACTATTTTCTACTTATTGGGTTCACACAACAATGTGATTTTAGCACAACTCATGCAGGCAGTACCCAAACAGTCCCAGAGAATTTCTCCTGCCCAAAAGCATCAGCAAGGTTGGGTAAGAATGATCCCCAGTGAGCAGTTATTCTTGTTATCAGGGATGCTAATTCACCACTGGGGACCACCAGTGACAGTGCTCAGTCCACCCAAAAAAATAACATAAGGGCCATGATTGTGGGAGGAAGCAACAAAACAAAGCAGGAAGAACAACACTAAAACCCCTGAGAACAGCTACAATATTATTTATATCAAACATCTTTGCAGATTCAACTACTACAAGGTAGTTAAGCAGTTACGTAGCATTTCAATCTTGAAGTCTGAATTGGGTGGTTTAAGGGGTAACAAGATCTTATATCCATGGAATATCCACACAACTTGCCCCTGGAAGCTGCTGGCTTGTGCATGGAACTCCATACCTTCAGGAGTCACTCCATGCACAGGTACCACAGGAAAAGAATTCATTAATGCCTTTGCACAGAGGTTGTGGTACCAGAAGAGACTTAGGTCAGTACTGTGGAAGCACATCTCTCACAGGGCATATAACAGGCTCATTCAGAAGCCCAAGAAATTGCTACAGAAGTGGAATTCAAGTTAGCCACGCAGTAAGTTCCTCTCCATGCTTATTCAAATACCTCCTCCCTTTCCCCATCAACATTTAGCTTGCTCTGGACTTTCTAGCTGCTTTGCAATTCCCTTCACACCATTATATGAGAATTATTTATTTACAGAGCCAGAATTCATTGACCTTGACCTTTCCTTCCCCTCTGGAGCAGAGCTGGTGCTCCACATCAGTCTCTCCTACCCAAACACAGATGAGCAGGGCTGCAGTGCAAACCCAGAGTCAAACCAACCTGCCAGCCTTTCAGTAATAACCCTATTTCCTCCTTAACTGTCCTTTCAAAGCAACATGAGTCAAAACAGCACAATAAGTAGTTTCTTTCTTTCCCACATATTAAACATGTCACACCAGATCATGTGTAAATGGAGACCACGTGGGAGTGAAACTACCACACTGGACACATTCTCAGCTACTCTGGATCTCCAGCTGAAGTCCAACAACCCTTAGCTCCAGCATTAATGCTCTGATCAAGACACAGACATCAGGGATTTTTGCTCTTGTACTATATTCCCCTCTCTGCTACAACATACAGAAAAGAAGCTGCAAAAATTTGAATATTTAGAGAGTTAGTACTTGGCATTATATATCCTTAGAATAAGTGGCAGATTTTACACCTTGAATAGAAGGCTGAACTCCCCTTGAGGTGTTCAAAAGACTGGGGACAAGGTGACCACAGATGCGGCTCTTTAATAAATCTGAGCAAAAAAATGGAGAAATGAGCAATGGCTGAAGTGTCAAACAGGTAATTTCCTTCCCACAGTTCAGTGTAAAGGCAATTCTAGCAATTACTGCAATGACTCAACACTGCTGTCCAGAGAAAGGTCTCGGCATATGCAGAGGGTGAGGGACAGAAGCTGCAGGAACCCCCTCCTGGGAGCCTGTTCCTAAACCTAAATTTAATGCACATTCTGGAAGAATTAAAGCACTTACAGCAAGTTTCTACTTAATGCCTTTTCTTTCTAGCACAGAGTCTGGAGTTCTAAAGTCACATTTTGCCTCTCAGTCCTGCCTCTCCCCCTTCTGAAATGAGTAAGGTTTTAGGATGTTTATTAGCCCACTCCTGCTCAAGTGCCCAGTCAAAATGGCAATCAGGCACAGAGAAGGAAAACTTAGAATAATGAAGCTTTTACACACAACTTGTTCATGTAACACTTGCTCAGCAGGTGCTTCCCTACCTTGTCTTGCAGGTCTGAAGCCTTTAGGGACAAGAAATCAAAATACAAAATGGAGCACAGAGGGATGCCATTAGCACAGGGTAGCATTAAATACCATAAATAAATACAGCAGCAACAGCTCAGCTGGAGGCTCAAACCAGTTAAGAGTGCTCCAGATTCACTGCTAGGAGTCACCCATACTATCCTGAGCCAGGGACCAGCTTTCACTGGGCTGAGCAATGTGCACATCTGCAGGCCATCCTCACCTCAGGAAAGCTCCAAGCCTGTGGAATGACGAGGGAAGATCAGATTTACCTCTCAGTACATCCCATCTCCAGTGGGAAGCAGTAGCTGAGTAAGGAGAAGTACAACAGCCCCAGGGTGCAGTGCTATTTTCCCCAGTAAATCCTCTCAGCTCCAGCTGCCTGTACATCAAGCAGAGGCAGAGAAGGTCCACCCAGGGCTCTCAGAGGCACCTATCATGAATTCCAGCTGATGACTTTTAAGCAAACACACTTGTGGCAGCCCCAGCACGCTGGGAGCTGTTCTGTGAGCAGGGATCTCCTCCACAGCACTCATCACCTGCTTGTGACAGCAGCAGCTTAGGACAGAAGAGTCAGGGTAGGATTTCTTCAGCATTAATCCTTATGCACAGCCTTGACCCCAATTTCATCCTTTTTGAAAAGGTAAGTTTTTATTAAACCAGAAATTTGTTAGTTTCCATAGCTGGGTCTACACTGCACCTCATTGCACCCAATCAAGTGGTGACAGACTGGCTCCTCAATGCAGAGCACACAAAGAAAAAGGGATTATTGCCTCTTGTGCACTTAGTTTGTATATTACCATATTAACATCCAATTAAACCTCCAACAATGTTAATTTCTTTAAGCAGTCCCACTTTTGGCCTTAAAGACAACTTTAGCTACCAGAAAGCATCTGTGGGTTCCTGTAGTACAAGAGCTGATGAGCACAGTCAGCTCCACACTAAGATCATGGGCAAGAACAAACTTGAACACAGTGAGAACTTGAGAGTACAACTTCAGACCCAGCTGAGGCCAAGTAGAGTGTCCCAGGATACTGAAAAGCCTCTCACAACTGCTTAGAAAGAGTTGGATGTGGGTGGCCAAAAAGCCACAGGGGAGTTATGAAAACTGGAAGGGCAGATTGAGATCTAAAAGGTATGTTTGGGTGTGGTGTTTTTACCAAGTAGAAAAGCTGTCCCAGAATCCTGCTATCAGCAAGCACACTCCCTCTGCAGAAGGTAACCAGAAGTCCCATGCCAAGTCAGACAAAGCCTGGTTTGCTTGCTTTATATGATGTTGCCCCTCAATGCTGGTGTTACTAAAGAGTTTTGACCTAGTTTAGTTTTGTTTCTCTGCTTTAGGACACACACTTGAAAAGCTGACATTTTTATATCCCTGTTTACCTTGTGTAGCTACAGCCATAGCTTAAGTAGTAAACATGTGGTAGGAATGGCAGCTGAGCAAAGATAAAACACCCTCCTGCTCTGCCCACACATTCTGGGCTCCGTAGGTTTCTAAAATGAAGCCACTAAGTCTGGAAGAGAAGTCTGAGCATGGCAGAGCTCCAGATAGGCTTTCCTGAGGCTTGAATCTCAAAGTAAATAAAACAAAAAGCTTTCCAAACAAAGTGGTGTGAATCTTTTCAAACCTTGACGCAATCCCAAATGACATTCCCTTAGGGCCAAGGCTGTTCTAGTGCAGAGCAGTAGAGGAGCCAACAGCTTCCCAAGAGGAAATTCAGCTCAGCCACCAGGCAATCAAATCCATGGGCTTTGTCCTAAAGTTTCACAGGGTCTCTAATGGTCTGCTCTGCATTCATCACCTAACTTGCTTTCTGAAGCTGAGCTCTGCCACTCTTTTCAGCTCAGGGCTATCAAAGCAGGCACATTTGCATTCCCCATTCCCCAAACATCAAAGGTGACTTCCTGTCAGAAATGAACTTGATGCAATTGTCTACACAATCACCACTACAGGGCTGGCTCCTGGCTGCCAAGGAAGCAGGAACATATGGAGAAAGATGCATCCATAGCAGGCACCTCTCCCCAGAGACCACACTAAACACTTGGGCACTGGATGGAACCAGACACTGAGGAGCTATTGCTTCTTTCTAGGAGAAGAGGTTGGCAAGGGCTGTCTCACCTGAGGTTTAACATTCACTGCCTCCACTGCATTGTCATTCAGCCACTTTGCATCCACTTCCACATCAAAATGGCCAATGTTACACACTATGGCATCATCCTTCATCTGCTCAAAGTGCCTGCAAAACAAAACAGTTGTATCAAAAGCTAACACACAAAAACCTCCTCCTCCAGCAGCAGCAGCTGCTCTGGTCCATAGTTCTGCTTGGGGAAAAGGACAAGTGCCTGGATCACTGATACTCACAAAATGTGTCTGGAAAGTCTACTGGAAAAAACTCTCAAGCTTCTAGGGAAGGACACTTCCCAAGGATGTAAGAGCATATTGGAGAGAAAATACTTCCCCAGTATGGACAGTAATATTATTTTGTTTAATTAGTCAAAATAAATACCTGCAGTTACTCTCTTTCCTACACAGAAAAGATAATTTTCTCCATAACTTAGAAGTGTCCAGCAGTTTTACATCTCTAAAGACTAAGGGACTTTCCTCCTTCCACCTAATCTTATCTTCCATTGTATGTACAGCCTCAGTGGCAAAGAAAGGAGTTTGTGTGGAGTTAGGCCTATAAATTGAGATCTAGGAAGCAGTAACAAAACACTGTAGAGCAGTCCAATGAGAACAGGCTGCTTTCAAGGCTGCTGTGTGTACCTCCAGATGGAATCACCTTCAGCCTTTACCTGCCTCCTCTTCTGTTCACATTCATCTGACCTAACACAGAATTTAGCCCTGATGCTCTCATTCCCCAAGTCTCTATCTCTCCCTCTGCACCTCTTGTTTCTCCATCATCACACACCATAAGACAGGAACAATTGCAACATGACAACATCCAACAGAACTGAAAGACCCCCAGTTTCGCACTAAATTCATGCTAAATTCTGATGTCCAGCGATGAGACTGTGCTAACCCTCCCCATTCAGCTGGCTTTAAACAATAAACTCTAACTGTACAGGTGTGCTTTCACTAAAGCAGCTGGCTTGACCATACCTGCCCTGCACTATGTCAGTACAGCCTGTGGTGGTCACAAAGATGTTGCCCTCTTTGCAGGCCTCCTCCATGGTTGTAACTTCATAACCTGAAAGGACAAAAAATTATTTCTTTATCCAACCATGTACATTTATTAACAAGTAAGATAGAACAGTACTGAGAACGAATGAGCAAGAAGTCTGATCTATGAGTAAAAACACCTGATGTATGGATGACGCAAGGCAGTGGCATATTTGTCTTGCTAAATAGCACAGTGTCATGAAAATATCGACCCCTCACCTTTTCTAACCTGCAGAATTATAGATTCAATGTCTCATGCCACAGGTCTAACATCTGGCACAGCACTCAGACTGGATCCAGGGGTCAAGTTTGCAAAAGGAGGAACACCCCCAGTACCTGCAGGTTCTAGTCAGCTATGACTAGAAACAGGATTAACTGTACCAAGGCCAGTTATGTGAGGCACCCACAAAGTGAAGCAGCACAGCTTCCAGAGCATGCCATGGGCACAGCTGGAGAGGCAGAGAGCATGGCACTGCCCTCCACAAGCACCTGCTGACGGGAAGGCCTGGTGCTTTAACTGGAGATGTTCCAGTGAAGTCTTATCCCGTACTGGACATTAGAGCTGCCCAACCCGAGATTAACAAACCCCCTCAAAACCAGGCTTAGAGCCTTATGAAATGGAGCCCTACCCCACCATGGTCTCTGAATCCTTGACTCCAAACACATTTTCAAGGCCTCTACATATAAACTCCTTCCCTAACAGCAAGAAAAGAATTCCTGCACTTAAACCCGATTCAACTCTACCTCAATAATGACAGGGCCGAAAGCCACTGAAAGTGCTTTGGCCCACTCTCATTTCCTGCTCTACACTGGCCTGCAGAGAACCCCCAGGAGCCCTCCCTGCTGCCCTGCTGCAGTGCTCACCTTCCATGGCTGCCTGCAGGGCGTTGATGGGGTCGATCTCGGTGATGATGACTCTGGCCCCGAAGCTCCGCAGGGCCTGGGCACAGCCCTTGCCCACATCCCCATAACCTGCCACCACTGCCACTTTGCCAGCAATCATCACATCCGTGGCACGCTTGATGCCGTCGATGAGGGACTCTCTGCAGCCATAAAGGTTATCAAACTTGCTCTGAGGAAGAAAAAGGAGCCGTGTTAGAACAGATCAAAGTCACTCAAGCCAAATTTCCTTGCAGAAAGGAAAATGCAAGTGCCACAGCTGAGGAGGCTGAGAGTCACCTGAACTCTTGAACCACCAGGAGGGATGGCAGGAAGGCAACCTGGATTTTAATTATCCAGTTCAGTCTATGGTGTTATACCAGACACAGGCTTCAACACATCCCTGGTGAAAAGCATTTCATAAATACATCACGTCTACTGACCAGAGCTTGGACATGTTAGAAACCTGTTAGGGGTAACTCGAATTTAACAAGTAAAAGCACAAGCAATTCTTGTACACAGAGGTAGGTCTGAATGCCTTAACCAATTGTTCACCATTTCTCTGCTGCTGTTCATCAGACAATGAACTGAACCAAGTGCCACAGGCAGGTAAGACACACCAGCAGAACATCACCTTATCTTTGCAAGACATGTGCACCCTGCAGAGCAGCAAGTGCCCACATAAACCATGAGGAACTGGTTCCAGCAGCCCAAGAAGATCAAAATTACATCTTCCCCATGAAGAGCTGACAGAGAATACTATTGCTCAGACTTAGGAAAATGCAGCAAGTATCCATTCACAATGCTGGCCACTGCAATCAGAGCCCCTGGATTTCACCTCCTAATGCCCCATGGCACATCATTCTTCTGCTGTAACATTATCATATGAGATTAATAGCCAGGCCCTCAAATCAGAACTGCCCTGCTAAGTCAGATGTCAAATACTACTTCACCCCTTGAACACATCCCTAAACTCAGAAACACACATTGCTGTACTATTTTTGTGATGCTCCTCCTTGAGCCTTTTGTTTTCACCAGGAGGAGAGGCTGTACAAACAGATTTGATTATCTGGAGAGTTACAGAAGCCAAAAATTTTAAAAAATCTGGCTGCAAATATTGTTCTACATTTCCCAAGGAAGCAATACTAAGAACTCAGCATTCACAGGAAAATTCTGGTCTCAAAGCCTGCCTGGGCTTTCTACAGCCTTAAAGCACCTATCCTTCTTACTTTCACACTTAACACTGTCTGCTGTAGGCAATCTTAAGATTAAATACCTAGAGGCAGCAACCTGCTCCAGTGGGAGGTGTCCCTGGCCATGGTAGGGGTTGTACTGAGAGGAGCTTTAATGTCCCTTCCAACCCCAGCCCTTCTGTGGCTCTGTGGGCAGGGCACTGCCCTTTCCAGTGGGACCTCCCTTGCAGCTATGGCTGGTGCTGCATCAGCACGTGGGAGGTGATGTTACAGTTCAGTTTTCCATCTACAGCTTAACAACTCTAAAATCTTTATAATAAAAAATAAATGAGAAGTCCACATTAAAAAATGGTGCTGCTCCTACTCCAATGCATTATTATGTCACTCCCAGCCTCAGAAGCTGGGCAAGGACTGATGTGTAACAAGTCATACCTCACAGCCAGAAGTTCCTGACTCAGTGCCTGGAAGTCTTATCAAAGTCACATCTGCCATCAGTATGTCAGAAAATGAGTGTTACCAATCCTTCCACCTCCAAAGCTAGTGCCAGCTGGCAATCCTCTTTCCTAGTCCTTGAGCAGATCCTCCCTGCAGTATGTCCTCTTACTGAAGAAAACAGCCTGGTCAGGTTTGATTCCTCATCACCAATAGCAATCCAAGCCTTCCAGGTGTCTGTGTATTCTCATGCTGGATGCAGTCATCTGTCCCACCCAAAAACACATTGGAGAGGCAGAAGGGAGGAACAGACCTAGCTGCTGCCTGCCTTCTCTCCAAATACTGGGATAGGAACTGGCACCAACTGCCAAAAACTGGAAGAACAGAATTTGTCAGCTCAGTTGCACATCTTCCCAAAGATCTGTAATTGTGGTTGGTACAAGTCTTGTACAATATAAATACCAAATAGTACTTGAAAATAAGCACTTATTTGGCACTGGAATAAAGTGAGCTCAACCCAAATCCGCTCCAGAGGCTTTCATAGGAACATCTGAATTTCCAAATCTACTAAAGAGCATTATTAGTTATTATGCAAGAGGCCTAGATCTAGGTGAAAAGGATGTAAAGAAACAAGCTTCTTCCAAGATCAGCTGGATTCCAGCCCACTTGCTATGAAATAAAAGTGTCAGATGCATATTAGTGAGCAGAAAGGAGATGCTCTTCAGACAGCACTGCAGAGAAGGCAGGACCAAATAGTCCTTGAGAACTGCCAAGCCCAGCAGGGAAATGTTCATGTGGGAACTTGAAACAGATTCAGCAACTGGAGTTAAAACCACCTGGATGCATAAACCCTAAGTGTGCCTGAAATTCCCACTAGAATTCACCTGCAGCCAAAAAGCACCAGCAGCCTTCAAACACCATTCCCCTTCATCCTCAATTCACCAGGATTTATCCTGGGGAGCAGTAATAAAGCTAAGCAAGGGATGAATACTTTGAACTCCTGCTCCCAGAGATCAACCAGAGGCTGAGCAACCACCCTGTACCAGCCCCAGGTCACACTCCTTTCCAGCTGGTACCTGACATACCTACCTGTGGGATTTGAGCTACTCGCAGTGAGGACAGACTCCTTGCTCAGGAGCACACTGTGCCAAGGAGGCATGATTCCCAAAGATGTCTGCACATTATTAAAAAGCAGAAGAATGCATGTCCTTATGTAAAAAAAAATAAAAGCCCTTGGTGTTCTGAAAATGGAGTACTTGCAATGTCATGTTCCATTAGAGACATCAGGGGCTCACTTCAAGGAGATGGTGGAAACTTGCCCAGAACCAGGTCAAGAATAATCCAGCATGAGAAGGAAGACTTGGATGGGAATGAGAACATCCCAACAGCAAGCTGGCCAGAGAGCAGCACAGGGCAGGAGAGCTCTGTCTGCATTACCTTGGTGACAGAGTCATTCACGTTGATTGCTGGCACTTTCAGTGTCCCATTGGCCTTCATCTTGTACAGGTTGTGAACTCCAGTGGTTGTCTCCTCTGAAATACCTTTGATTCCTGTGGGGAGAGTAAAAGGATCCACCTTAGTGGAGCTAATTCTGCTGCAAACCAGCACGTATCCAGGTGCTGGCAGCATCCTCCAGAGGCCTAAGTTAAACAAACCCTTGGCAGGGAGCAGGGAAGAGATGAAAAACCTAATTTGTATCCTCAAACAATAGTTTGAAACTTCAAACCAGTTTCATCCCTCACAAGGCAATTAAAACTGTAGGACAAAATATTCTTTGGAAAACAGAAAGGCACCAGCTCTTGATCATGGAACGAAAAAGATTCCTCACTCTAATCTGTTTTCTCAAAAAATGATCCCCTGCAAAATGAACAAGATGTTCACCTCAAGGATGTTTCTACAGCCTAGTCCATTCTGGCTAGGTGGCTTGAAAGGAGATGATACCTAGACAACCACACTTAAATCTAAAGTACTTGGATCAACTGGGAAAAAACCTTCAAATGCACACTTCACCATTCCCAGTTCTGCTGTAATCATCTTCAGCTCTGCTTAAACAGCCAACACCCCCCAAATTTGGATACTCACTAATCTGGAGCTATTTGAGATTCATAAGAAAAGAGAAACTATGAAAACTGTAAGTTCTACGTATAGCAGCAATCTATGCAGAGAAGACACTGCCCCCTCCAGGCAAGCAACCTCACACTGATTTCATGGAATAAGATTGAAAGGATGCCCATGAGGAAAATAATTTTACAATCCTTTTGACAGAAAAACTCTAAGAAATAAACAACATTTATGAATTGTTCTGTTCAAGCCCTTTTGCTGGTGAAACAGGTGACAGCCCAGGCTACCTTATGTGAGTGCACATGGACAAATATTGCTCCTTTTCATGTCACTTTTCAGAACTCCTTTCCCTCACTATATTAAACATAATCACTCCCAGTTCCTACTTTTTTTTTCCATCCACACTCTATCCACAGCCCTCCCAGTACTTCAAAAAGGTGAGCACTACCCCTTCCATGTCACAAAGAACAGCAGGGAAGCCAAAGGACTTGCCTGAGATCACCAGGCAGCAGCAATGGCAGAGCTCCTCACCCACAGCCCTCAACAGCCAGTACTACTTTAGGGATGAGTAACTGGGAACCAACAACAACCACCCCCCAGCACGATCCCCCAAAGTCATTTATGTAGTTTGCTAATTCTGGGCATGGAGGAGAAGTGTCCCAGTGTCACCGCCTCCCCACCCCCCAAGACCTTTGAGAAATTTATAGGACAGGAAAAGTGACTGAACAACACAAGAACAATCAGCACTGTTGGGAGCTACAGCAGCAGCACAGTCCAAGGTAGGGACCAAGGCAGCAAGATCACATGTAGATGTGGCACTTGGGGACATGGGTTAGTGGTGAGCTTGGCACTGGTGGGGCTCAATGACCTTTAAAGGTCTTTTCCAACCTAAATGATTTTGTGATGGGCCCCTCCAGATGAGCAGCTGGTTTTCCCCAGAGAGGACAAGGGGGTCAGTCAGCCAGCCAAGGGACCTGCAGGCTCCAGGAGGGCTCATAAAGACCCTGAAGGAACACCACAGGTTTGCAGGAAGGCCAGAGGATGTGTTTCCAAGCCACAAAGCTCTGCACCCTCCAGCACCCAGGGGTGCTGTGCCTCCCAGCCTCCAGGGGAAGGCAGGAGGGTGCTTTGCCCCAGCCCTCTGGGATTCATCTGCTTGGCTGGAACAGTCGTGGATGGCAACAGCTGCCAAGAGGCCATGGCATCCCCAGCAAGGGGCAGCAGGGCAAAAGGGAGGGAAGGGGAACCCCAAGTTTATCCCAGAGGCCCAGGCTCACAGCACAGCAGTGCCCTCCAGTGCCACCCCAGCCCCTCATCCCAAGAGCCCCCCAGGGCAGCCAAGCACAAGAGCTGAGTCTGGTCCAAATCCATTCCCACTGCTTAAAGAAATCCAGCTGGAACTGCTCCAAGCCCAGGCGAGTAACACAAACCAAGAACACCTTCGGTCCATGCCTCTGACTGCAATTCAATATGGTTTTCACACCAGATTTTGGACAGATGCCTCAATGGATCCTGAGCCATGAGACCTCCACAGCACTGCCCAGACCACTAGGCAGAAGCACTGGCACTCTGTGGCACATAAAGGAAACAAGACCAACAACACTGGAATGGAAGAGCCTGATTTGCCTGGAGAAGGGAAGGCTCCAGGGAGATCTCACTGCAGCATTTCAGTACTCAAAGTGGGCTTGTAAGATTGGGACAGACTGTTTAGCAGGGCCTGTTGCAATAGGACAAGGGGAAACAGTTTTAAACTGAAGAAGGGTTGATTCAGACTAGACATAAGGCAGTTTGTTTTTTTACAGTGAAGATGATGAGACACTGGCATAGACTGCCCAGAAAGGTGGTGGATGCCCCATCCCTGGGAACATTTAAGAGGCTCTGAGCAACTTGATGGAGTTGAAGGTGTCCCTGTCCATTGCAGGAAGGTAGGACTAGATGGCATTCTGTGATTAGGCCAACTAATGCCCACAGAGGTCAGTCTCAGCACACACCTCTCACGGTGTCCTGGATAACCCCTCTCTCCTAGTGGTTACCTGCAGAGAGAATGCTTTCAGGTTTGAAATATTTAGGGCTTCCTTGGAAAGGACAAGACAGTTTAAAGAACATTGTCTCATGCACACTGAAATGGAGCATCTGTAACTGCCTGGATCGAGTACACTCATCCTCCTGTGAAGCAAATCTGTGGGAGGGCATGGCAGGAACCTCCAGTTCAAACCTGCCCTGTCTCTTCTGGTCTGGCAGCTGGAAGAAACACTCCTCATCCTTCAAGAGCTCTCCAGATGACATTTCTGAGTTTAGCACATCATCTTTAAATGGCACTAAGCAAACTTCACAACTTACATGCCAGCAGCTTCCCCTCCCTGAAGGCCACCTGAGCACTGCCCCAGGTGACACTTACAGCTGGTCTAAACCCCACTGAAGCTGCTCAAAGTGCTGCCTACACCACTCACCTTCAATGCCTGAGGGGTGTAAGTGACTGGAGACCAGAGAAAGGCCTACAGCAAGGAAAAGCTTGAACTAAAGTGAAAAAGCCTTGCTTAACACTCAGACCTGCTTTGCTCCCCTGCATTTCTTACCTGAGAAATAAGCAAGCCTGAATCAATGGATCACAAAACAACCCAATCTCCTCCATCCTTTCTCAACAGTGGACTTGTGCACAGATGCCAGAGGCCTCCCTTGCACAAGCTCATATGACCTTCTCCTTTGTTCAGTTCTAGTTTTCCCCCCGCCACCTTTATTTATCTTGGTATTAAGGGCATTTATTTAATGGAATAAGCCAACAGTACAAAGGCCATTCTGCCCTCTAACAGCAGGCACGATTAAAGAGAGGGGAAGCTTGCAGAGCAGTTCAATAAATATTTTATACATCTTGTTGAAGGAGTCCTACTTTCAACTGTTATTTGCACACTAGGACACAGCTATTTAAATTAGAAGCAGCTGAAGCATGAAAGACAATTCCCTCTGAAATTAGCCCAGAAAAATTCTCCAGCCTTTAAATGGCAAATGGCACTTTGAGCTGCCTCATTCCAAAATGTCTCCTGTGCTCATGATCTACACACTTTACACACACCATGCATGCTCTGCTGATGTCACTCTGTTCCACCTCCCACCAAAGAGGTTAAATATCCCCACAAGCCCTTAGGATGGATCAGCCTCTATTATCTCCAAGATAACTGAAAATGGATGCTTCATTGAAGCAGATTTTGCAGCCAAGGGCTAAGGACAGAGCTCGCATAAATGAGATCAAGACTCTACTCAGTGGGTCCCATTCCAGGAGTTTTGCTGTTTCCAAGGAGCAATGGACTGGTAGGGAAAACAGATCAAGTTTGTCACCCTCTACAGAGATCAGTCTTAACTTACTGAACTGCTGCAAGGAGGCTTTTCAACTACAGCCAGTGCAGACAACCACACGTTTTGGCAAGGGAAATGCTGACTGGTATGACATCCTGCCTAGGCTCTTGGAAAACCCAGAGGAAGAGCCATTTCTATGAATTTAGGAAGCAAATCCAGGCAGTAGGGATGGTTTTATCAGAGGCACACTAGAGGGGGATGCCAAGACACGAGACATCAGGCTGAGAACGAAGGAGAAAGCAAAACCTGCCACAGAGAAAGTTTCCTCTCTTCCTGGTGCCTCTACCCCCACAAACACATGGATGGGGAGCAGAACCCCAGAGTCCTCTCACACAGCCCTGTCCACAGCCTGCCACCTACATATTTTTTCCCCACATCTTCCTTCTAAAGCAGAGCACAAGTCAGAGGAGAGCTGACCCAGGGGACTTCTACAGCAACCACACCTCTACAGACCAACATCAGCACACCCCACTGTATCATCACTCAATTTTCTTCCCATCCCAGAAGCTTTTAGCAGCACTGGGCATCCATGGCTTGCTGCAGCACAGATGGGACACTGGCAGGGCTAAGGAGTCTTTCACACTTGCTATGCACTGATCAGCCTGGTCATGCCAAATCCCCTTCATATAAAACATGTGCTAGCAGCACCACACTGACCTGTTCTCAGTTTTACTAACTTGCACTGAAAGTAAGTCAAAGCAAGAGTCCCAACCCTGATTCTGTCAGCATCTTCACTGACAAACTGGATGAGTTAATGCCTTGCAGTATTTAAGGTAGAAAACTGTTCCCTTTCCCAGAAAGGCTAGGAGTTCTCATGACTTCATCCAGAGGTGCACTAAGAGGATGGGGAAGAAATGCATTAAGGGTAAAGATATTCACTGCAAACAGACATTGGGCAATTGTAGAATGCAGCCCTTTTCCAGGAAGCTTTTGGCAAGACAGCAGAACTACTGGTCATTCTAAGGTTATGGGCACTATGAAGGATGGCCAGGACAGATCACTGCAGCTGATGTACTCCAGAGCAGAGACAGCTCCTGCAGGGAAGAGGTTCTGCTCTTGGACTGCAAGCAGTTTTCACAGCCTGTCTGCACATGCCTGGCCCTCTTCCCCCACCCCTTTTACACCACCAGGGAATTCCCACAAACAGCCCCCCGGGCAGAGCTGTGCCTGACAGAACACAATCACCTTTCAGGAGCTGTGGGTACTTGGTATGAACTAGGTTGGTAAGATCTCCACCATCATCCAGGATCATGTTGAGGGGCTGCCCATCCTTGAAGTACAGGGTCTGCTCGATGCACCACAAGTATTCCTCGTCAGTCTCCCCTTTCCAGGCAAACACTACATGGGAATGAACACACACCATTAGCCAGTTTCTAACTCAGCATGTAATGAAGCAGCCAAAGAAAGATTTCATCAGCAGCTCTCAGTAGCAGCCAACAGACAGATGATTATCTGTGCCTGCAGGCCAGAAAAGACATTTGTACTGAAAAAAAGATCTCAGAATGAGCAAAGATTAAATCATTTCCCCTCCTGTTGCAGGTCACAAACATGGTCAAAATTTGGAGACTTCATTGCTCTCCTCAGCCTTCTTCCACATTACGAGGGAAAAGGCAAAGCAGTCTAAAGCAGCCTCACACCCACCTACCCCACTCACTCCTCTGCCACATCCTCCCTTACCAGGAATTAGAAATAGCCACTGGACATATTGATACAGACAAATGAGAACACAACTACAGCATTTTCTAGCACAGCTGAAAAAAGGGACCAGACTAGAGCATGAGCTAAGCAGCAAAATATAAACTCTTCAGCAACTCTGAGTTTAAATTCTAGTCTCTAGCATAGCACTAAAATCCAAGCTGAGGTGCCTCATCCAGCCCCAGCAATGTATATATCACTGGCATATTGCATCCAGCTGGATTTGTGCCTTTCCAGGCATTTGCACTGGCTTCATGCTACACCTGATCCTCAGTAGTACTCAGCCACTCAAACATATCTTAGGCACATTATTTACATCCCCCAACATTTGGCTATATTGTCATGTTTACACAGAAAACTAACCTTGAGCCATGGAGAGCCAATCATGGAACTGCCCTTGCTGAAGAAACGTGCATCATTTATGTCATATTGTATCCAAAGGACCAGCATTCCTCCAAGGTCTCAAATTCAGTATGGGAAGTGCAATATTAATAAAAAGAGCAAGTTCCACAAAACAAGGATACCAAGGGCAGAGGTCAAACACTCAGATAAACACTTGTAAACTGCTCTTCACTTGAGTTTTGGGTGTTGAGAGCAGTGAGGAAGACAATAGCCCAACACCTAAAGAGTCCTTCTTGGCCCTTTGACATCCCATGCCAGAGGCAGGCAGAGGCAAGGCCTGAGGCTGGTAAGGCCAAAGGAGCTGATGAAGGGACCACTTTGTTGCCCTAGAATAAATCATCACAGCTGGGAAAGACTTGTGGCAGTAGTTAATTGTAACAGAAATGACAGACACCCCCCAGAGCAAAGAACCAGGCTGGCAGAAATCAGATGTAGCCTCTGCCAACACCTGGGTTCAGGTAATGCAGTTCCCAGCACACAGCCATGAGGATTTCATGTCCTTAAGCTGAACAACACAGCAGACAGCTTAATGTATTTATACTGATCCCTGGGGAACTGCTCTTTATTGGAAGGTGACAGTAACAAGACAGCAGCATCCTGATACACCACTTCAGGGATCTCAGGCAGGAACACAGCTGGGCCAGCTCTAGTCTAAAAATACCTTGGGTATTGACCCTGTCACTGGAACAGAGCACACAGCCCTTCCCTTCCCCAGCCCCTATTGAGCACTGAGCTTGCTGGAAAGCACCAAACACCTCCAGCTACACACACCTACACACCAATCCATTTCATCACCAGCCCATTCAATCATCTTAATGAGCAGGCTCAGAGATGGTAACAAAGCCAGACACTTCCACAGCCTTTGTCAGGAGTGCTGTGCACAGGCTGATGCAATACAGCCTGAATTAAATGTCCTGGTTTGTAACCACCACTGCTTCTGATGAGTTGCTTCAATCCTCAAGCTTGTTTGGAAAAGCTTGATGTGTACACAGTTGGATTAAGCAGGAACAGGCAGTACAGCCCAACTCAGAGCCAAACTAGAACATGGAAAACTTACCAGGAATACCAGCTTTTGCAATAGCAGCTGCAGCATGGTCCTGCGTGGAGAAAATGTTGCAGCTTGACCATTGTACCTGGAAAACAACCCAAGTTTTGTTTGCTGAACAAAGTTCTGAGATATCAGGCACTCTCTACCAGACAGAGGAGTTAAAAAGGGAGCAAGAGCAGAAAGAAATTAGTGCAGATTCCTGCCTTTCTCAGAAGCTCTGTGAAGTTAAGGTGAAAACTAAGTGTGTGACTAAGCCAGGGAAAATAACATCTCTTTGGGAGGGAATGTAAGGGATCTTTAGCTGTGCCACATACTCAGCCACCTCCTTGCTCACAAGTGCTTCTCCCAGACAGCCAGAGCACACTTCAGCTATAGATCTTCAGGAGTGCACAGCAGGGTGGGTTTGGAAAGTTTTGGTCAATAAAGGTCAGATTTTCAGAACAGCCCCACAGCAAGTGTCCACTGAGGGGTATGGACATGCAGCAACACACCTGCTGGCACTCAAAAGTCAGAAATGCAGCTGAAACACTACAATCAATCAACAGGCATTCTCCAAGATTATGCTCACCCACCTCCCACTCTGTGCTCCAGTCATGGAAGCTTTTCCAGCTGAGCTAAGTGTATTCCACAGATTTCATAACTAGGCTCAGGCACCTGGAAAAGCAACAGCACGTTGCTGAGTTGCAGGGAAAAGAATCTGCACACCTACTGCAGCTCCAACCACCACATCCCAGAGCCACACACACTTCCCACTCTGCTCCCCACGGGGCTGACTGGCAGGTGTTTGCATGTTCATTGGTTATGGACCTAGAGGAGAGAGGGCAAAAAGGCACAAGCCTTCAGCCTCTTTACAGATACACATCCCACTTCATCAAGAAGTGACATCTCAAAGTAAGGGCTGCAGTAAGACCCCCCTCATCTGAGCCTACACAACCAACACTTGTCAGTGAAAACACACCTGGAAAGACCAGAGGAAAACTGAATCCATGACCTTAAGCACTGCATCTCCTCACCTGGGTTTTTGTAAGCTCCCTCCATATCAGTACAGATGACATCAGGAGGTGTAGTGACATTCAAAGTATATAGAACATCTATATATTGCTACAACTCAAGCTTGATACAGACATAGGCCACTTCAACTCTGCACCCCCAGATCTGGAACACCAGCTTGCCATAGTGACAGATCCTTTAATAACTGGCATCTGATGGGCTCAAGGCCTAGTATTTACACCACTGGTTATGAAAAGGATGCATTTTTATTACAGATTCAGAACTTCTACTCTGAGGCACAGACTATTGACTCTGTTGACCCTGTCAAAAAAGGGACAGCAAGCAGTGAGCTACATCCTCATTACGTAGGGTATTGTTTCATCAGCTTCATTCCTCCCTCCCTGGCACCAAAGTTCTGGCAGAACAGATGAACCAGGGCTGAACCCTAGCTCAAGTCAAAGCCCAGACTAATACAGAGGCATCACAACAAGGAGCTAACACAGCAACACACACCTTAAAGGCACAACCACACCACGCTTAGAGGAACCAAATCTCTGCAGGCGCCTCCCTGCATGACTTGGATGAATCCCATGTGACAGTGATTTGGGGCTGTGCTCAAATTAAAGCAGTTTGGCCATGTCTAACTAAGCACACAGCTGCTGCCTAGGCCAGCCATACTGGGATAGAACAACCAACAGGGCAGCAAGGAGCTTCCCAAATGTCAGTGACCACTGCTCTCTTTTAACTCCTGTGGAGGGAGAAGAGTTTCACAGACAGGATTGTACCTCCACAAACTCCTGTCCAGCACTGCACCATTAGCAACCACAGAGCAGCTCTGAACAGGCCAAGGAACCCCTGCACAGCAGCCCAGGCTGTCCTGGCACAGTGAGCACACCTATTACTTCCTCCTCTTTTTGAGGCAATGCCATAGCTGCTACAGAGGAAACTTCCTCTTCTCCCAATGCCTTTTAATCAGCAGGACACTGATCAATTCTTAAGCACTCCCAGGGAAGGCACCTCTGGGCAGCCTGAGTTCAGGCAGCTAAACTTCAGGAAGAATTTCAGATCACATACAAACTTAACAATCTATCAAAGTTCCAGCCAGCTCCCTGCTCACGAACAGTGAGCACACAAACAGTGCTCAGATGCCTGGCTCTCCTCCTGCCCTGTACAGTGAACACTCAGTCCTGATGTCTGGGCTTCATTCAGCAAGTCCAGCATGGGACACATCAGTAACAAGTACCTCAGTCTTCAACACGGACCAGAGTAACTGGTGCATAGGCAGACACACACACCAACTTCACATCAGTGAGTCCCCAGCCCTCAACCCCTGAGCCACACTGCATCCCTGGTGTTTTCCTGCACAGCTCAAGGGCCAGCACAAGCTTTTAGAAAGCTTCATTAGATTTTGCTGACTACCAGGACACAGTGTGGTTCTTAACACAGGCCAATCTGTGGTGGGGGCAGTGCCTAGAGCTGCACGCCCAGCAGCAGCACTGCATGCCCGAGCACAGCAGAGCTGTCTGGGAGCAGCTGTGGGCACTGTGTGGGGCACAGCACACAGCACTGATGGAGCTGCTGCACCCACCCACTCAGAGAAGCAGCTTGTCCAGAGGGACACCACACCCCAGTGGTGCACAGAGTACACACAGCAAGCTTTGTGCTTAAGGAGACAAGACCTAACCCTTCCATCTGGAGATTGCAGCCTCTGCCAAAAAGCACACCAGGATTCCCACAGGTGTTACACAGGCAGGAGCAGCGACCCCAGCAGAGCATTACCAAGAGTTGAGGGGGAAGGTCAGAACTTTACCTCAGCCCCCAGGGCGATGAGGGTCTCGATGAGCACTGCTGTCTGCACAGTCATGTGGAGGCAGCCGGCGATGCGGGCACCCTTCAGGGGCCGGGACCCAGAGTACATCTCCCTCATCTTCATCAGCCCTGGCATCTCATTCTCAGCAATCTCAATGGCCTTGCGACCCCAGTCTGCAAGGCTGATGTCGGCTGCAAGAGAAGCAGGACAGGTGGCAGAGTTTAAATAGCTGAGACCTTGGAATCCATTCACAAACACACTTGTGGAGAGGCCCTGGCTCTAACACAGCTGAGCACCCAGCAACAGCTGGGAGAAAACCAGACTCTATTCCAGCCATTCCCCCCTTTTTAACTATGGAAAAAAGTTAAGACCAAAGCTAGGAGCCCTTCTGGGAAAAGGCATGCTGCCTGAGCATATTAGTCAGCTGTGATCTAGTGCACAGCCATCCTGAGGCCCATTAATTCAGTAAGTCACAGCCTAAAGGGTGTCCAGCACTCCCTATAGACACTATGTGCCACAGAGCTGATCTGCAGTGGGAAGGGGCTGCCTGGACAGCACTGGCTTCCCCCACACTCAGAGTGCACCAGGGGCTGAGCCCAGCACAGCTTCCCCCTCTCCAAAGCCAAGCTGCAGGTCCTACCCCCTTGGGCCACAGAAATTATTTTAAGGCACCATAACTACCTCAGTTACCAGTCTACTTCTGCCTTTGTAAAAAGGCTCTATAATAGAAAAGTCCAGCAAAAAAAAAATAATAAGGAAGGCTTCTAACCGGCTACTGCACTTGCCATGGATGTCCAAACCCAGCTTTAAAAAGACCATGGTCAAACAGGTAATGCCCAAGTACATCAACCGAGTGTCCCCCTTACTCAGTTTGCACTTTGAGAGATTTCAGAAGCTTACCACTCCACTTAGACCACGGCCAGATGCTTTTATTTCACCTACCTGGTGAACACAGGCTGTTTGAGGCTCAGGGGAACACCAGGACTCCGATGAGCCCCTGGGGTTTAACACCAATAGTTCTGTGCAGAAGGAAGCCTGGGGCCACCGCGTGTGCTGGAGCTGATGGGGCACAGCCTGGTGTGCGATGGGGTGCACAGCCTGCACGCCAACCTGGACCCAACCCAGCCTGAAACCAGGCAATTGGAGCACCGTGGCAATAAACACAGCACGAGGCCCCTCAATCTTACCCTTCTTAAGGGCTTGGCAACTTTACCAGGGCTGCTTAAAAAACGCCCCGCAGTATTTTGGGTCCAGAGCCCCCAGGGCAAATTATTTCTGAAGGTGACCCTTAGAGGCTTAAGGCTCTTCTCGAATGTGGCCTCCAAGGAACACCCCTCTCTTTACAAAACTGGGGCTTCTTTGTGAGTTTCAGCTCTACACGAGCCCCCGCCCAAGCCTGCGGGGCACACGAGCCGCATGGCCCGGGCCGGCAGCGCCAATGCACGGCGGGCCAAGGGCGCTGCGGGCCGGGGGCTCCGAGGGGCGGCCGGACCGGGCGGGACAGGCTGGGCCAGGAGGGGACAGGGCAGGAGAGGGACGGGGCAGGAGGGGACAGGGCAAGGAGGGGACAGGGCAAGGAGGTGACCCCGCGGCCCGGCCCTTCCCTCCCCGCTCCCCGCAGCAGCTGCCCCGGCACAGGGCGGGCTCGGGCCCCGCTGCCCGCACTGCCCCCGGGCAGTCCCGGGGCTCGCACTCACCCACTTTGTAAGGCAGCCGGTCCGCCATGGTGGAGCGCGGCAGGAGAAGGAGGAGGCGGCCTCGGCCGCGCTTTAAGTAGAGGCGGCACCGCCTGCGAGAGGAGGGGCCGGGCCCGGCCCACAGCGGAGCTG
The DNA here is from genome assembly GCA_035221455.1 of Xenops minutus. Taxonomy (NCBI): domain Eukaryota; kingdom Metazoa; phylum Chordata; class Aves; order Passeriformes; family Furnariidae; genus Xenops; species Xenops minutus. The sequence goes on along the minus strand of JAWWEE010000051.1, from coordinate 1,433,330 downwards.
GGGCGGCCGAGACGGGGCTGGGCCGTGTCCAGAGCCAACCCCGAGCCCGGGCCGAGCCCGGAGCCCACCCCGAGCCCGGGCCGTGTCCGGAGCAGCCCCGGAGCCTGGGCCGTGTCCGGAGCCCCCCCCGAGCCTGGGCCGAGCCTCAGCCCCCGTGCCGGGATCCAGGACAGGCCCCGGCCCCGGCCCAGGCCCATCCGCACGGCCGGGCAGGCCCTGCCGCCCAGTGCCACCCACCGGGCCAGGCCAGCGGCCTGTGTATAGATAGAGATATATAGATATAAATATATAAATATGTAAATATATCAATATATAAATACATAAATATATCAATACATAAATGCATATATATTTCAATATATACATATCTGCAGGGAGGGGGCAGAGCAGGGACCAGGCTCTGCCCAGGGTGCCCAGCCCTGGCACAAGAGGGATGGGCAGGAACTGATGCCCAGGAGGTTCCACCTGGACATGGGGAAGAACCTCTTTGCTGTGCAGGGATTGAACTCTGCCCAGAGACCAGAGAGGCTGTGGGGTCTCCTCCCTGGGGATATTCCAGAGCCACCTGGACACAATCCTGTGCCGTGTGCCCTGGGATGGCCCTGCTGGGGCAGGAGGTGGCACCAGAAGCCCCACTGTGGTCCCTCCCAACCTGACCAGTCTGTGACTGTAATGGGGCATTACCTGCTTCTGCCTCAGCCTTCTATCTTTCTTTCACCTTTAGCATTCATGCATTGCAATATATAGGAGTTTGAGAAGGTGCTTTTGTGACTAACAAAGACATCCACTTAAAGCACAAAAGTGGCCGTGAGTAATTTGGGGTGTGGTACCAAGGTGCCCCCTCTGCTGAGCTACCACATCCTCTGAACTGCAGAAATTCTGGGTTTAAAGGCTTGGCCAATGGGAAGTGCAGAGTGATGCCCTTTGGCTGGAGACTCTTCAGGGAGGCATGAAGAGAGGCAGGACCCCTCCTGGGTAAAGAAGGTGAGCCCCACAGTCCCTGTGCCTCCCTGTCACAGGGTGGGATGACCTGCTGAAATTGGAGGCTTCAGTGAGAGCCTCAGGGAGAGCCAGTGCTGAGAGGAGATGGCAAGGTCACACTGAAAGCTCCAAGTCCTGCCCCAGGAGCTGCTTTCCTACAGCTGCACATCCTCCTGCCACTCTGCTCACCTTGCCAAAGGGATTTATGCCTTAAAGAATAGCTGAGTTTGGCAGAGGGCTGGGGTTAGGCATCAGGCTGGGATCCCTGGAGTCCACACTGCTGTTGATTCTCTCTGGGAGGCTCTTCAGCTGTGTTAGGATGGGAGTCACAGCAGCCCTGAGCAGATGGCTGGCAGCCTGCTGGGAATCCAGCACCACAGGGATGGATCCTTGCAGCCACCTGGGCCAGAGCTCCTGAGCCTGGACAAGGGTTTTGGGAGCAGCAAGCTCTGAGGGGGCAGCAAAATGATGAGGGGAACAAAAATGTGCTTTTCCAATCCCTCCTCCAGTTTGCTGCTTGGCTGAGCCACAAACATGTTTTGATAGGAGGCTGCTGCATTTCAGCCAAATCTCCCCAGGCAGGGCTGAGCAGCACCCTGAGCACACCCCCTGCACCTCCAGGGACATCTGGGGTGCTGATCTTGCAGAAAACAGACAAGGCTTGCACAAAATGGACAGAGGGGTGGGGTGGCACCAGAAGGCTTTGAAAGTCCCTTCCTTTTTAGGCCACTTGTGGGGATCTCTTGGGATTGCTGGTGCCTGGGTATGGCAATGCTGCTCTGTGCTGTGCAGGCTCAGCAATCCCAAAAGCAGAAATATCACTTCTTCCCTCAATAAGAAGCTTTTCAAAATGCAGTTCGGTGCTGTCTTCCTCAGCCATTTCTCATATTCCTGATTTTTTTTTACTTATGTTCCTTCATTTTTGTCTGTTCATGTTTTTTTCTTGGAATGTTCCTGCTCCTCCTTTAGCTCTTGTATAACTTAAACCAATATAAGTGATGTTCATGATGATCTGCAGCACTGAAGAGGATCCCAGGTTGCAGTGACAGGCCCAGCATTGTTTTAAAGGACAGAAATGAGGGCAACACCTCCTTCTGTAGGGCAGGAGATGGAACAAGAAGACACATCTGTCCTGGATAAACAGCATTGGCTTTCTTTGCCAAAAATACAACCTTCCTAAGGAGATCTTGGAAATGGAAAATACCAGGCTTGTGGAAACACTAAATACAGTGAGAGAAAGAGGGATGGCATGATTTGGAGAGCACAAGGGGCTGGAAAGGCCCTTCTCCCTGGAGCTGTTTGATGTAATTTATCCCATCTGCAAGTGCTCATGCAGAACTCCATTCCTGGGATTATGTCATTATTTCTTGTGAGGTTTTGTCCCACTAATTGCTCTGTGCTGTTGTTCAAAAGTTTGTCAATGGCTCTACAGAGCAAAGGGCTAAGAAACCACTGTCTGACACTCGGGGCTGAAAACAAGTTCATCACCTTGAGATTGTTACACTCGGGAAGCTCAAGAGGTTTCTGATCATCTGTCAAGGGGGAAAGAAAGAAATGTGAATCAACACATTCCCTCCCAATATTTATGACTGCAAATAGAATTGTATCATTGATCACAAGTATTACAACAACAGGCATCTGCCCAGCCCACACTTTCTTGGTCCATTAGGAGCTCTAAAGTTTGGGTATTTTCTCTGTAGAAACCATAGAAAAACATTGAGTGTCTAGACAATTTTCCCCTTATGATCAAAAGTATGCTCAACTCATTCCTTTGGGTTTGAAAATAGAGTAAATGTCTTTGTAATGGAAAGATTGCAAAAACAATTCTGCAAACAATGACATCTCTGCTTCTACCAGACACCCTTTATAAGGGAATCAAAAAGTCTGAGGTTTCTATAACAATCAAATGTTCTCATCTGACAAAATGGTCTCAAACACGAAATTTGACTGAGACAAAGCTAAACAGCTTCAATTTTCAATCCTCCTTTAATTGCAGTCTATTCTCTCCCATCCCAACCACACCATTTCCTTCCGTGCAGTCCTAAACAAAGCTTTAGTTATTGAGATTTCCTGGAAAGAGAGCCATCTGCAGAAATACTTCTGACTAGAAATAATTTCCTTGTGTTCAGAGAAATTAGTTTAGCCCAACAAATCACAAGAAAGATGAAAAGAGCCAAGTTTCCAGAATTTCTTAGCATGGAAATGTCTTTCACGTGTTTGTTACAGATGCTGCAAAGGTGAAGATATGCTAATAAATTAATTCCAGTAAGAAATGAAAGGACAGGTGGGAATATGATAGATTTACATAGGATCTTGCCTGTTACTGGGAAAAATCAAAGTACCTGGAGCATGCCCAGGGAAGGGGCTGGAGCAGCAGGAGGGGCTGGGGGAGCTGGGGGGGCTCAGCCTGGAGAAAAGGAGGCTCAGGGG
>JAWWEE010000051.1:1383649-1422378 GCA_035221455.1 Xenops minutus | reverse complement strand
ACAAACCTGTGAGCACAGACAGGTGTGCATGTTTTTGGTGGAGCAATCCCCCATGCACCCAGTGCTGAATAAACGTACCTTCTCTACAACTACCTGGTTGTGGGGTTATTCCGCACGTCAGGACTGCCAGAGTGCCTCCTGCATGGGGGGATGTTTCCTTACCCACAGCGATGCCTGGGAGCTGGAGCAGCCCCTGGGCCATGCATTGCCCTCCCTTTGTGCTGACTGCCTGGGCAGCGAGCAGGGGCGACTCTGGTTTGGCCAGGCAGGGGGGAAGGACTCCTGGAGCCTGGGAGAGAGAGGGGCTGGCTCTGCAGGAGTGGGGGCAAGTCCTGCTGGTCCTGAAGGGCTGAAGTGCCCTGGGAAACAGGTCTGGCAGTCCACGTGGGAAGGCCTTACAGAAGCCAGAGCCGAGGAATTCCTGAACGACATTCCCTGTGTTCCAGGGCTCAGAGCCCCTTGGCTGCGCTGCCGCAGGCTCCCAGCAGCTCCCAGCACCACTTTCTCTCCGCAGGTGCTCACAAACATCAAACACCAAGGAATAGCCTTTCTGAAGAAAATTTTAATCTATCCCATGTTTTCCAACAAGCCGGTCACGCTCCCTGTGGGGAAGCCCCAGCAACAGTGGCAGAAGCGGCACATTCCCCTACCCGCCTTCCCTTTCACCTTCCCTTCCCCTTTTCCCCTTCTCTTTCCCTTTCCCACTCCTCTTTCCCCTCCTCATTCCCCTTTCCTTTTCCCTTTCTAACTCCTCTTCCCTTCCCCTTTTCCCTTCCCTTCCCATTCCCTCCCCATCCCCTTCCCTTTCCGGGCAGCCGCGCAGCCGCACCGGCGGGGCCGGGCCCGGAGCGCTGCCGAGCGGGGCCGGGGCCGGGGCCGGGGCCGGGGCCGGGGCGGCTCGGGGTTCCCGCGGGGGTGCAGCCCCGGGGGCTGAGCCCGGTGTGTGCCCGGTGTGCGCCCCATCCCCCGGCCCCCCCGCAGCCCCGGGCTGTGCCCGGGCTGTGCCCCGGTGCCCGGGCGGGCCATGGGGCGCCGCCGGGCGCTGGGCTCGGCGGGGCCGCTGCTGTCCCTGCTGTGCGCGCTGCTCCGCGCGGCCGCCGACACCAGCACCGGCAGGGTAGGTGCGGCAGCGCAGGGAGGGGAAACGGGAAGGGAAGCCGGGCGGGCAGCGGCGATGCTGCTGCTGGTGGTGCTGCCCCGCCGGGAGCCTGCGGGCCCCTCCCGGGCTGGGATCGGGGGTGCGGGCTTGGCTCGCTGGGAAGGGCCAGGGAAGGGGAAAGGGCTGGGGAAAGGGTTAGGGAAGGGGAAAGGAAAAGGGAAGGGGAAGGGGTTAGGGAAGGGCCCAGGGAAGGGGAAAGGAAAAGGGACGGGGAAGGGGCCGGGGAAGGGCCCCGGGGAAGGGGAAGGGCCCGGGGAAGGGAAGCGGCCGTGCCGTCCCGGGCCACCCTGGGCTCGGTGCGGGCTCTGGTGCCGGGCCTGGGGGGCACCCGCGGCCAGGGGGGAGCCCGGGCCGGGCCGGGCTGGTGGCCGGGCTGTGCTCGGGCTGTGTTCGGGGGTCGTCATTCTGGCCACACCGAGGTGTCCCAGCGCTGTGCTCGTCAGGGTCCAGGGCAGGAGGGCAGGGCCCGTCCCCGAGCAGCGCTGCCCTGGGCCGTGTCCCAGCGCGGGGGTGCCCGAGGGGAGCAGCGCTGCGGGGCTCCCCCTCGGTGGGGTTTGCAGCCCAGCCCGGGGGTGCGGCCCCGGTTCCCACCCCGCCCGCAGCACTGCAGCTCTGGCACCCCATGGGAACGGCGGCACCCACGGAAGCAGCTCCAGAGGAGAGCACGGAGATGCTGCAGGGCTGGAGCCCCTCTGGAGCCAGGCTGGGAGAGCTGGGGGCTCACCTGGGGCACACCAGGGACACCTGAAAGCCCCTTCTAGAGCCTAAAGGGGCTCCAGGAGAGCTGGAGAGGGACTGGGGACAAGGGTCTTGAATGACAGGACAAGGGGAATGGCTTCCCAGTGCCAGAGGGAAGGGTTAGATGGGATATTGGGAAGGAATCCTTTCCTGTGATGGGGGGCAGGCCCTGGCACAGGGTGCCCAGAGAAGCTGTGGCTGCCCCTGGATCCCTGCAGTGTCTAAGGCCAGGTTGGACAGGGCTTGGAGCAACCTGGGCTGGTGGAAGGTGTCCCTGCCCATGGCAGGGAGTGGGACTGGGTGGTCTCTTCCAACCCATTCTGTGATTTTCTCCTGCTTTGGAAGCAAGGCCTTTCTCTCTTCCCAATGGATTCTGGTATCTTACTGTTGCCACAGAGAAACAGAGGTTGTTTTCCCACTTGTGCCCCTCCTGAGCTGAGCCCCTTTCCCACTGCTGTGTCGGGAGGGAAGACAAGGCTCTCTCCTCCTCTCCCCTGGTCTGATCAGGCTGGCAGTGGGAGAGCAGCACACAGGTGATTCCTCAGTGCTCCTGAGGTGAGGACTGTCCCGTGGCTGGAAAAAGCTTACAGGATGTATATTGGTCTGATAATAACCCTCGTCCAAGTTCTGAGTCCAAGGGCCAGAAGGAGGGAGCGCTGGGCAGTGTGCATGAAAAGTTATGGTGAGAAGTTGATGAGAACAAGTTTTTGTTAGAGTTTTATCAGCATTTGCACTTAATGGTGAACTGATACTCTGGTTTCTCCTACTGTCTTAAGTGAGGGAGGGAAAAGTTATCCTGAATTAATGTGTGGTTTTCAAAATGCTGTGCTGAGTATTTTGACAAGTTTGACACGTGGTTTTATCTAAGGCTGCATTTTAGGGGGGAGGCAGGGAAAAGGGACAAAAGTCCTTGAGGAGAGTTGGCTGTTTTCCTATTCTGACAATTTGCTGGTGTCACCTGTTGGTAGAGGAAACATCTATCCAACTAGAGTCTCTGCAAACTTTGTGAGTGTTGGGTTTTTGTTGTTGGATTTTCTCAGTGGGTTTGGTTGGTATTTGTTTTGTTTCGTGGGGTTTTGTTTGTTTTTTATTTTGTTTATTGGGCTTTTTTTAAGAAGAACTCCTGTGCGTATTGCAAGTTGAACTTTTGTTTCCAGGGCTTGCTGTTTTCTTGGGCTGCTGGTCCAGAGACAGCAGTGGGTGGTGGGCAGTGGGTTCTTGGGAACTTGCTGCTGTAGGGACTGAGGAATCTCATGCTGGCAAGAGGACAGGGTGCGCAGGAAGTCCCTGCAAAAGAACAGCTGCTTGGGCATTTCTGGTGCTTCAAAGTCACCACTCTGCCCAGTTACTCAGTAGGGATGATGACCATTTTTAATTGGTGTTTCTGCCTTGCCCTGTCAGGACAGGTGATATTAAACTTAGTCTTCAGCCCTTTGTAGGGATCAGATGATATGACCAAACCTAACCAAGAAAAGAGATGGCTGATCTTTTTTTTTTGGCTAGTTTGTCACTTTTTTCTTTTGAGGAAACGTTCTGAACTGTTAAGTTGAAAACTTACTGTGGCATCTTACCATCTGTTTCCTTCTTTTTCAGGGTTGGTTAAAAACGTATGGCTACTTACTTCCATCTGACAGCCAAATGTCTGCCTTGCAGTCGGGGAGAGCTGTGCAGTCTGCAGTTGCCACTATGCAACAGTTTTATGGAATCCCAGTAACAGGAGTTTTGGACCAGACAACTATTGAGTAAGATTAACGCAGGCTACTTTTGTCTTTCCCTTTCTTAATGCATTGTCATATTACCTGAGGGATTATTCCAGGTGCAGGAAGTCCTCACAAGGGATAGATTTGACTGACCGAGCCAGAGAAGTCTTGATGATGAAAAGGTGTCTCTAACAAAAATATATGGGCAATTTCACTTTTCTTTTTGCCAGTAGTATTGTTTGTGAGTGTGAGAGAAGCTCTAGTTAATGTTGTTCTTTGTACACAGATCGGCATTGCTGGTGCAGAAGTAAAGTGTGAATCCTGTGAGTTTCTCCAAGTGGAGAATATCAAGGGTTTAATTTATTTCCATCTCTGTCTAGATTTAGGTTAAAATTCTGGCTTCAGAAATGGCTTCTATTGTGTTTTTTTAATTAACTGGATTTGTGTGTCTCCATAGATGCTGTTTGTGGAGATCCATAGTTTGAGCTGAAGTGAGTTGTTGTAGTTGGATGATGATGGTCAGGGCTGCTTAGCTGTCCATAGCTGTCATTTGTTAGACTTTAGATGTTCTCTGCTGTGTGTTGGCCATGTGGTGGTGGTTGGTACTTTCATAGCTCAGGAGTGTTGGTGTAAATCACCAAGGCTGGAGGGACCATGTTCTTTAGTCTGCCCTTCACTATGTGTCCTTCAGACTGCCTGGGTGCTGTGGAGTGCCTGGATCTGTCTGCTCTTGCTCTGGACTAGGGGAACATCTGTTGACTAGAGCAGATTGCAGAGAAGGGCTTACTGATGCTTTCTGGGGAAAAAAGCATCTGATGGTGAGCAAAAAAAAGAAAGCCCAAATAATGGAACTGGCTTAGGCCCTGGCTTAGTTTTTGCTTGACCATGTTGCATTAGCAGACCCATTCAGAGTGTGCTCTGCCTGGTTCTTCATCTCTCCTGTTAGGGCACTGTGCTGGCAAAAGGGACATGGTAGTGCAAAAGAAGGGGCACAAAGTAACCAAACAGTGTGAAGAACAAAGGGGTTTGGTTGTATGCCTTCCAGTCTGCCAGAAGAGGGAGAAACAGAAGAATTTAGTGAAGTGGGCAGGAGAGGATCATCCTGGGCTGGAAGTGCCTCTCCAGTGAACATAATATTCCCTCCTTTAGCTGACAGGAAAAGCCCCTTATTCTTCCTTGAGGAATAGAGAAAATCCTGTTTGCTTTTCAAATGAGTTGGAAATGAAATGCTTTTTAAAGGTGGGGATTTTCCATCTGAGATCTCTTTGCTGTTAATAACAGTTTGTAGGTGAATGCTGGAGCCATTGAGCAAGGCTCTGTGTGTGCAGTTGGTGTGTAGAAGTTTGCAGCTGAGATGCTCATGAGTTGCTAGGGGGTGGGGAAGAAGGGGCTCTGATGTTGGGGTGCTAGTTTGGAAAGTTAGGGAGCTGCTTCTCCTGCCTTATGGGTGATGGGGTAAGGGAGCAAACTGCAGGTGGGAGTCCCTGCTTTAGTTCATAAAAGTTTTTCTGGAGGAAGGGAAGGTGCTGCCCACGTTTTAGAGCTTATATATGTGGGCAGGGGTTGATTGGTGCATGAACACCCAAAGGCTGATGGGTGAAAAACCCAGATGGTTCCTTCTTCTGAAACTTCTCCAAAGGCTTGAGACAGCTGCAGCCAAACACTGGTGTGCTTTGTAGGTATGTTGGGTTGCTCTACTTCCATCTGTCCTGAGTCAGTAGGTCCATCTGTTGTATGGCAGGGTGGAGCAGGAGTTCCTGCCTAGAAAGTGCATGAGCAGAAGAGGAGGTGCTGATTGCTGTTAGCAGTGAGCCTGTATTTTGAACTGGGCTGTGTTGGGCTGTCCCTGCCTCAGACCTGGCTGGGGAAGCAGAGCAGAAGGAAAAGAGCTGACAAGGCAGGCTGCCTCCAAGGCTCTGAATTACTCAGGCATTTTCTAAGCTGTTATTTCAGTCTGTGTTTTAAGATTGCACTTATGAGTCTTTCTGTCACTTCCATCACTGTCATAAGCTCTGTCCCTTTAAAGTGGCTTTAAGAGTCAGAGTGCAAAGTTATTATTTTCTGTGGTTTCTTTGTTAAGCAACACATTCTGCATATTCTGTTTACACTTACTGTGAAAGCCTAAAGTTTTTCATCTCCACATGCCCCCAAATCCTGAGCTTGTTTCTTCCTGCAAGATTGGTGCCCCAATGTGTGAAAGCCACCATGCAGATGCAGACATCCCAGTGGGAGTTGGGAAGGAACGCCACCACTGGTGATGCTTTTTGGTACCCAAAAGAAAGGTTGGGTGGGGGTGCATTGAGCAGAGGAGCTATCTTGAGGTAGCATGAGGAAGATATGTAGTTTCTTGTGAGGAAAGCAGGAGAGAATACATCAAACAGCCTTCTCAGGCCCTCAGCAGAGTTTGTGCCTGCCTGCAGCTGGTGGGGTGAACTGCAGATTTGCAGAGCAGCTGGGCAAGGTTATAGTGCTGGGAACATGCTAGAGAGAAGGCACACTAGTGCCAAACAAGGTATGACTGTTGTGTTTGTTATGATCCATCACGCAGCTCTGGAGGGAACCAAGGAATAGCCTTGCGTATGTTCAGAGTGTCTTGTGCTTTGTCTGGAGCCTGTTGTGTGGGTCCCTCACCTTGAGGTGCACCACAGCTGTGTAAGGATAGCACTTCCACCAGCTCAAGAGAGGTGATGGAGAGTGACAGCGTCCTCTGTTTACGAGAGCCTTGTGGAGGGCTTGGAGCCTGAACTGGGGAAAGCAGCTGTATCAGGATGTCAGTGCTTTTGGAAATTGCCTGTTTTCTGATGCCATGCAGCTGGAGGAATGCAATAGTCTATGCCTAAACAGTGCCAAGTATAAATGTTGATGATCCAGTGTTACTGGTGTTCCCATTCAAAAAAATAAGGAGAGGGGAAGCAGCCATAAGTATCTGAGTCTTCCTTCAAGTAATTGCCTTTCGTTGTTTTTTCTGATGTGATGATTTCCCCTGGAACACAGAAAGGATTATCCAAACTGCTCAGCAGAGAATGACTGTCATAAAGCTCAGCTACAGATGATCAACAGCAGCAAGCTACAGCTTTGGGATTGTTTCATCACAGAACTGCCCTGCTGAGAAGAGCAGAGATGGCTGGATTTGTACCCTGGCCCCTGTGATTAGACCCATATGTGATTAGACCTATATGACCCAGGGCCCATATGTCTGGGAAGTAAGTTGGATCAGGGAACTGATCCAGATAAACTGTCTCAGCTCATGCTGTGGACAGCTTGGGTACTGCCCAACTCTGATCAGGTACCTGGGCTTTGTTGCTTGGTTTCAGAAAGGCTGTAGCTGAGCTCTGGAACAAGCTGTGGTAGAATATGGAGGTTCAGACAGGCCTAAGCAAAATGGGGCTGACAGAGGAGTTAGGCAGCTGTGGGCATCAGGAGTCTTTTGGCAGCTCTATCTTGGAAGCTTTGGCTCAAGAAGGCCTTAAAACCCTGGGTGTTCCTCTGTAACAGCCCTCTGCCTATACCTGGAACAGGAGCAGGAAATTTGGCTGTCTTGGAGGGAATTCACTTTCTTTCAAGTGTTGGGACAGGGTAGCTGATGTTGCTGCAGGAAAGAGATGCTGAGGTGTGAGGTACAGCATAGCCAGCACTGCCCTGGACAGCCCTGGTGATTTCTCTACACATCCATGGTGGTTTGGTAGCTCTCCTGTGTTAATTTTTTGTCTTCTAGATGACACTAGTGAGGATAAAACAGAAGGTCATTTTCTGACTGCAGTCATGGCCTGCTGATGTTCAGAGTACTGAAATTCTCATGAAGCTTAGGAGGTGAAAGCCTAGTTCACACTATGGCTTGTGTAAGGTTATGCTAAAAACATGGTGCCATATCATATGACTGGAATTTAAAAAAAACCCAAACAACAAAATTCAGGAAATATCTAGGAGAATGCAGGTGACAGTAAGCCTGAGATCTCTCTAACAAAATGCTGGAAGCAATGCAGAAGAACACACGTAAAGGACACTTGGAAAAATACAGCGTATTGAGGTTGAATTGATGTGGCTTTTCTAAAAGCAAATCTTAGATGTACTGCTTTTCTTTGGCGGTGGCAGCAGTTGTGTGGGCAAGACAGATCTGATTTCCACAGGTTGCTTGGATTTCTGAGAGACGTACAGTGCTGATAAATGTAAGGTGATGTAAGTGGGGAAGATCTGTGACAGCTTTATATGCACAGCTTGGGTTCTTGTCAGGTATGGTGCAATGTGTATAACAGCTCTCATTTGCTCTGTTCTTGGTGGGGAGAAGATGACAGATGACTGCGCTGAAATTTATAAGCCCCCAGAGTTGTTAGATGTAGGAAGTGGAATCAGGAAAGGGCAGCTGGGTGGCTGCCTGGACTGGGCTGTGCGTGTGTGCTGAGAAAGAATGTTCTGTGAGGCTGTACGAGTGTCTGTCTGCTTGGGTTTGACTTCAGAGGTGTCCCAGAAAGAAGTCTTGTGAACCTTCTACTGGTGGTGGGAGATGTTTCCTTCCTGAAGGTGTGGGGCTAATATTTTTGGATGGCTTAGTTGTATTTTGTTTAGACACAAGCATGTGGGCACATAAGGACAACTTACCGTAGGCTGGCTGCAGCTGCTGAAAGAGTGTCTGCATTTGCAGGCCAAAAGCTGTCCCCAGGTGGGCAGGGGTGTGGGGAAAGCCCTGCTGAGGAGGGGGGAGAGGATTTGAGGTCCTGTGTGAGAAACGGGCCAGAGTTGTCCATGATGCTCTTCTCACATGTGATGAGGGGGTGGCATGTCCTGCAATGTGTTCTTAGGGGCTCTATGTCACAGTGGACACTTGTCTGTGCCATCAGAGGAAGTGGATGAAATGCCTGAAGAACTGCAGTGCCAGTCGGCCTGGGCAACTGTGACCATGTGCTTGCATTATTCCTGGCCTCTGCTCTCCTGTGCTGGGCTGCACTGTGAAAGCCTAAAGAGTGTGGCTGGTGACCTTTGGAAACCAGTGCCTGCAGCTCCTGTCTTTCTGGCCTTGTCCTCTTTTCCCCAGCAGCTCTGTGCAGTGATGGGCAGACTTGTTCCTCTGTGAGCCACTTCTGCCGTCTCTAGAGTGTGCCCACACCAGCAAGTGGGATAACATTTTGAGGAACAGTCTATTTCTCCCTGTCAGAGAATTACTTATGTTGGAAGGAACTTCTTGAGACCATCTACTCCAAGCCCCTGCTCAAACAGGGACAGCTAGAGCAGGTTGCCCAGGACCATGTCCTGCTGGGTTTTGATTATCTCCAAGGATGGAGACTCTCACACTTCTCTGGACAACCTGTGCCAGTGTTTGACCACCCCAAGCTGGTGCAAGAAATAAGATCTCTCAAGGCTGGAGGTAGAGAAGGAGACTGGACTTCCTTGGTCATAGTGCCTGGATCCCTGTGGAAGGGGCAGCATCCTTTGCTCTCTGTGTTCTCCTAGTCATAGAGGCAAGAGTTTCCTGCACCATGAGTGACATCCAGAGTCAGGGGTTATGAGGAGGACCTAATGGAATTTGGTGTGTGTGACTGGGGTGATCTGTTCTGGCTGTTAGAGGTGAAAGCCTTTGTCATTGTCTGAGAGGGTCTTGTGTGCACTTGGTCACTTTTAGCCTGTGAGTTGTGAACTGGATTTTTTTCACTGGCACAAGAGCACTTTAACGAGCAGAGAGTGGCTCAAGTAGGTGGTGGGTGAGTTTGATCCCAATGCACACCCACCTGAGATTTTGTCTCTTGTGGCATTATGATCATGAAGCTCTTGTCAAGCATACAGACTCCCTGATCTGGTATCTTGGATTCCAGAAGGAAAAATGAAGTCTTTCTGGTTTGCTGAGGTGTGGATTGGCAGCAGAGACGGGGTGCACAGCTCTGTGCAAACAGGGGAAACCTGAGAGAGGGAGGACTGAGCCCTTCTTGGGGTCTGCATTGGGCACCCCTCAGAGGTCTTCCAGTCACCCCCTGAGTTCTTTGGAATCTCTTTTCCAGACTCTTTGTTAGCTTGCTTTTCTTTTCCTACCCTTCCAGGTGGATGAAGAAGCCTCGATGTGGAGTCCCAGACCACCCCCATCTGCGCCACAGCCGGAGGAAAAAGCGCTATGCACTCACTGGGCAGAAGTGGAGACAGAAGCACATAACCTACAGGTACAGCCCCTCCCTGCCCCTCTTGGTGGGTAAAAAGGTTCTGTACTTGTTTGGGATGCACATTTTGTAGGTACTTCTAAATTAAAATGGGATCTTCCCTCTAATGTCTAGTTGAGGCTTTCATTCTCAGAGCATGGTGCGAGGGAATACTGTCAGAGCACTGGAATAACTGAGGAGGCTGTTATCAATTAGAAAATAAGTGATCAGTGAAGGCACCTAAATCCTAGCCATTAAGTGTGTGATTTCAGCAGGGAAATCTTAGTAAGCCCCTCTCTGTTCCATTAGAAAACTAAGGCTCCAGCCTTTAGATCATGTGTGATCTTTAACAAACACTTACAGCAGAAGGAACATCACTGTCTGAAGATCAGGTGCTTGCTCCTTCTACTGACTTGCAACTCTTTACTGAATGTGTATTTTTGCAGAGGTTTTACTTTTGCTGCTGAAGTAGAGCCCTTATTTTTGTCCAGGCTCAGGCCCGCTGAGGTGATATGCTGGAGTGAGCTGCAGGTGTCAAAGGAGTGCTCTGCAGGGACAGTTGTTTCCCAGAAAAGTGTTCTCAGCCAGGGAGTTTTTGAAAGGCAAGTGCTGAAGGATGCCAGTGGAAGTTTCTGACAATAAGAATGTCACTTCAAATTAAAATTAACCCCCCCCACTCTAGTTGAAATTGCAGCCTCTTAATTTTCTTGGATGGGGAAAGGAGTTTGCAACGGAGTGGAAATTAGGAATGTAGTCATTAAGGAGAAGATGTGATGATCTTGTGGGACCCTTCCAACTCAGAATTTTCTGTGATATAGGTGAGCAAGACTAAGACAGAAATAAAGTCTGTGGTGAAGAGGTAGAAATGAGTGGCCAGCATGGGGAAGGTGCCAGAATGTGTAGGGAGAGCTATGAGAGTCTGAAAGGAAAGAATCAGGGACTGGTGCTCTCTGTTGCTTCTGCCAAGAATTCTGAGAAAGGAGAAGGAGGATTCTTCAAGTAACAGTGAGGAACAGCAGAGACTGGGAGGAGGGACTTATTCTGGGGACTAGTTCAAAGCTTCCACCTGTAATCATTCCTTTAACTCAAACTGTAAGGGGGCACCCTCTGTTTGTGAAGGTGTGAGAATCAGATCCTGCTTCTAACCTCTCCTGGACCTGAGGGAAAACTGGTGTAGGATCATATAAATCAAACATGCCTTAAGCATATGCATAACCCCAGGAAGCAGACTGGCAGATGGCTCCACTGCAGCCTCTGTCACACCAGGAGTTGTTTAGCTTTCCAATTTCAGTATTTGTAGTTGCATTTAAGTGAGGGGTGTCTTGATTCCCCACTGAATGTGTTACAGTGTCTTTCATCTGTCAATCAGTATATTAAATTGAGCCAGCTTCATTAAAGACTGAACATTGTTTCCATGACATAGATATTTCATATCACCCGAGCCAAGTTTAGTAGATCATGAGTCTGCTATATGCACACACATAAAACACCCCATGAACAGCATTTTTTAAGCTAAAGTTTACAATCATGGGAAATTTCTGTGCAAGGAAATGCCCCTTACCTGCCCCAAACTCTGTATCATCAGCTGTCACAGACTGGGCTGCACAAAACTGGCAGGTCCATCACTCCTATGAGCTCTAAAATATTTTGATTAGTCCTGAGAATGAAGCAGCTCATGTAAGGATAATTTACTGAAAGGTTTGTTTCTCAAAAGGAATTTTTGTGGTCAGTTTTTTTTCATGTTCTGCATTCCATTTTAGCATGAAAACTTCAGACAAGATCTAAAGTGATTCACATTTTTAAACTAAGTTACTCAGCTGCCTCCACCCAGATTGGAAAGGTTGTCAGATTTGTAGGAAGTGATACAAAATCAACCAAAACATTAGGAATATTTTTATTAATAAATATAGATTTCAGATCAGGACTGTAGCTTTGCTGGTAAGTTTCTTTGTAACAGCAAAACTGCATACACAAGCAGTGTGTGGGAAAAACAAAGACCCTTTGGAAATGCAAACTGTGGGGCTGTGTATTGATAATAAATGTCAGATGTATGCTGCAGATTTAACCATCCCTTCTTTCTCCTTCCCACAGTGTACACAACTACACCCCCAAGGTTGGCGAGGTTGATACGAGGAGAGCCATTCGTCAGGCCTTCGATGTCTGGCAGAGAGTGACGCCACTTACCTTTGAAGAGGTCCCTTACCATGAAATTAAAAATGACAGAAAGGAGGCAGATATTATGATATTTTTTGCTTCTGGTTTCCATGGAGACAGTTCTCCGTTTGATGGAGAAGGTGGATTCCTGGCTCACGCTTACTTTCCTGGACCAGGGATTGGAGGAGACACTCACTTCGACTCCGATGAGCCCTGGACCCTGGGAAATTCCAATCATGATGGTAAGAGAGCAGGTCATCAGCAAGAGCAGCTTGGCAGGTTGGATGCAGACACATTGACAGGCTTTCGACTGCAAAGTGTTTGCTTAGTGAAGCTTTCGCCTCCCATACAGATGTTTTCTAAAACACGTTTGCTGTCTTAAATGGGGAAATTATATTAGTTTGTGAATGTGCATGGGTGTCCGTTTGAGGAGTGTGCTCAGTTTGAGGAGTGTGCTCAGTTTGAGGAGTGTGCTCAGTTTGAGGAGTGTGCTGGTTTTTTACATCTCTCAAGATTTGGGCCTGACTTGCTGCAAAGACAACTCTGGGAGGGAGAAGGTGAATAAAAGGGTGTTGAAATGGTATCTCATGGAATACTTTCCAGGGGCAATTACAGTTAGTTGTAACAGTGATTAGAAAATTGAGAGTGAAGACATTTGAATGTCAAGCTGTTTTGATCCATACTTGTTTTCTTAGTCCAGGATTCCTCCCCCTGCCAGAGGTTGGGGCTGGTTGATTAGGTAGGGAAGACTGATGATTGGGACAAGAATTTTTATCTTATTAAGCATGAAGAATTCTGCTTCTTTCTAGCTTTGTTTTACTCTCTAATGGCAATGAGCACTTTCTGTTCTATTTTCAAACCTTTGATTGAGGATAGTGATGACTTGTAAAAGGTTGAAAACCAGGATTTCACAGTGGTCTTGTAAAATATCTCTCCAATTTCCACATTCATAGTGATTTGGGAAGAACAATATGTCTTTAAGCCTTTAGGGATTCAAAGTCATGTTTTGAACCATATTGTAAGGATTAAAAGTTTCTTTGAACTGTAAATGTGACTTGTTTTTTAAACTGTATAAAAACATAGTAGCATTGTTGTGCCCATGATGTCTAAGGACACTACAGAGGTGATGTCCCTCATTAGGCTAAAGAGTGTGGTTTGAGAAGAAGAGAAGCTTTCAGGCACAAAAGCACCTTCAGGCCTACCCTAAAAGTGACAGCTTGCTTTAAGAACGGATTGCAAATTGAGAAAAGCCCTCAGATCATCTCTGACAGGAAGTGGAGCTGTCAGGTTCAGTGTGGGAATGCTGATTTGTAGGAAAGCAGAAATTAAAGAGAAGCAACATTTCCTGGCAGGTTTGAATGACTAGATGAGATGTAGGCTGAGAAAGAGCGAGTTACAGTCTGTGGGATGGGGAGAGCGGAGGGTGTGGAGAGTGTGGGAAGTTACAGGGTGACAGAGAAACAGTCTTGCTGTCTTGAAATGTTAGAAATTTTTATTCCTGGGTTTGTGGCTGGAGGGCAGTTCATAGGATTCCCTCAAGGATCAGGATGGACAGTCAGAGACCTTGTGAGAGCTGCTTTGGCAGCAACAAGGTGTGTTTGTGCTGTGTCAGTGGTCTGTGCCAGTTCAGTGCAGGCTTAGTAGTTATTGGAGCACAACTGTGGGGTGTGGGGAAGGTCCTTGTAGTGGATGTGACTTCCCAGGTAAGGCCAGGTATGAGAGCTGGGCGTGCTGGTGTCTGGGAGAGAAGGTTCTGACAGGGAGGTGGGAGGGAAGGTTTTGACAAGTTGTAGTTGTTTTATTTCTGTTCTCATTTTCTGCTCAAAAGGGCTCTGTCTGAGACAAGCTTAGCAAGGTTGAGAGGCAGCTTAAAGACTGGCAGGGATGGTGCAGGGGAAAATTTCCCACTGGGTAGGATGTTCTAACACCACTTGGTTATGTGATCGCTTTTTTAAGGATTTTTGGGTTAGTTTTTAAGATGGTGTTTGAGAGCAATGCATACAATGAGTAAAGGGTCTCTCTGTTTATAAAAGCTATTTCTTTTGCTATTCTTATCCATGTGGCTCTTTGAAAACATGATTTTTTTCTCTGGTATGCTGAGCGACGGTCATGAGTGGTGTCCTCAAAATGCATAAATTCATATTTGAGGGGGTTGATGTGCACACTGAGCATGAGATTTCCATTCCAGAGGATGGCATTTGTGTATTGGTTTTCAGGTATCTGTGCTGTATAGCTTGGGCTGCAGCGGCTCTCTTAGAAGGTCACCAGTGAGGATATTGAGACTGGTGGGGTCATATTTGTTCCCTCCACCTGGGGAAGTGCTGCTTGTAGAAGAGGAATTTGGTGTGTTGAGGGTGACAGGGGTAAGGCTGCAGTTGGAGCATTATGGATGTGTTGGGGGAGGAATTTGGGTCTGCCTGCATTCTTAGCCTTGGTGTACGAATGTGAAAACATCCTCCTCCTCACTGGATGATCCAGGCCTCTCTAGAGAGGGCTTTCCTGCTGTTTCACTCCTCGTTGTCCTTGAAGCCTTCAGTCACTTCAGTTTCTCACCGCTGATGGTTTTATTTGAAATGCTGTTAGCAGGGCTTAAAGAGTTTCTTCTTGGTCAGAAGTTTCCTGCTCAGTTCACTGCCTTTTTTTCATTGTAAATAAGATATTAATGGGGACAGTATTGTCTGTATAATAGGAAGTATTTCTTCAAACATGGTCTTGCTTGTCCTTGCAATACGTGTTTGGGGGCAATGGGGTTGATCAGTGTGGAACTGAAGAAGTCTCTCAGTGAAAGAATACAAAAACCCTACCAGCAGATCACTAGCAGAGCTCTCATTTATTCATGTGCTAAAGAGGAGCTGTTTTGGCCATTCAATGTCTGTTCAATGATGATTAGAAAGATTAAAATAAGATTGAAGTACCAATAGTGTCTTGACGTCGACCACAAAGTATCACTGTGTAAAATGTAAACATTTCTGACAAGAATGTGTATCAGTTGAAGGGCAAATTTGAGCCATCTGCCTTGGAGCTCTCTCAGCCTCACAGCTGTGAAGGTAAATCTTGTGTCAGCAGGGCAGGGTGCTGAAACTGGTGCTGTAGGTCCTCAAAATTACCTCTTTGTCCATATAGTTTTGTTACAAACCAGTTTACACTGAAGCTTTGCTTTCGTTGGTCTGCATTTGTTATACTGTGTTGTGGCACCCACAAGTTTGTCCCCCCATGTTTGGGGGAAGCTGGCACTCCACAGAAGAGCTGCTTTGGAGTCTTCAGTAGCCGTGGAAAATCATAGTAGCATGTGGGAAATCATTTCATAGTTTGAACAGATTTCATTTCATAGTTTGAACAGATCTTTCTGTGCAAACAAATCAAAGGATTTGTACATGGAGAAAGTGGTGGATCCTGCTGATGAAAACATCTGTCTTGTAAAGATGCTCGTAGTAACCCACTGGGGTTCACTGGCAATTTTATCAGCCCAGCTAGTGGATCATTAGTCGGGATTTATGTTCTCATTATCATTTTGCCTGGTCATTATTTTACTGATTTTGCCCTTGTGGACAGCATGGCCACTACCATGAATTACTAGTTTAGTCATAATACCTCTGATGCTGTTGGTTGTGTTTCTGAGCCCCTGGCGATAGGGGCATGTGCACCAACACTTGTGGGGTTTTTTCTGCTGTGAAGAATGATCCTTGCACAGGCTTTCAAAGTGAGTGCAAAGTTTCCTTCCCCCTGGATATTAGTTACAGTTCCATTCTTTCAGTCATGCAGTCAGTTCCTTTAGCTGAGTGATACTGTACTTTTAATTTATAATTTCACTTACTGCCTTCTCTGGCATTCTCAGAAGCAAGCTGTGGAAGGTTAATTTAGATAATCTTATGATGAGAATGGGCAAAACCAGGTGGGGAGCTGAACTGCTGAAGCAGCCCTTATTAACTGGAATCATGGGATACAGAATTCTTTTGTTTCCAGATGATGATGGGAGCAGCTAGAAGCAGGAAGCAGAAAATTGGGATTTGGAGGGATAAAGGCAAGTCAGAGAAGTGAGATGGCAAACAAGATGCAACTGAAAAAGAAGAGAAATGTGGTTTTGCATTTAGAGATAAATCATCTACACAACAACACAGTGAGGAGCCCCTGGCATGGTCACAGTGTGGGGGACTTGCCTCTTTTCTTTCCTGGAAAGTGCTTCTTGACAGGAGTGAAAGCAGCTCTTGGCCTTTTGCTTATTCCAGGTGTGTTGCAGCAAGGGCTCTGGCTTGCTGGGCTTTGGTTTCTGGGCACTTGGAGGCAGCTGAAGATGTTTTTGGAGTCCCTGTCCTTCAGGAGGACACTGAGTGTAGCTGCTCACAGGCCAGGTGGCCCCTCTTGGCTGCTCAGATGCAGCGTTTGGTCACTGAGTTCCGTGTTGGTGCTGGCGGGCTCGGTATTGAGGGGCACCAGAGGTGACTTGGCTCTACTTTCTCCCAGTCTTGGACTTCTTCTGCTTGAAATGTGCTGTAGGAACAGTCAGTCAGCCCTTGAGCTGCCCATCTCAAGGCTCGCAATGCTGACATCTGTTGCTCAGGCAGCAAAGCCTGACAGAGGGTGAATAGACGTGGCAGTGTTGGGATCTCTCTTCCATAGTACCTCAGTGTCTTACCTAACCTGGCTAAGGGATGGAGGTGAGGCATGAAATCCAGGAACTGGCCAAATCATATAAATAACCTTTATATGAAAATAATAATTAGATATGTATATGTCTCCAAAAACAAGCTGAAAAGGAATCAGGACTGACAGCAAGTTTAAATATCCATGTTATACATGACAGCTCTAAGAACTCAAACATTAGTTTAATCCAGGTTAATTGCAGGAAGTAAATTTTAATCTCCAGTTTAATATTATAAATAGTATCAATAATAATCCCAGGCAAATCTTCTTCATGGTCCTTTAAAAGTAAAAAAAACATTGCTGTTAAACATGTAGTCAACACCACAGCAATAAATCTGTGGTGTTTGCAACCCCTGCAGCTATATTAAAGGAATTTTTTAATACTAAAGCAGGAACTGAGGTATCTGTACCCTGCCAGGGGTCACCAGGTTTTATTTCTTTCAGCATGCTCAGAGTTGGCCTCTGAGACCCTCTCTGTCACCTGCTTGTGTGGCATTGCAGGTGTGAGTGTGCCCCAGGGCAGCCACTTCAGGTGCCAAGTTATTTCTGTAGCACCTGAAGGGCAGCCAAACTTCACATGGTGGGGTCATTTTGCAGATCAGAGGGCTCCCCTCTCACTGCCTCCCTTCCTCTGTCCAGCTTCACACCCATCCCAGGTTCTTGCTCTAAGTGTAGGATGACCACTGTGACAGGTCTTTAGATGGGGGTAAGACATGCTGAGCTTTGCTAGCAGCAGGTAAAGCAATCCTACAGTCATTGCAGCAAATGGGGCCCCCCTAGATCCTGGTGGGTTCCTGCAGAGGCTTCTTTGGAAAGCTCCCTCTCCGGGCCTTCTGAAGGAGAGCCAGCCCAGAAGAGTGCCCTGTGTACAAGAGAGTGCCAGCACCAGTGAGGGAGGTGACACCTCACAGGTCACTTGCAGGCCTTAAGCAGTGCAGGAGCTTCTGCAGAAGTTCTGGAGGAAAAGGGCCTGACCCACCTTCTGGGCAGGTTTTGTCGGCCACAGAGAGAGGAACTGGACAGTTTTTTCTTTGTGACTCCATCCCAAGGACTGGCATTGTTGCAGTGGACATCTACCTGAAGAGCAGAACAAGCACTCCTGAGTCCACCATCTGGACATGGCATATGTTCAGGAACCTGAGCAGTTTTTTCAGAACAGCCAAATACTGTCTGAGCTCACTAATGTGAATGTTCTGCAAGGATCTCAATGAGAAAATTTTGATTAGGCTAGCTAATTTTGGAGCTCACTGTCAGCCTGGAGGACCTGTTGGGGGTGGGGGGGCTTGTGTAGCTTAGAGCTGACGTTTAGTCTGCCAGTCAGTGTTCAAAGCACTGTCTTTGCTGAAGGTCTCTTTTCTGTCTTGGCACTATTAATATCATAAACCTTCTTGATTCTTGGGGCATTTGTACTCCTGTTCCTAAAGATGGGATCCTGTCTCTCACCTCTACATTGGCAGTGAAGGTCAGTTGCACAACTGTGGGCATTTAGCCAAGCTCAGAGAGAGCCACTCTCCTGTCACAGCTTGGGCTCTTCTTGTTAAAAATCAGGTGCACCAAATTAATTGGAGCTTGAGCCTAAATGTCCTGGTACTCTTTTTGTTCTTGCCATGAGTGCAAAGTTCTTAAAATTGCCCAGGCATCTACAGATTTTCTGCCCCAGCAGCACCTCCGCTTGGGGTCTGTCCCATTTTATCTGTGAGCTGTGCCTTTGTCTGTTTGGGTGCCTTAGGGAGGATGTCCTGTGCTGCTTATACTTGTTGCCTTTACTGTCACTTCTGAGTCTGTGCCTCTCCTCACCCATCTTGAATACCCCAGAAGCCACTGGAGATACAATATGGGAGGTTTCTTCTCTAAAATGCAGTTCCTGAGCAATATCATTGTATTTTATGGACTGTGTCTCACTAGAATGGGCTGTTCTACTATGGACTGTCCCAAGGAACAGGTGTATGGCTTTCCCTGTTCAGATTCCTGGATCATGGAGGGATGAGTGTCTTTCAAAGCCCTAAATAATTTGACCTTGAATGAGAAAGAGAATTCAAGTACCGTGCTTTTCATTCTCAGCAGCTGCAGCTGCAGACTGGTGCTCTGGGGCTCCAGGGAGATGCTTGAGGTCCCCATTCAGTTTGGATTCCTACACAAGGGATTTTGCACATGCTTCCTGCCATCACTGTCCTGCTTTTCCCAGCACCTCTTACTCTTTCTTCCCTTTTGAAGCAGGGGAAGGGTGGAGTGGCCACAGTGTGAGCCAGACAAGGGAATGGCTGTAGCCAAATGGTGTTTCTCCTGATCTGGTCCACCTTAGAGCTGCCCCACCTCTGGAGCCCAAATGAAAGACTAGAGAGAAACGGGTGGCTGGTGCAGGAAAAGGGGCTGCTGCCCTTTCAGCTCCAGGATGCACATCTTGATCATAAAACCACAGCAGAAATCTTGAGTGTCTGCATTCTGGGTAGACCTTAATTTCTTCAACCCCCTGCCTGCCATTCTCCTTGCCTGCCTTTTTTCTTTTTCTCTGTCACTGTTTTAATCCAAAAAGCTTTTCTTATTCTATAGGTGAATCTTTTTGCAAAGCCATCTTCACATTTGTCATTAGTGCATGGTTGAAACAAGTGATGTTTTGAGAATGGAGTGTTATGTTTGGGGTCCTCAGTACATGAGAAGGTGTCAGCAACCTGGGGACAGTCCAGTGCAGGAACACTGCAGTGATAAGGGGTGGGAGCAAGGAGAAACCAGGCAAGGTGGGCTTGTTCAGCTTCGTGAGGAGGAGGAGGGTGGGGAGGAAGCATCTCTAGCAGTTTTCCACAGGAGGAGGTCTTGTGGAGAGGACAGAGCCACACTCTTCTTGGAGGTGACCAGAGAAAGGAACAAAAGACAGTGGGCACAGACTCCAACAAGGAAAGCCCCACATGGGCAGAGGGTCGAAGCTTCCTCACCAACAGAGTGGTACAAGAGGCTGCACCTGGAGAGGCTGGGGGGACTCCATCCTTTGAGACTTTTGGAGCATCCTGAGCAACCTGCTGTCGTTTTGAGATGAGCCCTGCTTGAAACTGAAAGTTAAACTTGGTGACCTCCAGCCATGCTTTTCAATCTACATTTTTCCATAGTTCTTTAGCATTGCCAGAGAGAATTTTAGTGCCTAGAACTGAAGAGCAAATTGCAGTTACTTCTCATGGCAACTTTGAGCCCTAACAAAGTATTCAGCTTGTAAAATCCTTTTTCTGTCACCAAGTTCCCTTCTAAAAACAGGAATCTTTTAGTACTGAAATCTTTCCTGAGGGTGGACTGGTGATGCCTATAGGTGCATAAAACACTGGCAATATTTTTTGCCAGATGTTTGATCCTTTTGAAGAATCACCTCTGATTGTTACTTTTTTAAATTTATTTATTCCTGAACGTACAAGGTTTCTGTGAGCACTCACTAGATTAATCCTATAGAGATGGAATGTATGTTAGGATATCTAACAGATTCCCTGGTATTAAAGGGTAGGTAGGTTTAGCTTTTTTTTTGACCTAGTCAGATAGTTCTTTATTGTCAAAGAATTCCAGGTGTTTCCAGTCACTTTGGAAACATTGCTGGCTAAACATTCCTTATCCTATTTGATTTGTTTAATTGCAATCATGATGTTTTATGTGGAGGGAGGTAGCTCAGGGGAATGCAAAGTATCCAGCTGCTGCTTTCTGTTTTTCTGTGAGATGAGTGTTGGTATCCACTTTTCCAGGTTGACTCACTCCTGCCTGCTTGCACCCCTTACCTGGCTTGTCCAGGTGCAGTGCCTGCTTGCTGGGAAAGGACATACAGCTTCCCTTCACCCCTGTACCTTCACCCAGCACTTGACACAACTTGGGAGTCTTTTCTCCTTGGTTAATTCCTGTTTCCTTTGTGTTTTGCCTTGCTTTCTGTCTCATCTCCTTCTTATTTTACCACTTTTTCTCATGTTCATTTCCTATGGAAATACTGAGGCCATCAAAGACAACCTATAAAGTATCAATCTAATGAGTGACTTATGACACAGAACACATATAGTCTTTGTGCTGTCTGGCTGTTAAATACATTTTTAATTTTCTTTCTCTGATTTCTCAGGTACAGAACATTTCCACATCTAAAGAGTTTTGTTCTAACAAATGGCATTTTGAATCCGTCATTGTTTTTCAGGTTTCTGACGCAGTTTTTGAAAATGATCATCAGCATTTTTCAGAGTGAAAGCCAGAACTGCCTTGAAGTTGCTCATGTTGTCCCTTAATGCAGAAGACTTGTTATCTGAGAGACTTTCATGTAGATGTTGGAAGTCAAGTGAGGCATAAATTGTATTAAAATTTGAGTGTACTCTCTCAGGCCTTTTTATAATACACCCCCAGGTCATGCTGTTGCTCAGTCCTTTGTTCACTGAAGACCAGTTCAGTGTTTAGGCTCCAGGTCACCCCTGCCTATCACTGGTTTCACCCTGTACCTGCTTAGAGAGACCTGTGCCCATAAGCCAGAGCTCTCTCAAGTCATTTGCTAATGCTGAACCCAGTTGAACAAACATGGTTTCAAGAGAGCCAGCCACAGTAAAGAGGAACCAAATCAGGCAGCTTAAATCAGCAAGAGTCTGAGATTGCAGCCCTGTCACGTCAGCCCAAATGGGAGGAGAGGAAGCCCATTGGCACGTGGTGAAGATTTCTGTCTCCAGGTTCCTCCTGTTCACCCCTGGACAGCATCTCTGTAAGTAGTGCTTTCTTTTGCTGTGTGCTGTGCCTTTACGCACATAGGGATGGCTTTACAGTTGTGCTGTGCTAGTGCAGGCTGGATTTCAAAGCTTGCCAGTGTTACAGTGCTAGTTATTGTTTACAGATGAAACTCATTAGTGAGGGTCATCTGCAAATTCCACTTTCAAAACAATGTACATGTAATGCTCATAGTGTTTTGTGAGGAAAAATATTACCCATTTCTTGTCAGTAGTTGTTCAATACAGAGAGTAGGAATATATTTCTGTAGGTATTTGGAATCCTATTGATTTCTGTATAATCAAAGTAAAGTACTTTACTTCTTTCCACACAGAATGAGATACTCTGGGATTCATAGGAAGGAGTCACTAAGGATCAAAATGATGTGTCATTCCCTTAAAAAGGAACTAAAAAAAACAACTGTGAAAAAACCAGGTCACGAGAATCAAGGTGAGCCAAAAAGCCTCTTTTTCCCTTTTTCCTTTATAAAGCAGAAACACATGATGTGAAATGAGCCAAAATGCAGCAGTGTGTTTAGTAAACTTGCTGCATTCCACTTGCTGAAGGGAGGAGGAGTGAAATAAAAGCCCTTCAGGAAGGAAAAAAAAGAAAAATAGATGAGTCCTTGACATGAGTTTGCTGCTCATCACCTGCAGAGGTGTGTTGTAGCATCAGCAGAGCAGTGACACCCAGTGCTCTGGATTTTGACATCACACCCAAGCAGCAAACTTGGGAGTTGTTGAAATTGTCTTTTCTTTTCTCTCCTGTTTGTGAAGACAAGCTCAAGATTTGAAGACAGTTTGACTTCTCTACCCAAATCCATCCAGAATATGTCTCAGCCCTACTCAGTACTTACAGCCCCATGTCAGGGGAGGACAAAGGCAGAATGTCCCTTGTGCTAGGCAGAGAACACCCTCCTTGTGGCCCAGAGCTGCTCTCACAGCTTCCAGAGCAGTACTTTCTCTGTTGCCAGCACCAGGAGTTAGATACAATTTCAGCCTGATTGGTAGAAAAGAATCCCAAAGAGCACAAACTGGGTTTTTATCCACACTGCCTATGCTAGGACCTGGGGTTTTTTGGTTACCTTCCACTTTTTCCACAGCTGGGTCAAGACTGAATTCTGTCTGTAGATCCTGCTGTATTTAAATACATTTAAAACACAAATAATAGCTGCTTTTCAAGACTGATGGAATGAAAATTATATCTACATTTTTCATGTTTTCATGAGGTTTTTTTCTCTTCTTTGCAGCTTTGCCATCTGTTCTACCAAATTCTATACTGGTATAGGCAAATAGGAATTTTCATTTTGGGATTAGTAGTTCTTTGGTATTGACTCCTTTATGGAATTGCACCCTACACTTGTGAAAGATATGGGTGAATTTCTCAGCAGGACACTCTTGTTGGGCTGCTGAGCCAGCTGAAGTGTCACAACTGCCCCTCTCTCAGGCTGCCCACTCTTTCAGTTTTAATCTCACCATTCCAGAAAATCAGTTTCTGGTTTTGCTCTGCTTTTCTGTGGGAGATTGTCCTTGTGGTGCCACCTGTGCATGTCAGATAAAGCACTAATAAGGTGTGTAGCACAGCAATCACCCTGCTTTGCACGTGGCCTTTTGAGGACAGTAAGGCAAATTCTCTTTCATGATGGTTGGTAACATAATGCAGCTCTTTGTCCTTCTGCAGTTACTTGGTCTCATGGAGACCAGTTTAATATGGCTGTGGTACAATTGCTGTTAAGACTGCAGGTCATCACTCCTTCTTTCTCCAATGGAGCTGTTCAGTCACTCTTCAGAGTTTTCAGTAATTCCTTGGATTGCTTCATGTTCATTGCTACACTTACAACAATCATTCCTTATGAGCAAAATGACACCTGTATTTCCTTTTAACATGTATTTGCTTCCTTTCTAGGTAAAGGAGCTTCTTTTCCACTCAACTCCAGAATTCCACAGAGCAGTATCATCCCTTCTTCAGGGTCGTCAGAGGATTGAAAAGCTTTCCTTGAGCAGAGCGTGTTATGGAGTGAATGGAGGAGCAGAGACAAACCACATCTCCTTCTGTTGGAGGGGTCAGACCTCCCAGGTCTGAAGATGCAAGAACCAAGGCATAGCTTAGAGTAGCCCTAAAGCTTCTTTAAGTTGTGCTTGGAAAATAGTTGTCTCTGCATGGCTGCTGGAGTGGAAGGAGTCAGTGTATTTAAAGCATGTTTAGTTCACACCATCTCTTCTGTAATTACCCAAGGCATGCTATTGTCACACACAATCATCTGACTTCTCCAGTATCACTCTAAATTGAATAAAATTTCAAAATATAACCTTCATATGTCTTAATTATGTCTGAGTAAACTACAGTACGTAGCTGAGTTGGCACAGTGATACAGTTCATAAAGTATAAACTAACCTGACAAAGAGCAGAGATCCACAGGAGATTTTCTCTTATTAATCAGATGTGCAATATTATTTGTACTTCTTTTTTCTTCAGAGCTGTGTCCTGAATTTCCACTGCCCTGTGCCAGGGGCTCTCCTGAGCCTGCCTGCAGCCCTTACAGCTCCAGGTACAGCTGTCGTGCTCGGGGATAAATACTGATGGTAATAAATGATATCACAGCACTGCCACAGTAACTGTGACCTGTTCCTGTGAACTGACAGGCATTTCTATGAGTGGCTGAGCCAAATAAAACATTTTGCTATGGGTTTTCATAGTTACAGTGAATGAAACTGTACGAAAAGGCATGTGCTAGCAGCTTCACAAATAACAACCTGTCTCAAAATGTCTGCTACTCTATTGAATGGCTGTTTTTTCCAGATGAAGATCAAATAATCATGGGGGATGGAGTATATGAGTAGAAGGAAGATCACACATAACTCAGTTTATCTGTGACTCCAGTGTTCTCTGTGTTGTTGCCATAAAACCATGTGTTTCCTAACTCTGCAGGGAAAGGTAGAATATTACAAACATTTTCAGGGTTCTTCACCAAGGGGCTGGGTTTGATGTGGGGTTGTTTTCCAATTTTACTGAAGTAAGTCAGCTCAACTGGGAGCACACCAGTTAATGAGGTTTATTCTGAGCACAGATTACTCTTAATTAAGAAAACTCAACCTAAACTGATGTTTCAACTTGTACAGAGCTATGTTTCAAGAGCACAGGGCTGTTGAGCTGGATGTAAGGTAAGCATTGTATTCACTTTGTTTGGCATCATGATAATGGAGGATGCTTTTATTGTGTTCTAGGTGTGTCCTCAGTTGTCATTTTCTGCGCTAACATTGTTCTGGTAAAGAAAACACATCAGCAACTTCAAAGCTAAATTGACTATTTCTTTATGATTTAGCATAGCAGGTCAAACTGTTTCACTCAGTGAACCAACTCACTCCCCCCAGTTTTACAGAGTACTCCTCTTTCTGGTGCTTATGGGTGGGCTTCTGGATGCCTTCTGAGAACTCGGAAGGAGAAAGCTCACTCAGGCAGAGCTGACCAGACCTGTTTATTTTGTACAGATGGTGCAGATGAGCCAAAATTGTCATCTTTCTCTTGGGGCCATTTGCTGCAAATACAAATCAAGGGTGGTCAGTTCCTTTACCCTCCAACCTTCCCCAGGTGGCTGGTGTACACTGAGCCCAAGTTTTACTTGTTACTTGGTCTCGGAGAAATGGGTGGAATAGGAAATTACAGAGGTTTATCCCATTGCTTGACCTTGTTTCCAAAGCAAAGTATCAAGCTAGGCTATCAGTTCTCCCATCTGGATCTTGTTCCAAGAAGAGGGACATTACTGGGAGTGCTGTTTGGACAAGAGCTGTGGAGAACTTGAAGGTCAGAGACCTTACTGCATGTTCCAGGACCAACAGAAACAATGTGAGAGGTACAAGCTCCTTCCCAGCCTCCTCCAGCTCAGCAGTGGGAGAGAACACAGAGAGCCATCACAGCTCCAAGCTGAGGGCTGTGGGAGGAGAGAACCACATCATCAGCCAGCAGTTTTATACCCTGATACTTCCTTTTCAGAGCAAATCCTAACCCAGGCTTTGAAAAGGAAATGAACCATGTGCTCTCTTCCGTGCTGTGAAATTCCCTACAATTTACAAAACTAGAGAACTTGTTGCTCGACAATGTTACTGATATACAGTGACCCTTCAGGAGAAATGGGATGATGAAGCCAGAGCTGGATTTCTGATCACTTTGCCTACAACAGGATCTTCATGCTTTGTTTTTCTCCAGTCTCCTCTTCCCAGGAGGTGCTGTCCCCTTGCTCTGTGAGAATGACATGGACATGCTGGAAGGAGGAGAATGCTTGATGTGTTTGGGAGGAGGCTTCTTCCTTCTGGGAACAGAAGGGTGAGGGGGTGAAACAGTGGTGAGAAATGTTTGAGCAGGGCAGGGAGCAGAAGGAGCAGGAGTGTGTCTGCTGCTGCCATTCTGCTGCCTTTCAGCAGAGGCAGATGAGAAGCAACCACAGCATTGAGAGCCAGGGCATTTGCAGAGAACCAAGAGGAGCTTCTTGTCCTGCTTCTTGAGAAGGTCAGTTCATTTCCTAGAAATTCTCTTCTGCTCTACCTCATCTCCTCCAGGCACTGTCCCAGCACATCACTGCTCCTGGCCATGGGGAAGGATAGCTTTTCCACTCCGGTGTTGACCTGCCCTCTGTGGCTGTGCTGGAACTGGGAAGGTTCATTTCCTGGCAAGTTCTTACCTCCAGATGCAAGGAGATGCTCCCCACCCAACATTTTCCGTGCTCTGTGGTATCCTCACACACCACTGCCAGTCAAAATGGTGCTTTAAAACTGGACAGAAGCAGCTGTTTTCCACATCTGTTTATATTTCCAGGTACGGGTATTTCATAAGGATGGCTGGGAAAAGGGATGTTCCTGCTTCATAGTGGAAGAGCTGGTTGGAATGACCACCATGGGTGTTGAAGTACTTCCTCAGGAATGACCCTTCATCTTTCTGGGCTTCCTGATCATCTCAGAACTCTTCCTGGTTGTCTCACTGGTGATCAGGGAGACAACAAACACATCTGCTGGACCTGATCCTTGAAGAACTCATGGGTAGTGTGAAGATCAGTAGCATCCTTGGCTGCAGTAACCATGAGATGGAGGAGTTCAGGGTGTGGGTCAGAGGCATTGACAGGAGGTTAATACTGTTCTGTACCTTCATGAAATGGCATCAGTGATGCAGCAAAGTGCACATGTAGCAAGTTTGAAGACGAAAGGAAATTTGGGGGAGTGGTTGATACACTAGTGATGCTGTTCAGAGAGCTGAGAGCTTGGAGGGATGGGCTGGTGTGAACCTGACAAAGGTGAGCAAAGAGGAATGCACGGCCCTGCCCCTGGGCCTTGTTGGAGCCCACAGACTGGGAAGGGCTTTGCAGAGAAGGGCATGGAGGTCCTGGCTGGCACCGTGTTGAACATGAGTCCACAACATGTCCCTGCAGCACAGAAGGCCAACAGCGTCCAGGGCTGCCTTGGGAAGAACATTGCCAGCAGCTCAAGGAAGATGGTCCTTCTTTCTGCTCAGCACGTGTGGAGTGCCCTGTATGAGACCTCCCAGAACAAGAAACTTGACATTCAAAACCTGACAAGACAACCTGCTTTACCTGGCCTTGCTTGAGCTGGGGGGTTGGACTAGAGGTGCCTTCCAACCTCAACTCTCCTGGGAGTCTGTGGGATTCATTTTCCAGCTGTAAAGAGGACTGGCATTTGTTTTGGGCAGAAACAAGTGATAGAAAACTATTTAATTTAAGGTAGCGTCTGATCTTATGCTCCTGATAAAGGTTTAGGACATAGAGGCAAGTGACTTACATAGATTTATATGTAGGTTTACATAGAGACAAGTTCTAGACATGCTGTCAGTACAAGTACTGCAGATACTTAAGCAAGGAGGAAAAAGCCACCAAATTTGTGAGGGAAATTGTCCCCAAGCACTTGGCACAGACCTCAGTAAACTATGAGAAGGGTCTCGTGAAAGTCAGAGCTGTACTGAGTGACCTTTGACTTGCACTTCCACATGTGAGCAGTTGTGGGAGCAGGAAAAATTCTGCTTTCATGAGTATTTAGGTGATACAGGAAAGCAAGTCCTTTCAATTTTTAACAGGACTTCGAGTCTCTGAATCCCATTTGGAAATTGGGTGCATCTTCTCAACTTGAGTGGTTTTGAAAACCTGTGAAGAGTGATTAGTCCTCCAAACTTGACCATAAAACCACTTAATGCATTTTATGCTATAGTGTTGGACATTTTATTGACTTGTTCTGCACCACCAGATTTTTCAGCAACAGAGATTAGAAAAAATTAAGTCCCGTTTGGATTTTCCGAATGCATAAATTCTGGAATTTTACATACATATATGGCTACGTTTTAGCCTGCATGTGGTTTTGGACATTTGAATTTGAACAAATTTATTTGAAGTTGTGTCTTGCATATTCAGATTCTTTCACTATCCAGCTCAAATGTTTGGTGTGGGGTGTGGCCAGGGGAGCCCTGTTTGGTACTGACTTCAGGTACCTTGAGCTGCTGGCAAAGCTCCCTGCAGTGAAGATTTGCAGACCTGTGACCTGTGTTGTCACATTTTGATGGCTAGAAGTGGAGCAATTAGTATGTAAAAAGTGGAAATGGTTCTCTGTGAGTCCCTGTTGCAGCTCCTGTCCCAGGGAGAGCTCAGCCCTGTGCACAGATCTGAGCTTTGGTACCTCTGGGACAGGTGCAGTTTGGAGCTGGGGGGGATGGAGAGGTGTGTTTGGAGGTTCTGCAGAGCAGCCACTGAGCTGCCACTGATAACAGTCTTCTATGTCTGATTGCAAGTGTTCTTGGTTTGTGCCTTGCCAAAAAGAAATAATACCAAGGGAGCCTGAATTCAGGCAGAACTGTGGGCTCAGACTTTTCATTGGCATCAGGAGACTCATGGCAGTCCTTGCTGGCTGTGTCTTCATCCCTCACAAAGCATTGCCTGTGTCACCTCCCATGTCAAGGTGCCCTCATGGAGTAGGACATCCAGGGACCACACTAGATCAAGGAGCTGGGGGTCCCAGACCCATGGACTGAAGAGGAATGTATGCCTGTAGAGCTGAAGGTACCCCTACTTTGCCCTCTTTCCACCTTCTGCACCAGCCAGGGCTCCTCGGCCTTTCCTCTTCCTGTCAGAAACGTGTCCCTTCTTTCCTCCTCCTGCCCCCAGCACTGGGATCCAGCCCAGCCTTCCCCTGTGTGGCTCTGCCTCCTGCAGGATGGGGCTGCCCGGGCTCAGCTCTTCCAGCAGATGTGGCAGTGCCAGTGGTCCAGCAGGGCACAAGCAGACTGAGGGCCCTTTGCTGCAGGAGATGGGGCTGCCCCTGGTCCCACTGCAGGTGGGACAGTGGGTGTTATACTAGTCTGCTCTGCCCTCCCTCCTGCCCTGCCAGGTGCCTTACAGATCTCCCCTGGGATTTGTTGGTCCAGGTCAGATCAGAGCATGGCACCAGAGGACCCAGAAAGGGCACAAAGCACCCATCCCACCCTGTCCTCCCGGGATTATCAGACTGGCCATGCTCTCACCTCTCCTGGCAGCACCCAGAAGAGTAGCCAGTGGTATCAGTGATGACTTTGTTGGCGATTTTCTGTGAACTCTCTACCAAAGAGTAGATACAATCAGCATCCTTTCACTCCAAGCACTGCCTGTTTTACCTGGTCATGAATGCTTAAGGGCTGGCAGCACCAGCCCATTCCTGTCAGTGACTGACCTGCACAGATTTTTGGGACTAAAACCATCTCCAGGAGCTGCCCCTGGCACTGTGACCTGCTGTGCAGTAAGGGCAGCAAAGCATTGGCTTCTTGCTTTATGAGGAAGAGGGGCTTGGGCTTGGCTGAGGCTGAGGCTGTGCAGTAACCTGGCTGTGCCTTCCTTCCACAGGGAATGACCTCTTCCTGGTGGCAGTGCACGAGCTGGGCCACGCGCTGGGGCTGGAACACTCCAACGACCCCAGTGCTATCATGGCCCCTTTCTACCAGTACATGGAGACACACAACTTCAAACTGCCCCAGGATGACCTGCAGGGAATTCAGAAAATCTACGGTGAGCGACCCTACCCACTCCTCTGTTACAGCAGCCTCGAGTCTAGGGAGCATTTTACAATTGGTCCCTAAAATTCCTGCAGCTCGTGGGCTGGATTTCCTGCCACAGCTGAGTGGGGAACTGTTTAAAGCTGTTGATCCAGAGCTAAATACCAGGTGACTGTCTCAGTGGCAATACCTTTGCACAAGTCAGGATGACCAAACCTCTGTGATCCCATTGCTGCTCCATCCCTCATGGTGTCCCCAAATCAAGCAGCACTAGAAAGGGAAAACCAAGGTTTGTCCATTTGGAACAGCCAGTGGAAAAAAAAGGAAGGAATGCAAAGAGCATGGAACATCAAGGAAAGGTAAAAAGTATTTATGCACTCCTTTTATTCTCATTATTCATAAAGTAGGGATAAAAAGTTTGAATCTACTTAGGTTACACTTGACTTCTTTTAATCTCCAGCTGAACATGTACAGCATGAGCCACAAAGATACTGGGTTCAAGGAAAAGAGAGCAAAGGAGGCAAAGAGATTCTGGGAAAAAACCAAGGGGCTGGAGACATGTAGTGCCAGGTGATGGGATCGTGGACACCAAGGTGTGGGGACAGGGACTTGCAGAGACTTACTGGCTGAAGGAGACACTGGGAGCAGAGGGAAATCCAAGTTTTAGGAGCCACAGTCAAGGGCAAACTGAAACTAATGGCTACAATTTGTGACAGCCCATGAAAAACAGGTTTTGTCAAATGTCCTTGATTTCATTCTTTGGGGAAAGTACAAGTTTGACAGAGAGGTTGCTTAATAATTGTAGGATAGAGCAGCTGTGCCACGTTTGCAATTGCTGGACAGCTGGAGTCAAATAGTAGCTCCCAGAACCAGTGGAGCAGATTTTATATGAATTAGACATGAAAAAAATACTTTGAAGGTGGTTGTCAGTGGGAAAGCTGCTGTTTCCAAGGGGTTGGTGCTGGGGTCAGTGGCAGGCCTGACACAAGTCAACATTTGCATCAGTGACCTGCCAGAGAATTTGAAATTACTGCTAACAGTATTTGTGCCAAGACCTGTAAGACTAAAGCAGTGCAGCAAGACCTTAGAGGTCTAAACTGTATCTCAACTGCTCGAGTCACATTTGGGGCTTCTTTTTGTGAATGGATTGAGATTCATTTGTTCAGGTGTGGATGCCTGGAGAAGTCTCTTTCTGGGTTGGCTTCTCTGACTCCTCTCTGGGCAATGGGAAAACCGAGGCATTTGAAGAGTGCAGTGCAGACAGCCCAGTAAGGTCCAACATGTAAAATAACACAGTTTGAAGTGCACCCAGGGGAAATAGCTCTTCCCATGGGGGCAGCTGAAGATTTCTCCTCTTTGCTCTTTACCAGAATGAAGTTGCTTGGCAGTTGTCCTATGGTATCATTTAATTATGAATACTTTAACATGATATTTGCTCAGGTACTCAGGATAACAAAGAGTCTGGAGAGTTTTGAAATAAAGTGGTGGGTAATAAATGTTAAACTTCCATTAGATAACATACAGAAGTGTTAATTTTTGAAAGCTCCTAAAATGTCTTTGTGCCGTTTCTATTCTGAAATGTTGATTTAATTCCTGTGAACTTTGACTAATGAGAAAGAAAAACCATAATTTTTTGCTGACAGTGAAAGTGCAATCAAGAAAAATCACTGGTTTCTCTGGGTTCAGATACATTTTTGGAAAGTGAGCAGAGGAGGAGCTGGCAGCCAGGCTGCTTCACTTCTGGGGTTCAAGCCAAGAGCAGTAAGGCTAAGCTGGGACCAGCACTCCCTGAAATGGGGCTCCTGGGACCAGGGGTGGGCTTGCCAGATAGGAATGGGCAGGGCCATTAAAGCATACCAGTGTCTCCAGGGCCCTGCCAGTTGGTGAGAGCCCTGCACAGCTCTTGTGCCCAGCTGGGGCAGAGCAGAGCTCTGCACTCCCCCCTGCCTTGGCAGTGACACCACGGCACTTCCACTTGTTTGTCTCCACATTCACCTGCAGCCACAGACTGTGCTGGGATTCTCTGTGTGCAATATCATATGCTTCACATGTTAACTCTGCTTGAAAAGAAGCTGGTAGGAATTCGGATTTAGTTTGTTGACTGTTGTGGAATCAATCACATAAGGGCTCTTTGAGGCCTTTGAGCTGGAGTGGGCTGGGACTGATAGCTCATTCTGCAGGGTGAAGGAGCAGCTTCTGCAGCAGGAGCTTTGCTTCCCCTGCTAGAGATTTTGGCCCTTAGTACAGACTTACAGTCCAAAAAATAAAGCTGGGTTTAAAGTTAGATTTTGCTCTTATGGGTCGCAAAGAAAGCATGGAAAATGGCAGTAATGTTTCACTCTGGAACCTGAGGTGGGAGAAAATAACCCTTCATCTGACCTTAGAGCTGAGAAGGGTCTGCTGAAATGTCCTTCTTGTAGCTTTAGCAAGAACATTCAACTCGTGTGTTTTGTTTGCACAGTGCCACTCGGCTTTGTTGTGCCTTGGGAATGCCAAAAGCCCATCTACCAGAGCACCTCTCCAAAAATCCAGACCTCCTGATTTCTTGCTGCTTTGACATTCCCTACAGAGCAGCAGCAGGTGCTCAATATGTATTATTTAGGAACCCTGCTATGCAAAATCAGTCATAGAGCCACTGTCTCACCTGTAGCATCCTTTTAAAAAAATCAATTCAATTAAAACTTCCCATTTTTCATTCCACTGAAATTGCTAGAACAAAGAACAGAGGGTCTGCTAAAGCTGAAGTCCATTTTGTCTCCTTTTGAGAATGATGTTTCAAATGTATTTTATGTTGTATCTTTGATTAACCATTAGAAAAGAAATATATCTAGGTCTGTCATATAATTTGTGGAATTTTAAAGTTATTTTCTGCTGGATTTATTTCAAAACTCAGCTAAAAATACAGTAGGTGATGTGAACTCTTCTTTGTGCTTCATGCTGATCAGCATAAGGTCAATGTTTAAAATGTTACTTCCACCTTTGAGCTACTGAGGACAAGGCCAGCAGCTCTCTGTGTGTGACAGAACAGGTTGTAAGGCAAGTCAGCAATGTGCCCATCTCCTCATAGGTGCTTCCTGCAGCATGTTCCTTGGCAAGATAAGGAAATACCAGGACTGTTCTTTATGTTTATTTTCAGAAGGATATCTGCCTCTCTGTGTATGTGCCCATGTCACAAGTGACACGTCCAGGAAGGAATTAAACTGGAACTAATACCCTGAGTGTCTCTTAACTCTGGGAGTGTTGGAATCAGGGCTGCAGGGTTTGCGCTGCAGGTGCAGGGAGGCTGCTGAGCCGTGGCTGTGTCCCACAGCCTGCCCTGTCCTGCTGCTCCTGCCCTGGCAGGAGGGGACACCCAGGTGGGGGCCGTCTCCTCTCCCAGGTAACAAGTGACAGGATGGGAGGAAATGGCCTCATGGTGTGCCAGGGGAGGTTTAAATTGAATGTTAGAGGAAATTTCTTCACAGAAGGGGTGGTCAGGCCCTGGCACAACCTGCCCAAGCCAGTGGTGGAGTCACCATCTCTGGAGGTGTTCAAAAACCATGTGGAAGTGGCACTTGGGGACATGGTTTAGGGGTGGGCTTGGCAGTGTTGGGTCAGTGGTTGGACTCGATGATCTTGGAGGTCTCTTCCAACAACAGTGATTCCATAATTACATGATTCTTCATGTCCTGCTCGAAGTACTGGTTTGCAGTGGGTGGTGAAGCAGCCTCTCATCTCCAAGTGACTCTTCTGGCACTGTGCTGTGGGGCAGATGGCTTGACATGATGTGCACAGGAAACTCGTGTCCACATGTCTGGTTAACCAGGCCATGACCTTCAAGGCCATTGCAAAGCCCGAGGGAAGGTCTCCTAATCACTCAAAGATTAGAGACAACCTCAAGGACCTGAGTGATCCCAAGTCTCACTGAGGATGTGCCAGCCTCACACATCTTTTGTGCAGCTGGAGAGTAGAGTTCCCAGTCAGTGTACACGATGTATCCCATGTGGGCTGAGGTGCAGGGCAGTCAGGAAACCACACCAGGCCCAGGCCAAGGAGCTGGACAACACCAGCTCTAACAACCTGGGGCTAGCAGGGCACAGTGCCTGTGAGCAAGCAGGACCTTCCTTACCTCCCTGTGAGCAAGCAGGACCTTCCTTACCTCCCTCACCTTTCCCAATGGCAGCCCATAGAGATCCTAGTAACTTACAGATCCTTGTAACCTACCTGTGTGTGTGAGATGGCTTATGAGGACACAGCAGGAAGACTGGTGGAGAGTCTGTGATGACACTGCATGGTGAGTGGGACCACCAGAGCGAGCTTTGCTGTTGTGCAGGACCCGGAAACATGAAGTGTAGGACTGATCTCTGGCAATGTCCTCTTGGACACACGGAGGGAATAGAGTAACAACCAAGAGCTCATCTATAGAAGCCGCAAGACCTGGGACTTCTGGATCTGTGCCCCACAGTGCTGTGCTCATAGGAGGAGAGGGGAAGGAAAATGCTTGGTAATAAGAGCTGGAGGGATGTGTCCTGGTGCCACATCTCTGGCACATTGCAGAGATACAAGGCCCCCTCTCTGTGTTGCATCACTTCATTTGAACCTTTCCTCCTGCCCAGAGGCTCTGTTGGTGCCAGCAGGAGCAGCAGACTCCACCTCTGGTGCATCCACAGAGCCTCACCTGCCATTTGCCAGGTCTCCATTGCCATTGCTCTGCAAAACAGGGAGTAACTGCCTGGTCCTCCTGCTGTCCTTGGGCTTCACCTGACACCTGGAGGACTCTGTCAGAGGAGAGGCTGAGAGGGAGCCTGCCTCTTTTGGAAAGTTTCTGAGCTGGTGGAGAACAGTGCTGTGTGTTATGGCTGTGTGTTACTGTCCCATCCTACAGATCTTTGAATATAGAAAGATGTTCTGTTTTGCAGTGGAGCAGATGTCAGGCTTCTGAAAGCTTTTCCAGAGGGGAGCTGGGCTGCAAGCCCCACAGCTGAAGCATCTTGCAGAGCCCCAACCTCTCATCCTTTGCCTGCCTAAATCTGGGAATTTTGGACCCAGAATGCTCTACCAGAGGAGAATGTCTCTGAGGAAGGGCTCGAGAAACCCTTCCTGCCACCCAGTGCTGCTCAATGGGGGTGTTGGCTACCCAGCTGGTGCTTGTGCTGTGGGTGCTGGGGCTTGCCCTGCAGGCTGCTCTGTGGCAGGGACACAGGCTCACTGAGGCACCTCATCCACTGCCCTGCTGAAGGCCAAGCCCACAAGTGCAGAGTGCTCTGTGGGTGAGTTTATCAAAGTGAGCAAGGGAAGTGAGTCCTTCCTGAGTCTGGAGGTCTGTGGACAGTCTCGTCTCTGTGGTAGCTTGTTGGCAGCTCTTTTGTGTAATATGGACAGGGACCTCTCTGCACTGTCCTGCAGCCTGCAGAGCAGCCGGGAGGGTTTCTCTCACTCTCCCTGGCTTATTTGGATCATCTGTTTTGACTTGAAACTGAGGAGCTTTGCCCGTTTAACCTGGAGAGTTGGTTCAGCCTTGCAGAAACACTCAGGCAGCTCAGCTTTTTACAGCCAGAAACCTCCCCTGTGTTATTCAAAGAATAACTGTAGCCTGGATGGTAATTTTGTTCCTGGAGTGGATATTAAGAAGATAAAGGCAGGCCTTTGTTTGCAAATGGATCATTCTGTCCCCTGAGCTGAGCCCCTGGCAGCTCGGGGAGCCGCTGGCTGTGACATGCTGAGCCTCCAGACAGGTGCTGTGCAGCTGAGGGAACACTCTGTCAATAGCCAGGAGGACAGCACAATCATGTTTTGTCCTCACCTATCGACACAGTGGCTCCTAAATGCCTCCTCTCTCTGTGTTATCTTCACAGGTCACCTTGGTATTCAGATGGGCTGCGACAGAGGAAGCATGAAGGGAGGAGGCAAAGTGCCAATGGCGGGAGTCACACTCTGAAGGTGATCTGCTGTGACCCAAAAGCTTTCTGACATTCTTTGCCTTGGTTCTGATAGAGAGGAAGAAAGTCTTCTTCCCCACAGTGTCTGTGAAGTCCCAGAAAGGTGCTTCCCTCTGGAGTGTAGAGTTTACATCTCCAGAAGGTTTCTTACCTGCTTCCCACGTGGAAGAGGCTGCAGGTGCAGTCCCAGGGTGGGTTTCGCCCCGGTGCTGGGATCACACATGAGGACCAGGTGACTGGCTTCAGGCCCAGTTGCAGACCCTTGCAATAACCTGTCTCACTTAGTCTTTTTCTCATTGAGATTTTTTCCTGACTGATTGTCTGGAGTTCCTTGGAAGTGCAGTGGCAGGGGCTGTGATTTGTGTGCAACGCTGCCCAGTCAGTTCTATCAGAGGTGGGTGTGACAGTCCCTGTGATAAATACCACAGTGCCAGCTTCTCTTAAGTGACTCTTTGTTCAGATGTTCATCTCTGCTGTTAATAATAAACCTGTTGCATCCTGCCTTGAGCTGTTTTGGAGGAAGGTTACTGTGATGACATTCTGGAAACAGGACTGACTGGTGAACTAATGGACCCAAATGGACAGGGTCTGCTCATTCTGCTTTCATGCCACGTTGTGCTCTGCAGTGCCTTAGGTCTTACAGGGGACCATCTTTCTCCACCAAGGGACAGGCTGTGCTTCTGCTTTCCACCCCCCTAACTGGACACCAAATTCTGCCTATGTAGCCCTTAACCTCGAGAGTTCCCATGTGGTCGGTGTGCTCCTCTGCTCTTTGCATGTGCACAGCTGTAGGATCATCTCCTGCCTTTGGCCACACTCAGTGTCAAAGTGAAGGCAGAATTTAAAAATAAAAGTGTGTAAGCATTTAATCCTGTCCTGTGTAAGCATGAGAGGAGGCAAGCCTTTAATCAGAATAAATTAGAAGGCCCAGAACACATAAAACAAGAAAACAAGCAAAAGATAGCAAGGAAACATCCATGACTGGCAGGGACATGTAGTAAGAGGAATATTTCACAGAATCACAGAACATGCTGAGCTGGGAGGGACCCACAAGGATCATTGAGTCCAACCCTCAGCCCTGCCCAAGACCATCCCCAAGAGTCACCCCCTGTGCCCCAGAGCATCATCCAAACCCTCCTGGAGCCCTGCCAGCCTTGGGGCTATGCCCACTGCCTTGGGGAGCCTGGTCAGTGCCCACCACCTTCTGGGGGAAGAATCTTCTCCTGAGATCGAACCTCAGCCGGCCCTGCCCCAACTCCAGCCATTCCCTGGGTGCTGTCCCTGGTCCCCACAGGGCAGAGATCAGTGCCTGCCCCTCCTCTGCCCCTCCCCAGGGAGTTGTCCCTGCAATGAGGTGTCCCCTCAGTCTGCTCTTTGTTGAAATCTGCATTGCCATCCAGTTCCATCCAGGACACTGATGTGAGGGCACAGGAGCTGCAGGTGACAGGGGACAGGAATGTGACACTGCTGACACAGCACTTTGCTGGAGCAGCACTTGTCAAACTTCAACCTCTGGAGTTCTATATAAGAAAATATAAGACCAGAAGGAGGGTGAATGTACTGAAACAGGGCAGTCTGAGATGCCAGGGAGTATCACCTGCTGCTGGGCCAGGAGAGCAGGGACCCCTCACAATTGCCATTTGGGATCCAGCAGCTCTGTGCCCAGATCCTTGGGCACTCCAGCAGTGCCAGCCACCAGTTTGGGTGACTGAACCCAGCCCTTGGCATCAGCATGTTCTTCCTGCTGGTCCTGAGGGTTCTTACCTGCTCCCCACCTCCCTCAGAGCCCTCACCAGCACTGCCATGGGCACAGCAGACCAGCAGAGCTGCCAAGGGTAAAGGCACCCCAAGTTTCTGCCCAGAGGAGCAAACCCGTTCCTGGAGTCCAGGCAAGGCTGAGCATCGTTGTGTCTGTGGTGCTGCAACTCTTTTTGTGCCTGGAAATCGTCCCTTGTGTTCCCAAATGCTCCAAAATCATTGGGATAAATGAAACTCTCTAACAGCATCTTTTTAGTGTTAGAAAGGCATTACTTTATTTCTGGCAGAGCTGTGTGTGAGACCGACAGAGTCCCATCCCCACACAGACACTAATACAGAATTTTCCTACCTATTTATACACTTCTAGCAGATATTGGCTCTTAATTACATAATTCTCTTTCATTTTTTAGTATTCTACTTTCTATTGGTTATTAATTTCTTGCTTTTTATGATCATTAGTTCATATCTTTAGTCTTAATATCTTTTTCCCTTGGAAGAGACTTTTCATCACAATTATTGAGTCTTTGTTAGCCTTCCTCTTTATCTGATGATTTCTGTTAAAGGTCCTTGCAATTCATAAATCCTGGGTTCCAGAGATCCAGGTTCCACAATACATCTTTCTCTCTCCCAGGCTTTGTTCACTGAAGCAAACCAGGTTAACTTTTAACAAAACTTTCAGTTTTAATACTTTTCCCAAGCCGTGTTCCCACAGAAGTGGTGTATGACAATTTTTTGCTAAATGCTGGCTAAAAAATCATTTAAGACCTAACACAGAGCCTGCGATTAACTAAAACAACTGAACAAAAGGTTAATCAAAGAAATTAAAATTAGAATAGTTGTAT
This sequence comes from Xenops minutus, assembly GCA_035221455.1. NCBI lineage: Eukaryota > Metazoa > Chordata > Aves > Passeriformes > Furnariidae > Xenops > Xenops minutus. The sequence goes on along the minus strand of JAWWEE010000051.1, from coordinate 1,384,635 downwards.
CATTTCCAGCATTTTAGGATAAAACAGATAGACAGATTTTAGGATAAAGCATGAAGAGAGAACACACCTCTTGTGCTGCAAGCCTGGGAGGGCAGTGATGCAATTCAGGCCCTGATTTACAGAGATAAAAGCCAGTTGTGCTCGTATTTTCTCCTATCACAGTTCAGCTCTCCCAAGTTTCTCTGTGCTCCATCCATCTCACTGTCAGGATGATTACACAGCCCCCTGGCTCAGAGCCAGTGTTTGCACTGAACTTCCATCTCTGCTGCTGCTTTCCTTGCTGAGGACAGAGGTTTGGACACGGGGATCTCTGGTCTCAGCTCTCCCCAGGGCTGCTCTGATTCATGGCCTGGGGCTGTGCAGGAGCAGAAGCATCCAGGTTGCTGCTCTTCCTAAGGAGCTCTTGAATCCCCCAGCTTCCTTTGGAGGTGCTGATGCCCCCAGTGTGAGCAAAAGAGAGTTATGTCCTGCCTGGATTGGAAAGAGAAGCTGGTAGGAAACCTCCTGGTGCTGAACTTCAAACACATCAGGGATTCCTGGGAGGGAAATGTTTGCTCTCAGGTGGAGGTGTGTATTGGAGCAGGGCTTGGCAAACCTGTGGGTGACAGGCAGGTGACACTGGGCACCTGAGCATTCAGAGGGTGATGGCAGGTTTGGGTGACACACAGTTGTCTCAAGGTACCAGGGAAGGGCCACAGTCCAGACCTGGACTTTTAAGAGCAGTCAAACCCTCACACCTGAAGCCACAAAAGCTGGGGGGGTTTCTCCCCATCACTGGGTCCTCTTTGCTGTGAAATATTTTAGCTGTGCTTAGAGATCATGTTATAGAATAACTGAACTATAGAATCATGGAATCACAGAATCACAGGATGGTTTGGGTTGGAAGAGACCTTAAAGATCACCCAGTCCCACCCTCTGCCATGGGCAGGGACACCTTCCACCAGCCCAGGTTGCTCCAAGCCCCGTCCAACCTGGCCTTGGACACT
>JAWWEE010000051.1:1360914-1383378 GCA_035221455.1 Xenops minutus | reverse complement strand
TGAGGGAGAATGGCGGTGTGAGGGAGGGATGGCGGTGTGAGGGAGAATGGCGGTGTGAGGGAGAATGGCGGTGTGAGGGGGGAAACGGTGTGAGGGAGGAATGGCGGTGTGAGGGAGGAATGGCGCGGATGGCGGGGTGAGGGGGGAATGGGGTGAGGGGGGCAATGGCGGGGTGAGGGAGGGATGGCGGAGTGAGGGGGGAATGGGGTGAGGGGGGGAATGGGGTGAGGGGGGCAATGGCGGGGTGAGGGGGAGTGCACTGCACACAAAAGCGGGTTCGCTCCCCGCTGTGCAACAAGCCGATTACGACGGCTCGAGAGGGTAATTATGTACATGTGTCTCCATGGCATTTCCCCGGTGTTTTAGGTGCGGGTTATAGGCTGCCCATGGGAGGTGGGTGTTCTGCTCTGGAGCCTCCGTGGCTGTCACGGTCCCAAAGGCCAGAAACTCTCAGAGCTGGCACTGCAGCCCGATGGGTCTTGCTCAGCCCCACACACAGACCAGGTTTCTCATGGCAGGGTCTCAGATGTCTCCTTTCCTAACGCAATTTATTCACACAAACAGCTCGACCCAGTGCCTCCAAGGATCACCCCCAACTAAGGAACCCCTGGGCTTTTATACCCTCACAGTCTACCTGTGTGAGCCTTGCTCTTCCCCGCAGGTGTTTGGCTCCTGCTGCCCGCTGTGTGTCCATCCACCTCACTGCCCTCACTGTCCTTTACCGGCTTTGTAATCCAAAAGGTCAGCAATTCCCAGCTCCTGCTGTGTCTCTCGGTTCACAGCCTCTTGTTTTGGGCTCCCACCCCGAGTTCAGTCTGTATCTCAGCCTGCAGCTTGCAAGCCAAGCTACCAGGACCAAATGTATTCCTAAACATTAAAGGCCAGATACAACTTTCTGACTTGGGGCATTTTGTGTAGGAGAGAATCCCTGGGCATATTCAGTTTTGGAGCTTGGCTCCAGGTTGCCGGGGTTGGGTCCAAAAAGTGAATCAAAGCACCTTTCCTTGGGAAGGGAAACATTTATTCCTCCTATCGGTGCTGCAGATGAGCATCTGCCCCATGGGGGTAAAGTCCAGCAAGACCTTTCTGTCCTGGCACCTTTTGTATGTGAGCAATCCTGAGATGTATTCAATATTGGGGGTGGTATAAATTTTGGTGGGGGGGCCCTCAGTGGGAATGACAGTGCTTTTCCATGGGAAGGACAGCATCTAGCCCCAGTGTTTCAGGTGCGGGCGATGGGGAAGTAGAGGCCAGCAAGACCTTTCTCTCTTGGAACCTTTTGTTTTGTACCAATCCCTGGGTGTATTCAATATTGGAGCTCAGCTCCTGATGCTGGAACTGAGGCCCTGAGTGTGGCTGACACTACATTTCCTTGAGAAAGGAAGCACCTAGTCCTGGTTTTGGAGCTGCATAAGCTCACCTGCCCAGTGGAAGTAAAGGTCAGTAAGTTTATTTATTTCAGAGTTGCACAAGCCTGGGTGCTGGGTGGTATTCCACAAGTCCAGTGTGCCCCACCGGACTTTGCGCAACGTTATTTATACACAGAAATTCAGAGTTAGTAACTTCCCAAGTACATCCCCTCTATTAGGACTAGTCTTTTTGACCTGCATGTGTGATTTTTAGTATTATAATGAATATAGTTCAGCTATGGGATACATGGACCTTGAGGATTGTCACAGAATCACAGAATATGCCGAGTTGGAATGGACCCATCAGAATCATCCAGTCCAACTCCTGACCCTGCACAGGACCATCCGCAAGAGTCACAGCCTGTGTCCCAGAGGATCACCCAAACCCTCCTGGAGCTCTGGCAGCCTTGGGGCTGTGCCCACTGCCTTGGGGAGCCTGGTCAGTGCCCACCACCTTCTGGGGAAAAACCTTTTCCTGAGATCCAGCCTAACCCTGCCCTAACACAACTCCAGGCCTGGGTGCTGTCCCTGGTCCCCACAGGGCAGAGATCAGTGCCTGCCCCTCCTCTGCCCCTCCTCAGGAAGCTGGAACTGCACTGAGTTCTCCCCTCAGTCTCCTCCAGCTGAACAACCCAAGTGCCCTCAGTGTCCTCACACACTTCCCCTCCAGGCCCTTCCCCATCTTCACTGCTCTGCTTTGGACACTCTCGAATGGCTTCAGACCTTCCTTCCATTGTGTCTCCCCAGACTGCCCCACTATTACAGGTGAGGCCACCCCAGTGCAGAGCAGGGTGAGAAGTGAAATATTTGAAGTGCAATGCCAGAGTCTGCAGGCAGGCAGGCTGCAGAGCCCCTGTAGTGTGTGTGGGCAGCCTTGCCAGCGCCAGGTCCCTCCTCCAGGGCAGTTTGGCCGTGCTCTGGGCATGGCCAGCAGCGAGTGGGCACAGGGGGAGCCTCCCGTGGGGGGCCTGACTTGGGGTCTCTCCCTGCTGCTCCAGCAAATGTTTCCATCATGCGCATCCCTGGTTCATGTCAATCTTTGCTGCTGGGCACCGTCCTGCCCATGGTGTTCCACTGCCTGTGCCTTGGCAGCTCTCTGCTGTTGCAGGGGCATCTTAGGGCTCATTAAAGCCTTCGCACTGGTCCCAGGGTAGCAGGTGCTCTTTGAATTCTGCTCTCCCTGCAGGCAGGCTTTGAGCACTGAGGCTGAAGAAGGGAGGTGTGTGGCACAGTGGGCAGGGCAGGCTCTGGGCTGGGATCACAGGCAGCCTCACTTGTGCAGGGACTATGGGTCTTTGGAAACTCCAGATGTTTCATTTCCAGCCTACAAGCACATGTTGTAGTCCCTTTTCTGCACCTTACTGTCATATTCCCTGTTTCTTTGTGACCTATCAGACACATTCATCAATTTTCTTTAGATACTGCTCCTGACGCGCAGTTTTCTTCTTTAAAATAGAGGGAGAATGAGTTCATGTCATGTCTTGACCTTCCTGCTCATGGTCATCTCTGTAAAACTCTCTTCTTGCTCTCTTCTCCTCTCAAAGTGAGGAGCTTTTGGCTTGTTATTTTTGGAAGTCCAGAACTGCTCTTGGTTTGAGTATCTCTATGTGTTTGCTGTGCCTGAGAAGCAGAACCACCCTGATTTGACAATCCCTCTGGAAATCTGTGCCTCTCCAGAGAGCAGTTTGAGTGCACAGTGACTTTTTGGGTCCCTCCCAGAGAGGTCCCTCAGGCAGAGGAGTCCCTCTCACCACTGCAGAGTGCACAGCTTTCCCTGCTCTAAGGCAGCAAAGCCCTTGGAGTGCTCCTTCCAAAGCCTGCTGTGAAGCTGCTGCCTCCCACCACACAGGTATCAGGGCTGGAGCTGGGGGCAGCATCCTGCAAAATAACAAATACCTGCCTGATGAAACTGTTCCGCTGTATCAGTTAATGTGACCATCAGAGTGGCTTTTCTGAGCCCTCTGTGGCAACAGGAAAGGTTTGGTCAGTGCACAGCAGTGTTGGCCTTTTGCAAAAGGAAGAAAACAAATGATTCCACGTCCCTTCTGTTTCTGTAGCCATGTGCTATAGCTGAGCCTTGTGTCAGCCTCTTGGCAGGAGAATCCTATCGCATAGGACAGGCATTAGAGTCTTTCTAGTGTTATTTACCAAACACATGCCCTCAAAGCCCTGGGCAAGGCAGCACAAGGGTCCTGCTGCTCTTTAATGGGAGACTGCAGTGTGCAGTAAATTGGCCCCTTGCTCAGGTCCCAGTCAAGTCTTAACTCTCCTTAATGAAAGCATTTCCTGTGTTCACCAAGCCTGTAAAGTGCTGGCTTTCAGACTTCGTTTGCTCAGGTACTATCTCTGGCACCAAGTGACATATTGAGCATCTAAAACAGGTTGCCAACTTGCTGCTGCTTTAGTTCCCCAAAGCAGGAGCTGAGAGATGCTCCCACCTCCCACCTGAACAACCCTGGACCCTGGCTGGCTTGGTGCAAGCTCTATCTGGGAGCCCTTTCTCCGTTCCAGCCTTCCCTCTGCAGCTTGTCCCACTGTGCCAACTCAGTCCTGCATCCCTGAGCTTTCCAGCTGCACCAGACAGATGTGCTGCACGTGGGGTGATGCCTTGGCACACTTGTGTGAGCAAACAAGAATAACAGGAATAAGAGTAGCACATCGGGAGACAGATGTGCACAAATATCTCCGGAGATAGATTTTGAGGTAAAAATTAGTTAAATAGCAGTTGACATGGTGGGAAAATATTGGGGGTAAAATCTGAGGTAACCTCTAGAGGAGCAAATGAACATTTTAAGATGAGCTGAGGCAATAGGTAGTGGACAGGTAGGGAAAATTTTGGGGTTAAATCTGAGGTAATCTGTAACAGAATGAAAACACTGAGGTAAAGTTAGGTAATGAGTAGTGGACAGTTTGGGAAAATACTGGGGATAAAATCTGAGGTAATGTATAGAGGAGAGATAACATACTGAGGTAAATTGAGGGAACCAGTAGTGGACAGTTAGGGAAAATTTCGGGGTAAAACTTGAGGTTTTACCTCAAGGTTGAGGTTTTAGATTACTGTACAATGGAGTATTTAGGGATGGTGTTAAGCAAATAGGATGCTGAGCACTTGACAGCCCACCTTGTATAGAGTTTGGGGAAGGAGGTGGCTTTGTGGATCAGCTCTTGCTCTGCCCTATGGTGCCTGTTTGCAGCTGCAGCATCCTGGAGGGGCCCCAGCAATGAATCCTCCGGTTTAGCCTGGTCCAAAAAGGATGCATTTCAGGAACTCAGGTGTGACTCCAAGCGCAGCAATTGCAAAGGACTGGGCATTTCCCCAGGAGCAGCTCCTGAGCTGGGCTGCAGCACTGCTGTGGGTGCTCCTGTCACAGGCAGTGTCTGGAGACCTTTGCTGTACCCCATCTGGGGAAAATCCATGGATCATCATCAGTAGCAGTGTCTGAGTTTGGGAATTTTATGGTCTGCTACATTACTGAATGGGCACTAACCAGCTAAGAATGGAAAGGATGAGCAATACACAGTATCAATGTAATGTTTTTATCCATTTCATGTAGACAGCATTCCAAGAGTAATTATCAACTGAGAATCCTCATCTAAAGTATTTCTGTGAGCAATATTTGATGTCTTTTATTAAAGCTCTGGAAGAAAGTAAATGAAATAGTTGGTAATCAAAGATTGCATGTGCACAAAATAGCACACTATGAGGACAGGTTACCTTGTCTATTGTGGATTGAAGATCCATTTGAAAAGCTTTATAAAAGGACCTTAAAACCAAAAGCCATTGCAGCAACAGGCCAAAGGAACTGCTCTATTTAGCTCATGAAGGAGAATGTTAAAAGCATACCCATGAAGATCTATAAATGATTAAATGTTGCCACTGGAGATTAGAAAGAAAACACTTAATCTAAAGCAGCAGAAACTCAGGCAATGGGTAAGGCACAGACTTTAGCAGTGACAGGGATTAATCATTAGAACAGTGCGTTATAGAGGGTTTTCTACACTTGAGATCTGGAAAATGTGCTGTATCTGCCCCAGAAACACTGGGGTTGTTGCAGGACTCGCAGGTGGAGGTTTCTGGCACTGCAGGAAGTTGGACTGTATCATCCAAGTCGTACTTTTTGAACATCATATCCATGAAACCTGCATGAGACAGGTTACTGTTACATCCTTATTAACATCCTTATTAACAATTAAAAGAGTGGCTTTCTCTGGTGACTTCTTTGTCACTGGTTGAGAGGATTTTCACTAACCTGGTCACCCTTCCAGGACGTGTTAAGCACTCACTCATTCCTTTGCAAATGGAGTGTTTAAGAGCTAAGTTGCCATGAGGACCTCCATGGGTATCTCAGTCCTTCCTCATGAATCCCTTCCTTGGCTCTGGGAGATTGCCCAGCTCAGGGTAACTCTTCCTGTGAGGATGAGCCTGGTCCAGGGCAGGTGTTCAGTAACTCCAGCTGGGCTGTGCTGCTGCACCCCCAAAGTGACAGTAAAACCTCACCTATGACAGCCAGCCCCAGTTCTCCTCACAGGTGAGGGTTTGTTCTGCAGGCTCGGCATGAGACAGAAACCATGATGCCTGCAAATAAACAATCCTCAGGAACAAAACTCACCCAAATCCCTTGCTTTTAGTAGCCTTCTGTTTATTGCTGTATTAACTCATGGCCTTCTCTGAGAGGCAACAAGAAATCTGTGACTCTCTGAATGAGGTTTGGCCCAGACTTTGTTAGTGAAATCATCCCCTGGCAGAGGCAGTTGAAGAGCAGACCTCTCTCCAGTCTAAATCACTTGTATTTTTATAGCTCCTCCATTCCTGCAGCGTTTAAAAAGCAGAGCTGAGCTGGGGAAGGGTTGAAAAGGAGATCTGTGCTGGGAGGGCATAATTTCAATGACAGCGAGGCTGTGTGTCACTAAAAGCACAGACTCATGACTGAACTGTGATAAAGTAATTGTTTTCTAATTTCCAAACTCCCTGAAGTTCCCCTTTAGCATAGCACTGGTTTTCACACCTTAACTTGTTTTTGGTTTTACATTGGGTTTTAGGGGGTTTTTGTTGCCTTTTCTGTGGTGTCCTAAACATTTATTTTCAAGGGTTATCACCTTTCATTTCAGTTTGGAACATGACTGGTGTGGCTCCTCCTTCCTTTTAGCTCCAGCCTCCTCGGGAAGATCTACAAAAACATTCTGGCTCTTCTTCAGGTCTTATCACTCATCTGTTTTGGGACATCTCTCACATGAGGATGCATCTCGTTCTGCTCCTCATCTCTAGGGAATGAACTTTCCATCAGATGTGTGTAAATCCCTGGCAATGCTATCCAGCCACCCTGGTGCCTTTTAAAGCTTACAAGGCTGAAAGCACAGAAAAACCAACCTTGTCCACTTTGCTAAATATTTTCCTTTTCACTTCTAGGTCCTCCCATTGAGCCCCTGGAGCCAACCAGGCCTTTACCAACTCTTCCTGTTCGCAGAATTCACTCAACCTCGGAAAGAAAACATGAGAGACAGCCACGACCTCCCAGTCCTCCTCTGGGTGATAGGCCGGCTCTCCCTGGCTCCAAACCGAACATCTGTGATGGCAACTTCAACACTGTGGCTCTCTTTAGAGGAGAAATGTTTGTTTTCAAGGTACTAAGAATTCCCACTTGCCCATGAGTCTTCCTTTAATTTTATCGCTGGAAAAGATTAATAGTAGTGAGACTTGAAATGTCTGTGAAAATAGCTCTGTTCCTCTGAGGCTGAAGAATGAGCAATATTAGAAGGAAATGTAAGCAGATTGGCTCTGTAATATTTGGAATCTGTGCCTGATGGCATTCAAAAAGCGCCCAGGAAGCCTGTTCTCCAAAATGTGAACTGAGTGTATTGGCAGAGAATTCAGGCATCATCAAGCCTGAGAGGAGCCACCTGTAAAACCAGAAAGCAGTGTCAGTACCTAACCATGATTAATCACTGAATCCTGAAGTGGTTTGGACTGGAAGAGACCTCACAGACATCTTATTCCACCCCCTGCCATGGCCAGGGACACCCTTGACCAGCCCAGGTTGCTCGAAGCCCTGTCCAACCTATCCTGGAACACTTCCAGGATGGGGCAGCCACAGCTTCCCTGGGCAGCAAACCTCATTGCTCGGAGGTGACTTGCATGGAGCCAGGGCTGCAGGAGTGCTCAGCCTGCCTGCAGCTCCTGGGGAGTTCGAGTCAACCTTCCTTGGAAACTGCAGCCAGGGAGGAAGGAGAGGCTCTGCTCATTAACCCATTGGAGTGCCTTGAATATGGACATGCGTTATCCCATTCCCAAAATACCAGTAGCTTTCACTGTGTCCAGTAGGTATGAATGTGGAGGGGGATATATTGAAGGTCATAAAAGTTGCAGAAAAACCCTGAATTGAAATTAGTTGAAGGCTGGGACAGTGTCTGGAAAAAGTCTCACAGGTTCTGTCCTGCTTCTGCTCATCCCTGAGCATCCTCTGCAGCTTTAACTAATGATCTCATATCTAAAGGGATATTTAATAACTCTTTTGTGCCTTTAGACCTTGTGTGTTTCACACAGTCACCAGGTAATGTTCAGGCTCTCCTGGGCTCTGAGAGTTGAGCATCAGCTGCACCAGGACAAGGGTGACACCTCAGTGACAAGACACACAGAGATCACGCTGCTTGTAACTGTGGACTCGCTTCCCCCTGCTGCTTTTCCCTCTCCTTTCACCCTTTCTCCCAGCACCAGCAATCAGCTTCTCCCCTTTGGGCTGCCATCTCCCCCGTGTGGCCCTCCCCTCTCTGGAGGCAGTGCTGGCTTGGCGCTGTCACCTGAAGCAGGGCTCTGTCTGTGAGGGGCCGAGGCAGGGATCAGTGGTGCTGGATGCCCAGCAGGATAAAACCCCTCGGTCTGAAGAGGCTTCTGCTCTCTGCAGGATCGCTGGTTCTGGCGCCTGCGCAACAACCGCGTGCAGGAGGGATATCCCATGCAGATCGAGCAGTTCTGGAAAGGCCTCCCCGCCAGGATCGACGCTGCCTACGAGCGCTCTGATGGCAAATTTGTGTTCTTCAAAGGTACAGTCCAGCTCAGGCCCCTTCTGCCTCACCTCACACTCTTCTTTTGTGGCTGGAAGATGGTGAAAGCAGGCATGCTGCGCCCTTGTCCTTTTCCAAGGGGGCACTTCAAGCAGCCACTAATCCTTAAGATATAGTTTAGTGTGGGCTGGCTTGCCAGGACAGTCTCTGTACTGTATAGAGCCAATACTGATTAAGGGAAGTTCGTTGGGAGAAACAGCTCCTGTTTCCCAGAGTGTCAGTCTCCTGCCTATCTCTTTGAACACCTTTCCACAGGGCACTGGGGCCTCTCCAGGTACAGGGTGCTCCCAGATCACATTTCTGGACGGTTGTCTCCTAAAGGGACAAAATGACCATCTTGTGCTGGGTGCTCTTTGCACTGTGACAGTGTCTGAACAGGATCCTGTTCAGGAATTCAAGGGCAAGTTGTGAGCAAAGAAGTTGTGAGCTGGAAAACATTGACATGGCCAGTACAAAACCACAGTACCGAGGCTTCTGAATTTAATGCTGCAGCTTCAGCAGCTCAGCTCACTCAACTGTATTAAAACTTGAGAAGGCTCAGGGGAAGGCAAGAGAAATGACTGAAAAATTTGGGCTGACCTGCCAGGACCACCTCAGCCTGAGTGAGGGATGGCAGACAGGGGACAAGAGAAGTCGTTGAAATCATGAAATCAGGAGGAGGTAGAAGTTGCTCGACATCTCTTCTAAAACAAGAGTTGAGGAGCAGCAAATGAATTCAGGTTTCAGGTTTAAAAAGAAGTGGAGGAGCAGCTTTTTCACAGATCAGTTAAGCCTGGAAGTCCTCGACATGCTGTGGTTCTGTGGCTATTTAACCTTTGTGTCGATTCAACTCCTAACCAGGCAAATCTGTTGTTTGTGTCTCCCCTGGTCTCTAGGAGACAAGTACTGGGTTTTTAAGGAGGTGACAGCAGAGCCAGGCTACCCACACAGCCTGGTGGAGCTGGGGAACTGCCTGCCCCGGGAGGGCATCGACACAGCCCTGCGCTGGGAGCCCGTGGGTAAAACCTACTTCTTCAAGGGGGACAGGTACTGGAGGTACAACGAGGACAAGAGAGCCACAGACCCAGGATACCCAAAGCCCATCACCGTGTGGAGAGGAGTCCCTCAGGCTCCTCAGGGAGCTTTCATCAGCAAGGAAGGCTGTATGTATCTGCAGTCATTACACCTGTTAGATAAGCAACAGCTTCTGCTTGGAGTTGAGGGGTTGGGTGTGGGGTGTTTCAAGTATTTCCCGATACAGGAATCGAGTCTCAGAAGCCCTGGGGTCACCTGGGCCCTGCAAACAGCAGCACTCTGAGATCCTTCCTGACCCTCATGCCAACCCATACATGTCCTCAGCTGTTAAACCACATTAGCACAGTGCCAGCTCTGGGGGAACAGGACTTCTTCTGCTAAAACAATCCCTACCCCAGGTTTCTGGGCCCTGGTTGTGAGGATGCCATAACCTGCATTTCCTCCTAATTTCTTCCCTGTAGCTGGCTCAGGGTCTCTGTGAAAGGCTCCATCCTCTCTGCTGTTAGCAGTCAGCCCTGCAGTTATGCTCCTAGTAGGGGCTTGGACCTCCAGAGACTCCTTCCAACACATTCCTTTCTCTGATTTGAAGATTTCTTCCTCTTCTTCCAGGTAGCGAAAGAGCTCACAGAGAGGGCTTGTGCCATTGAGGCTGTTTGGGCTGGGGGCTGTGCTGTGAGAGCAGGGCTGCAGGGCTGGGCCAGCCTGGAGGATGGCAGTGAGAGCCAGCCAAGCTGGGGGACAGTGCAGGACACCCAACATTTCCATCACAGCTCCCATCCCCTATTTTCTTTATTTTTCTTCTAATCATTTGAGAATCACTAGAAAAGGAGTCTGGGGGGAGGGAGGTGCTTCAGACAACACGTAGCATAAAGCATCACCCTTTTATTAGCACCAGGATGGATTGGTCCTTAACACAGGCCACATCTGGATTCTGAGGCCAAAAGAACTCATCTTACTCAGCATCTGCTCCCTCAAGCTGGGTGAACACAAACCTGAAGTGTCCTTCCAAACACACCCAGGCACACACTGGCACTCTGCAGATGTTAATCACTTGGTAATGACAGGCACATATTTACAGATGCTCTAGTAAAAAATAACTCACTGTGGCCCATTTCCTTTAAATTAGTAGGATTTTTTTCATTCTCTGCTTGTCTTGGCCACAGGGAATGGCATTCCATGGGCAATGTTGAACACACAAACCAGGGTTATGGCTTCTCCTTTAAATTCCAGCTCCAAACCCACCTTCACTTTCCAATGGTTGGTGAATGCCCTGGATAAATGTATTTTATTGATCCAGGCAGTGCTCACCTCCCTCTCTTCAGGCTCCCTGCATATCCTCACACAAGCACAACTCATCAGCTTGGAAATGGTGAGCAATTCCTGTCTGTTTTGTCTCCTAGTTTACACCTACTTTTACAAAGGAAAGGAGTACTGGAAGTTCGACAACCAGAGGCTGAGCGTGGAGCCTGGCTACCCCCGGTCGATCCTGAAGGACTGGATGGGCTGTAACCAGAAGGATGTTGAGCGGAGCAAAGACCGACGGCTGCCACACGACGATGTGGACATCATGGTGACCATCAACGACGTGCCCAGCACTGTCAATGCCATTGCAGTGGTGATCCCCTGCATCCTGTCCCTGTGCATCCTTGTCCTGGTGTACACAATCTTCCAGTTCAAAAACAAAGAGGTGCAGCAAAATGTTGTGTACTACAAAAGACCTGTCCAGGAATGGGTATGACACAGCCCACTGCACGTTGTAACTCACTGGGCTGATGAGGACTTACAGACACACAAAAAAAAAAAAAGAGGAAAAAATGCATTGAAAAGCCTACCAAACAAAACTACTTCAGTGACCTACAAGTTTTGGACAGCCTGGGACCGAAATAAGCAGGAAAACTGAAAAAACACAGGCAGGCAGCCTTGCAGTGTGCAGCCTTCTGCCTTCATGCTGCCTTGGCCACCTCTCAGTCATGGTGCCATCCACAGGCTCGCTCTGCCAGCACCAGAGTCTTCAAGACAGGTTTCAACTGATCTGGGAAACTTCCTTCAGTTCCCTGCACCAGTGCTCCCTGTTAAACCCAGCATTCTCCAGTGTAGCTAAACCACCTCTGAACAGAACCATTTTTTTAATAGCTGTCTCATAAACAAATTAAGATCATGAAATCTATGAACAGGAACAATTCAGTGTCATAAGGAGAAGACATTCTGATGTTGATCCATTCTAAAAGATCTTAGTTTATTACAAAATCCAGGGATCTACCTGGATACAATTTTCCAATACCTGCTGGTCAGATGTTTTGTACATTCATAACTAATCAACGCTGCCACTCAGCACAGTGCACGAGGAACCACTGAGCACTCAAAGAGGTACCAGAGTGCGGAGCAGAAGCTCAACAAGCACCAAACCAGACACTTGGCAACATGAAGCCCTAGACTGGGACAATCTGAAGAAAAAGTAATTGGGTCTAAAAAAAAGAGAAACCAGTCATAGGAATACATGTTTTTGTTTTGGGAGCCACTCATGAAAAAAATATTTAAATGTCATATAAGTTGCTTTAAGCTCCCAGCAGCAAGAATCAAGGAACCAATGGTTACTGAGATCCCAGGAATATGTGTAGACGTAGACTGCACTCTGCCCCTGTCCAGACACCGGGAAAAGATGAGTTGTTGTTCTGTGGCATGTGTAACTAGATTGTGGAATTTGTATGTTGGGTTTCAGAAGAATGGAAATGTTTGTTTGGAGTGAGGTCGTCATTATATTTTGCTGAAATAGTTCAAGGTACAGTAAGAATTAGGCCTGTTTATAAAACTAAATCCAACCCCTGTAGATGTTACAAACATTGTATGCCTTCAAAATTTAGGGTCTGTTTTGTTTTGCTCACTTCTTCACAGGCAAATATTTGGCAAGGACCAAAGGAAGCATGCCACACAGTAGAATGAGTTCATCACTAGCCACGTTTGACAGAGCCATAAGGATCAGGTAAAGGCTAGAAAAATACCTTAACTTTGAGCTAGTGACTTTCCACGAGTCTCTTCCTACCACAGTAGCTTCTGCTTGTCCCTCTTACAGTCATGAGCGGTTCAGGATGTTCTGTCCTAACCAGACTTTTGATTTTCATGTTGATGCTGATATTTCTGCCATGCTGAATAAGAGTGGAAGAGTCTCTTGCAGTGCAGTGGCATGCTGAAGTCCAGCCCTGCACAGAAGTGCCATCCATGTCAGCACAGGAACTGCTTTGCATGCTCACCATGATTACACGCTAATCACAGGTGATCAGCCTAAGCCCTCTGCCTATAACTGGATTTTAGTCAGTGCAATGAAAGTGCAATGCACAGAATGTCCATTTAGTATAGAAAAAGTACAGCTTTATAATGTCAGCTGTGAAACAAACCCCAAGGGCAACAAACATGCTAAAACTATTCCTAACCACACTGAGGAACAAAGCAGCAGAGAGATTGTTAGCATTCTGGATTGCTAATTAGTGCTCAAATATTGCTCTGGTGAAGCAGGATAGACACATAGATACGTATGGTGAAGCCCACTAGGACTGCATAACATGTGGTCTCAAACTGTATTTTGTCCTTCATAACTGATTTCCATAGCCAAGCTGTTTATTGTGTTTAAACATAAAATATTACCAACATATTACAAAATAAGTGAGAAGCAAGTAGATGAGAAACTTCAAGTTGTAGTGAAACCTGTGCTAACGTCTCATGATGGGTGAAGGAGTGCAAAGGACCAAACGAAATCGGAGCTACTGATCAGACACCCCCACGCTACTCCGCGTTGCTCTGTGTACTAGAGGGGTGGCAGGACGCACACCACGGACTCCACAGCCACCTCAGTCTCATCTGTACGCTGCCATCTTTCTGGGGCTGGGACAGCCCAAACCTTTGAGCAACTTCCAACAGCCATCATTAAAAAAAAAAAAAAAAAAAAAAAAAAATTAAAAATTTAAAAGCGGAGAGCGATGTCTTCTGGGTTTGTTTCTGTTTAGATTCTCCTCCAGCCCGAAGGTAGATTTGTGGCCTGTCCAAGGGACAGGCTGTTCAGGCAGTGCCTGGGTGGGCACAAGCTGAGCATGCCCTGGGGTGCTGCCCAAACCCACCCTGCTGAAACTGCTGCTCCACAGAGCCACAGAAAAACCATGGGGCCCTGCCCTGCCTCCTGGGGCAAACTGAGCTCCCAGGGTGTGGGATGGGGGTGCCTGGGGGTGAGGACAGCAGGAGAAGGTGGTGGCACTGGGGGGGGGGCTGGGGCAGGCAGTGGGCAGCTGACCTGCTTCCCCCAGCACAACCCCATTCACACCGTTCTCTCTTCTGCCAGGATCAGCCCGTGGGCAGTCCTGAAGTGACCGGGATCCGGGCACAGGCATCAGTATTTGTGCAAGGGACAGTTTCTTCTTATTCCCACACCTGGACTGTTTGCTGAGATCCTGTGTTGTGCTGCAGGGGCAGCACCTGATCCGTGGAGGGTGAGCTCACTGCTGCCCATCAGCTTGGCCAAAGTTCTCTGTGGACAGGGCCATGATCCAGAAATGCAGCACCAGGACACATTGTCCCCACAGGGGAGCAGGGAACAGTGGTGCTAATTCAAGTCTCATGAGCAAGAGGCTGTTGTAGGTGTGTTCCTGTGATCCCACCCTGTATTTGTGCACCCCCAGGGCCATTTGTCCAGCCCAGGGACCTGGCACATGGGCACCTGAGTGCAGCTGTTGCAGCCCCGAGGGCGAGCAGCCAACTACACACATTTACTACACTGCACTCAATATCCTATTTGGTTTTCCTCCAGCTTTTGACTACTTTGAATGATTTCATCACCATTAAAAGTCTTGATTTCTCAGCTAAGTTAGAAATTTGCTGGCATACAGGATAAGAACAGTCAGAAAAGCTGGTCCTCCACTAAGACAGATTAGTTACTCCTAACTTGCAATTAGCCATTAAACCTCACAGGGATTTCCCATCTCACACTGTGAGGACTCAGGGTTTTAAAAACTTCTGTAAAGGTTCCTGACAAAAGTTGTTAGCCATTAAAGCACATTATGGCAGCCACAGCTACACACCCCATGACCTCCTCACTGAGCCTAGAGTTTTAAGACATTCATTCCTCCCTGAAATCCTTTAGCCAACTCTTCTCCATCGCATCACATTCACCCCAGGGCTTGATTCCAGCCCTTCTCAGGGTATCACTGATTTGTCCAGCACAGCTTTAGTTCCTCAGATCATTCCTGCAATCTTTTATAGCACCTGGAGTCACCTTCAGGTGCCAGGTGCCTTTAGCTGTGGGACCTAACCTACAGCTCCATGGCGAGGTAAGTTTCATTTTTAAGAATCCCAAGGACCTGTGGGAGCAACACATAGCACTGTGAACATAAACTGATTTGACTATTCCTTAACACCTCCTTTAGGCATCACCAGTGGAGCATGCTGTGCTGCCTTTGAGATTAAAGCACATGAAAAGGGTCAGTCAAGTGTTGCACTTGTTTGCAGTGCCCCAGGCTGTCACCTGGAACCCTTTACCTGGACTATCACTTCCCCCTTGCTGTGTCAGTCTCATCTCCTGGCCCTGCTCCTGCAGGTACTGTGGGGCAGGTTGTCAGGGGAAGGAATGGGCAACAGTATGAGAACCTCATTCCTCCTTCCCCTGGCTTCTTTTGGAGATTTTAGTTTATAGAAGACTCAAAATTTAATGAACTAGAAGAGTGTTATCACAAAATACATATTTGCAGAACTTGGCAACCACTGTGCAACACTTGCCTTTCATTTACACACAGTGCTCAGGGTAAAGATGCATCACAGATTTTCAGCCAGTGCTGCTGGTTGGGCTTTCTTTTCCCGACTGACTCCATCAGTTTGCTTTCTTGAGTGTCACCAAAGTCTACGTAGCTCTCTGTCCCAAGATGGACCTTCAGCTTCCTGGCTCTTGCACTGCTTAGAGTTCACCACTACTGGGGGAAATTTGGATTCTTATTCACAAGTGCACAACTCCGCATTCTGCTACAGTGAATGTACCTTTCTACCCAGTCCTCATCCTCACTGCTCAGCCAGCACAGGCAAAATTCCCTGCACTAATCCACTGCCTTTCCTAAACAGAACACAGTAATGCTGATCATCGTGGCTCTCAGCACAGCTGTGAAATTCCTGGAAAAGGACATTTCCTTCTCTCCCCCATCCTCAAGCACTTAAGGGCTTCCCTCTCATTCCACGGATCACTCACCCACGGTCTTTCAAAGCCTTCGGCACAAAAACCTGCCAATGCAGTACAACAGACCTTCTCCATATCCCTGTGGATTCCTTTAAAGAACTCCAGAGATCTTTAGAGACATGACTTGCCATTAGAACACATTTATGCTCTCTCATGACCCATGTTTCTAAATCCATTCTTTATTATAGTTCATTTTTCTTGTTCACCCACCTCTCCAGTTCAGAATTCCCACAAACCCATGTTTAGAACAGGTACCATGTTTGCCACCTTCCAGTTCCCAAGGTCCCAGAGGTCTCACCCCTGTCCTGCTGCCTGACTCCTCCTGGGCATATGACAACCCCAAACACTGTACCATCCTTCCCACTTAAGGATTTGGATTACAGAGAGTGGATTATTTTTCTGTGAACAGTCTTTAAGACCTAACACAGATCAAGGCCACCAGTGCAAACCAGGATTCCTGCCTGGAGTGAGAGAAGTTACAGGAGTTGCAGAGGAAAATTTCAGCCTCACTTGTCTCAGCTGTGAAGAACACAGGGCAACATGGATGGAATAGTCAGAATCCTGCCAGTTCCATCCCAGAGCTGAGCCCTGTGAGATGGCCAAAGGGAAGCAGCTCCTCACTCTAAATACTGAGACATAAATACTGAGGAGACCTGGAGTCACTGCCAAGTAAAGTGGTGCAAAATATCAAAGGGCAGGCCTGCTCTGATCAGAGATCATGGCAATCTTTATTTAACAGTTCAAGAAATAACCTTTAATCACTCCAAACGTACAAAGCCTTCCCGAAACATCCAGACAGTAAAACAAAAATGGAAGTTTCCTTAATTTTCTACAAAGACAGAAGCACCAGGGCTAAAAAGAGATCTGCCCACACAGCCCTCAGGGCAGGATTCCTCAAGAGAGCCCAGCTAAGAGCAAAGCAGCTCCGTGGGAAAAAGTGAGAGCCTCCTCTTACCCTCAGGATGGGAGATGGAGGCACTTCTATGCCTTCAGTGCACCCCTGATGGGCAATCCAAAAGCAACTGAGAGATCAGTGAGCAACAGCTGGTAGAAGGAAATTATGACTTCTACCCAAAAGTAGCATTCACAGTTCCATCAGCACCCCCTGGCATGGGCAGAGCTCTTCATGAGGAAGCTCCCAAACCTGTGCCCTCTGAAGTGACTGCTTAGAACCATGTTACCGAACCTTTGCTTCCAAGGTAACTCCAGACAAGGTGGTTCAAACTCAATACTGGGATTTGCTGACTTCTAAG
Organism: Xenops minutus; assembly: GCA_035221455.1. Classification (NCBI taxonomy): domain Eukaryota; kingdom Metazoa; phylum Chordata; class Aves; order Passeriformes; family Furnariidae; genus Xenops; species Xenops minutus. Next base: position 1,366,438 of record JAWWEE010000051.1, on the reverse strand, counting down.
AGTTTCCTAGTGCAGGAGGTGAACTCCTGCAGGACCGATTAAGCCCAGTGGCAATAGTGAGCCTTCAGGGCTCCCTCCTGCAGGTGCTTCAGGAGCACCCCAGGTGACACCAGACCAAACCCTGTTCGAGGCACTCCCACACTGTCACTGTTAGAAGCCCTTGGACTGACTAACAAACTCCAGTTTTGATCCAAGCTGGTCACTTCAGAATCACCATCCCCATGGGAACAGCTGCAAGTCAGGGCAAAAGAGAAGGTGGTGACTTTTAGATTATTTTGTGGCAAATAAACTACTCTATTGTTGGTACTGGACATCCAAGGGGTTCTTAGGTCTACCTACAGCAGAAACACCACTCGAGCAGGTGTGTGGAAAGACAGAGCAGTGCATGTAGTGCCCAAAAGTGCTGTGCAGCAGGACACTGGTGCAAGACTTAAGGCAAAATAATCTCTAGTGATCAACATTCAAGAGCCACAAGAGTAAATATTGTGGGACAATTTGAGGGGCTCAGTTGGCACCACAAAACCAGAAAGCAGAGCTGAAGAACTGGAAAACATCAGCAAAGGGACAGAGAGCATTCCTTATTTGTATCTTATGCATGTTATTTGTCAATACTTAGTTTACAAAACACTACAAAAAAGTTGGTTTTGTAGCCTCTTCTTTGGGCCAGACCTGCAGAAATATTCATCAGAAGGTCTGAATGTCTGTGATCCAAAGTGCAGCTCAACACTTCACTCCTTAGGAGCTTTCTGGGAAGTGGGAACCAACGCTGCTCATGTCAGGCTACAAGAAAAAACAGAAAGGAGGTTTGGCAGTGCCAGGGAGTGCAGAAGGCATTTCAAAATACCAGTACAGTCAGTTCTCACCCTCTAATTACAAAGGCCCAGTAGAAATTTCCCTTCCTAGGAGAGAAGGGCCTACGAAAAGAGGGAAGCAGATGTTGTGGCTGCTAACAGACAGCCACAGGAACAGACCTGTCAAGCTGGCAAAGGTAAAATGCACAGTCAGCCTGCTCCAGGCAATGATTAACAGCTCAAGTTTAATTATGGCTCTGATATGTACAGACACATCAAAACTTTGTACCAGAATGGTGAAGGGACAAAGAACTCTTTGAAAGAATTCCAAAGTCAAGGAATTTGTTATGGCACAAACAATTTCCATACGTTCTCATAATATCTGAGAACTTGGCCACTAAGTTACAATGGCTCAGGTAGCTCAGGAACACACTTCCAGCCCCACAGCAATGGCCCTCAGAGCTGCAGGCAGATGAAAGTCCAAATGTAGTTTGCGTAGGATGTTTGTCTGGGTACCTCATAAACCTTGTCAAACATTTGCACATATTAATGAAAGGGGAAGGTTCCATATCATCACCACTCCAGGCAGACTCCCATCGAAAGGTAACTTGGAGAAAGCCTTTGACAAAAAGGCTTAAAAAAATTCTAATTAGCAGTTTTAAATTAAAAAGATTTAAGGCAGCAGCAGCTGACAAGCTCCAAAGTTTTTCTGGCTTCAGAAACGGTTGTAGCAAGCATTTGAAATAACATTATACAGATTACAACAATCAAAAGCCAAGAAGGCAAGCAAAATCATTGGCCCTTTAACTTTTAAAACAATGTTTCTTTAAAAAAACCCCATTCCTGTCATAGCTAAGCACTCAACAGGTAGGAAGGAAAACCTGACAGGTGAAATGGACGTTATTTCCCACAAAAAGGATTCTCACTGCTACAAGCCCCTCACACATTCCATAACCCAATTCCTGCCAGTAACAAAAGGATGGAGGAAGCAGCAAGAAGATGATAATTAAAAAAAGATAAATCAACTGTGAAACCAGGTAGTTTACAATAAAATAAGAGTTCACAACACAATCTTGGCTGTTTTGACCCTGGCCGCACGCAGAGCTGGCTGCCCTTACCTGTCAATCAGGGAGTCCCTCATGTTGGTGGCGATGGTGCTGGGCTGGGCCTCGTTGAGCCGGAAGATGCTCTCGATGACGGAGAGCTCGGTGCTCGTGGTGTCCAGCCCACAGAAGGCACACCAGTCATTGACCACCATCCCCGCTGCGATCACCTCGCTGCCGCGGTTCACCGTCCCAGCCTGCAGGGCAGGGGACCCACGGTCAGGGACAGCAGCACATTTCCTCACCCTTCTCTGTTAAAATCTCTAGTGGAGGGCTCAGCTCGTGCCCCTGAAGAGCTGAAAGCTTCTGCCCATCAGCAAAGCTCTAAAGGTGCCAGGTGAAATGGTTAATGAACAGCCTGGAACGTCCGGTGAGCAAATGGTGTGTTATCCAGTGGACCAGAATCCAATCAGCAGGAAGGGCAATGGCACAGCAATCGTGGCATTCACCATCCAACTGAGCAGGCACAGGGGGTTGATACTCAATTCTTTTTAAACACTGGCTTCAGCCAAACCACAGACAATCCCTCATTCTGTATCTGCACCACACACAATCCCAGCAGACCAATGTTTCAGGAGCGAACTAAAAGCACCGAGCAGCTTATTCAGACTCAGGGAAGAGAGGGAACTGTCTCAGGAGACTTGAGCTGTTAAAGTTTTCCCTCATCTCCCACTTGGAATTGCTCTGCAGAGAAACAGTATCTGGGAGCCCCTGAGATGGAGCCACATTAGAACAGGGCTGGGAGGGACTGGGAAGAGCAAACACAAACCCACAAATGCCTTACCACAAGTGGGACCTGGAGCAGTGAGGACAGTTCATCCTGGTCATCGATAGAAGTTTTGGGGTGCACGATGCCTCCCTGGTTACTAAAAACACAGTAACTTCCCACCAGCACCTGGTCTGCTACTGTTTGCCTGAAAACCTCCACCTTCAGCACATCTGCCAAGATCTCTTCTGTCTCCTGCAGGCAGAAATAGAGCAAAGCCTTCAGTGAAAAGGTGTTGTGGAACTGGAAGTCAAGCTGCTCCTGCATACAGCCCTGTGAGAGGCTCCCACACTGCACAGCCCATTGCAACCCAGCCACGACAAAACACAGACCCAACCCTCCATGTTCTACACATTCCCAATTTCCTGGGTCACATAAACACAACCCTGTGCCTTTACTGAGAAATGCCCAAATCCCCCCTTTCTGCTGGCAGTACATCTGCTGTCCCCATGCCTGTTCTCAGGGCATTCTCAGTGAACCAGTCCTCCCAAACCACTGGGACAAAGTTGTTTTATCCTTCTGCAGATCTCTTAAGAACTTCCTTCCTCTCCAGGTTTCCTGTGAATTATTTTAATTTCTCCCTGCCCATCTTACTTTTTACACTTATTGAAAACACATTATGCTGCAAAGCCCATCACCTTCACCCATCCCCTTACTCTTCTTTTCCCTTTGCACTCCTGACAGCAAGTTTTCATCGGCTTTAGCACCAGCTGGAAGCAAACACTGTCAGGACCTGCAGCCACACACACCACTCTCAATGCTATTAAGGTATCAGTTCTCAGACACAAAGCAGCAGTGACTTTGTCTCCTCTGCCCTTATTTTAAACTTTCATACAAGAACTGTCTAGTTGTATTTCAGCCCTCTGTAATCTTTACATCCACAGCCTCTTTGAACTGTTACAAATTTGGGGGAGCTCAGCGGTAGCTTCCAGCTCCTGCTGTGATCCTCTCAGTGCACTCTTCTGTGCGCTCTTTATTACTCTAATTCACTCAGTTTTAGCACCAAAAGCAAAGTGCACCCAATAACCAAGGAATTACAAGATACTTTAGGTTGGAGGGACCTTAAAGTCAATTTGTTCCTTGGGCAGGGACACCTTCCACTAGCCCAGGTTGCTCCAAGCCCTGTCCAACCTCTCCTTGGACTCTTCTAGGGATGAGGCAGCCACAGCTTCTCTGGGCACCCTGTGCCAGGGCCTGTCCACCCTCCCAGGGAAGAATCTCTCCCCAATATCCCATCTAACCCTGCCCTCTGGCAGTGGGAAGCCATCCCCCTTGTCCTGTCCCATGACATACACCCACCCACCCCGCTCCCTTCTCCAGAGGCTACCAACACAGCTTGGGCAGCGTTTCCCAGCCCACCCCCCATGGCTATGGCAGTGCCCCAGAGGTCTGTACCCTGTCCAGGTCTGGGTGCACCAGGGCCACGTAGTCGTTGCAGGTGGTGACATTGCCCAGGGCCGAGAGCCGCTCCTCCACGCGCTGGATGCGCACTGAGTCGGGCAGGCTATTGCGGATGTGCTGCAGCTCCTGGTCTGTCGTGCTGCTTGGCACCAACAGCCCGTGCCTGTTCCCTGAAACAGCAAAAAAACAGAATAAGGAGAATGTTCCCAGGGGCCTTCCCAGCACTTCCCTGCTGCTCACATGCAGCTGAGCTGCCCTTGCTCAGTGTGCTCCTCCCAGGGGATCTGTTGCCATTTAGAAATAACCAGCACTACGGGAAAGGAAAAAGCAGGGTGAGGCACAGGTTGTGGGTGAATGGCACTGTCTTTAACCCCTTCTCTGTTCCAGCAGGACTAAAGGAAACCTGAGGCTCTCGGTGAGATGCTCTGACAAGGAACTCCCCCTGAAGCTGCCCAGTGCCCCACAAAAGGTGCTGCTGTCTGTGGGACTGTGGCAGCACAATGGGATGGTTCAAGGAACAGAAAACTAAGAAGCTTGTCCGACCGAGCCAGGTCCCATCAGCCAGAGGCACGTGAAAGGCTTTTCCCGAACTTCCATCCTCGGCAAGGCGGTCCCTGCCCGGGCTGTGCCTCCCGAGGGACAGGGAGCTCCTCCCGGCCCAGAGCCAACACTGCGGGGCGGAGCAGCTTCCCAATGCCCCCCTCCTCATCACACACTTCAAACACCCCGCGGGGATCCCGGCACGGCTCAGTCCGGACACGGGGCCCTTCCCCGATCCGCCCGGGGCTCCTCCCGGGCCCTCACGTACCCACACACATCCTGCCGATGATGCGGCAGCCGGCGATGGACGCGTGCACCACCGGAATGGTCCCGAAGAGCTCCCCCTCGAACACGCTGCAAGGAAAAAGCGCTATGAGGGGGAAGGGAAAGGAGAAGGGGAAGGGAAAAGGGAAGGGGAAAGGGAAGGGAAAAGGGAAGGGGAAGGGGAAAAAAAGGGAAAGGGAAAGGGGAAGGGGAAGTGAAAGGTGAAGGGAAGAGAAAAGGGAAAAGGGAAGGGGAAAAAAGGGAAAGGGAAAAGGGAAAAAGGGGAAAGGAGGGGAGGGAAGGCAGGGCCGGCGCCCCCTGACCTGTAGAAGTTCTCGGAGCCGCCGATAGCCACGAGGCAGTAGGCGTTGGTGAGCTTGGCAAAACAGCCCAGCTCGTTGTTGTTCTCGAAGCTGGCACGGACCGCCATGGCGGGAGCGGGAAGAGGTGTGGGAATGGGGCCGGGAATAGGGCCGGGAACGGAAATGGGATTCGGGCGGGGGCTGCGAACGCCAATAGGATTGGGGCCGGGAATTGGACCGGGAACGACAATAGGATCGGGGCCGGGCACGGGCAAAGGCCGCGGTGGCGGAGGCCGCCTCAGCCGGAACAACGAGGTGCGGCCACTTCCGGTTCCGGCGGGCGGCGGGGCGGGGGGC
>JAWWEE010000051.1:1300951-1323052 GCA_035221455.1 Xenops minutus | reverse complement strand
AAGCATTGGGTGGGGGGACTTTCAAACATTGGGATCAGAATCTAGCGAAGGCTACATGGCTAGTCAACACTAGAGGCACTGATAATCGAGCTGGCCCTGCCCAATTAGAATCCCTTCACATTGTAGATGGAGATAAAGTCCCTGTAGTACACCTGAGAGGTATGTTGGGAAAAACAGTTTGGGTTAACCCTGCCTCAAGCAAAGGCAAACCCATTTGTGGGATTGTCTTTGCTCAAAGATCTGGCTGTACATGGTGGGTGATGTAGGAAGATGAAGAAACACGATGTATACCTCAAGGGGACCTTATCTTTGGATAAGCTGCCCATGCTGTTGCCTCTGTATATACATATCTGAAAATGTATATAGTTGAAAGGTTTTGATTTGGTATAGGTCATTGGTATGGGAGGAATTCGGGGTGGATAATGTTATAGCTTGGTATCTCGTTGGAATTCCTCCCTAAAGGCTTGGAGCCGATGCCCTAAACCTCGGTGAAGATGGTTAATAAAGGAACCAATACATATGCATATCCTGACATAAAGACTCCCAGCCTGAGAAAGAGGGGGGCAGAAAGAAGGCTTGGCGGAGGGGAGTCGCCGGGGTCGGGTTTCTGTGTTTCTTTTCTGCGCAGGTCAAGAGCTCAGCTCTCAGCAGAGTGAGGGAGGACTGGGACACACCGATCCCAGCATCACTGGATAGCTGGACTATGTTTTTATCTCTCTCTGACTCAACAGTTTTCATCTGTGAGCGATCGTGGACACCCCAGGAGCTGCTGTGAGGAAAATAGGAGAGAGAGAGAGAGAGAGCGCCTGTTTCCTGCCTCTGAGGAGACAGGATTGCTGCTGCTTTCTCTCCGATTTCTCACGGGAGCTGACCCGGGGACTGTGCCTGCCATCACCCCTGAGAGAGAGCCCAGCCAGCCGGGTGCGACATCGCCACCTACTGTCCCTAGATATAATTGCATTCCCCTCCTTTTTGGGGGTAGCCAAAAGACCTTTTAACTGTTTGCCTTGTCGTTTGGGGGTGGGTTTATTACAAACTGTTGTTGTTTGGTTCTTTCTGAATATATATATATATGTGTGTATTGTGATTAAGAACTGTTAACCTTTCATATATATATATATATGAATATATATATGAATATATATATATATATATATTTCCTAATTAAAGTTCTGTTTTCTAAATTTAAAGGAGAGGGATTATTTCTTGGAATTCTTAGTTCTTCCCTTGAACTAAGACACCATGGCAGCATCCCTGGTAACAGGTTATGGTTAGAATGAAGGATGCCATCTGATGGCTGCCGTCATATACAGGGGTTGGAGCAAGATGGTCATTCAAGTCCCTTCAAACTCCAACCATTCTGTGTTTCTATGGGTTCCTATAGGCCCTTCCCCATCTCCCACAGCCCCTATGGGTTCCTATAGCTCCTCCCCAGCCCCATGTGTCCTATAGCCTCTCCCCCAGCCTTTATTGATTCCTATAGGTCCTTCCTCACCTCTCTCAGCCTCTTGTGTTCCTCTAGCTCCCTCCCCCAGCTCTCTCAGTCTCTATGAATTTCTCTAACCCTTCTCCCAGCCCATGTGGTTTCTATAGCCCTTTCCCCAGACTTTATGGGTTCCTCTCCCCCACTCCTATTTGTTCCTATAGCCCCTTCTCCAGCTTCTGCAGGCCCTGTAGTTCCAACAGCCCCTTCCTCAGCCTTTATGGGTTCCTATAGCCCCCTTCCTCAGCCTCTATGTGTTTCTATAGCCTCTCCCCCACCTCCTATGGGTTCCTATAGCTCCTTTCTCAACTCTGCTGGTTTGGAGATGACACTGTGTGTGGGACTGTGTCATTGCAGCAGTCCAGGCAGGTGACATTGGTCGGCCCCCCCTTGCTGACTCTTGCAGTTGCTCTATCATTGGAGGCCACCAGGCTGGTCAGGCACAATTTGTTGGTGAGGCTGTGCTGGCTGTCTCAGGTCACCTCCTTGTCGGGCACGTGCCTTAACACTGCCTCCATGAGGATCTGCTCCATGATCTTCCCAGGCACAGAGGGTCAGGCTCGCTGGGCTGTAGTCCCCAGGTCTTCCTTTCTTCTCCCCTCTTTAAAAACAGGAGCAGTGTTTCCCTAGTTCCAATTCCCGGGGACTTTTGTGTGAGTTTTCAAATAGGATAGGGAGGGGCATGGCAATCCCATTGCCCCATTGCCTCGGGATCCTGGGGGGCTTCTCCCCAGGCCCCACAGGCTTGTGCCCAGCCAGTTCCATTAGGTGATCTCAAACCTGCTCTTTTCTCCCCCACCTGGAGGTTCAGGGACTTGAGAGATGTCATTACATTATAGTTTGTTCTATTTATTAAACTGTTCTTTCCTCAACCTGTGAGGTTTACTTATGTTTTCCAAATCTCCTGCCCACCAGGGGAGAAGGCAGGAAGGGGTGGGGGGTTGATCAAGCAGCTCTGTGGGATTTATTTGCCAGCTGGGGTAAAACCACAATGGTGGAGGCCCAGAATCGTGCATGGGAATTGGTTTGAGCAGCTTGTGCCAGGGCTCACCCAAAGGGAAGCAGGGGGAGCAACCCCTTCTCCAACAGGACTTTTCTGCCCTGCTGTGCCACAGGCTTAGTCTTTGGTGGTTCCTCATGCTGGAATTTCCCAGTAACAGCCACAGCCATCCCAGACCCCTTGCTCAGGGTCACAGGAGCCATGTACCCTGGCAGTGAGGATGGTGGCAACTGACCACACAGTGTGGCCAGTGGTTGGAGGGCAGTGTTGGTTCCTGCTCAGCTCTTGCCCACCACTCTTTCAACACCCGCTGTGATCGTGGCTCCCTCATGACAAGAAATACTGTGCCAAACCCAAGTGAGGTGCACGCAGCTTGTGAGGTGGGGCTGTGGGAGCTTGGCTTGCTTAGCCTGGAGACAAGGGGGCTCAGGTGGGCCTGGCAGCAGCACAGGAAGGGCCCTCAGGAGTGGGTGTCAGGAAGGGACCACACTAGCATCACTCAGTCTCCTGGCAGCAGTCACCAGGTGACACGTTACAGCTCATGGCTCTGGTCACTGATGGGTGCAGTGTAACACACAGAGCCTTTCAGGCTCTCAGAGTTACTCCTGAGCCCAGGACACAGTTGGTTTCTGGGTGCACATGGCTGGGGCACGTCCAGCCTCTCATCCACCAACACAGTCCTTCACAGGGCTGGGCTTTTTGCTTCCCCTGTGATATTGTCTTCAACGTTCAACCCTGTTCAAGCTCTCTCCTCTTATGCTTTTTCAGGCAGTTCTTTGCTTTTCTTCTTTCCTCCACTCTGCCCTTGGTTCCCTGTGAGGTGTAAATAAAGGTGAATAGCACTGGACTCTGGTAGAGTTATCTCCCAGCATTGCCAGAGCCCCAGTGCAGATCCACCCAAGGCTGTTCCACAGCATCACTGTGTGACCTAAAGATGAACAGATAGGCATCAGGGACTTAAAACACCGTGCTGAGGTAGGTGGCACCAAAGGGGACTCAAAGTGTCCTCTGAAACTCATGCTCACCTCCAGGTCTTCACCCCCTCCTCCCTCAAGAGGGAAATGATCCACTGAATTTGAATCTTTGCTTGCTGGTGCTCTGCCCTACCTACCCTTGTCCCAAGGTCATCTATGTTCCACTGCCCGCAGAGAAACCTCAGCTTCCCCCTGCCCCGATGGTTCCATCACTTGGCATCAGTCGCACAGCTGAGCCATAAAACCTGCATGGCTCAGCTCTGGCTGGCTTGGCCAGGTCTGGTCCATCCTTTCAGCCAGTCCGGCACGTGTAACACCATCCACTTGTCAAGCAATGCCTACAGCAATGCCCAGAGGCATCAGCCCACAAAAAGCCCAGGCAGGGCCTCCTCCCCAAGCAGTTGCTTGCAGCACTTACTGAAGGTTGCAAGTGAAAGGGCAGTAGAAAGGAAGGGCAAGGCAAGACCCCACTTTCATCTCCCACATGGGGAGCAGGGGGCAAGACAGCAGCATTTCCCTTCAGGGACCTTCAAGAACCCACAGCTATTAGAAGCCAGGCCCCTGCAGACCCCAGCTGGGCAGGAATGAGCAGGGCTGTCAGGTGCCCCTGGGGACAGACTCCAGTTGTTATTCACCTTTATTTACAACTCACCAGGAACTAAGGGCAGAGTGGAGGAAAGGAGAACAGCAAAAACTGCCCAAAAAAGTGGAGAAACCCTGGAAGTGGTTGAAGACAGTTATCACAGGGGAAGCAAAAATGCAGCACTGTGAAGGACAGTGGGGATTCTGGTGGATGAGAGGCTGGACATGTCCCAGCTGTGTGTTCTGGCACCCAGAAACCAACTGTGTCCTGGGCTCATCCCCCACCGTGGGCAGCAGGGGAGGGGGGAGTCTGCCCCTCTGCCCCCTCAGGTGAGGCCCCACCTGCAGAGCTGCCCCCAGTCCTGGGATCTCAGCACAGGCAGGACCTGTTGAAGCACATCTTTTACTCCTTTACCACCTCCCACAGCGAGAAGCCTCACCTAGGCTGGCACTTCTTGGGGGCAGCTGAAGCACAGCCCCACCACCTACTGGGAGGAGGATGGGGAGGACCTTCCCTCAGGGACTGGAGTTTAAATACCATGAGTATGGTGCTTAACAAGGGGCAACCTCCACGGCTGCTTCCAGCTGCCTTCCAACATCTTCCTGCAGTGCTCCCCACCCGTGTGCTCCTTCCCTGGACAGAGTCCATGCAGGTGTAGGACATAAACAACAGTCAGCTGCAGCTCAGGCAAACAATGCCTAACCTTTCTCTGCTGGGCAGTGCAAAGTGGAGGAGCTGAGGGGCAAGGAAACACTGACCTGCCAAATGGCCATCACCCCCCACCTCTGGCTGGAGAAGAGGTCTGATGGAGTGCTCAGGGTGATCCATGATTTCCTGCACTGCTCAAAGCTTCCCTTAAAAGCAGAGGCTTTGCAAACACCTCCACCTCAATTTTTTGTTCCCTAGATGAAGAAGCTTGGTCAAAGGACAAGAGACTCAACATAGGTAGGGCAAGGACAACCATGTTTCTTGTCTCACTGTCCAGTGCTCTGGTCTCTAAACCAATCTTCCCCCTTTGCTTCAGCCCCTCAATCCCAGCCAGCTGCTTTTCCAGAGCTTGGACCAAGCAGCTCCCAAAGCCACCTCCCAAAGACACACACACCAGGAAATGCGAGGAACACACATCACACTTACACCAGGAACATTAACATGGACAAATGAGATGGAACAGAACATTCCTACAAGACACAACTTGAATTCATGTTTATTTTATATATATATTTATATATATATACCTTTGTATAGATTAAACTGGGGGGATTTTATCATATACATTGTTTTGGTATAATACATGAAAACAGGGACAGGAACATAGCAAATATAACTCAGTACATTCCTTGAATGAACTCCTTGCCACACCGAGACTGAAAAATTGCATGCAATGGGGAGACAGAGAGAAGGGAAATCAATTTTATTAGAAAAAAACAACCCAAGACAATTCAGGTACAACTGTCAACAGAGGAGCAGCACTATAGATGGCAAACCTGTATAAATTATAAGTAAATTCCACTCTGAGATCTACTATGCTTTAAAGTGCAATGAAGCCTGATTTGTTTACCTACAGAATACAGGAAAGATTCCCCCCCTCTCCCCATTCCAATCTATCCCTAAAAAAACCCCAAAAAAACAAACCCAAACAAACAAACCAATAAAATAAATCTAAAGGATATACATTATCCACAGTCCTACAGAGACGCCTACATCTACTCAGTAGCACCAAGAATCTGATATGGGTGTAATTAAAATCAATCAAAACTTGGGAGCAATGGTAACATCTGTTTGCTGCTTTTGCAGAGCTGCTGCCCTTTATTGGTGTCTCGGGGGGAGGTGGCTCTCCCTGTGCTGAGGGGAGGGTGGCAGTGCCCTGCCTGCCCCCCACCCTGGCTCTGGCAGCAGCTCCGAACACACACACAGCACAGCGAGAGCAGCGAGGGGGACACGGGGGGACACTGGGGGGGACACTGGAGGGACACGAAGCCGAGGCCCTGCGTGGGGTCTGCGCAGGTGGGTGTGGAGGGAGCAGGACTGATCTACACAGAGGGGAAGGGAAGGGTTGTGCAAGTCCAACACGCGCCACGAGCCTCTTTGGTGACAGGGTGATGGAAAGGGGAGGGAGGGAGAGGAAGGGGGTCAGCACAGGCCCCCTCTGGTGAGCCTCTGTCTGTGTTGTCTTCCGAGGCCAGGGGCCTCTGTGCCACAGTTCATCTGTCTCCACATGCCACCTCTCAGCAGCCCTCAGAAGCCGAAGGTCTCCTGGGAAGCATAGACCATGTAGAGGAAGCCATCCTCGTCCTTCTCCTGCTCGTAGATCTCCGAGATGGGGGTAGACACGCTGACCATGCTGTGCTGGTTCACCAGCAGGAAGAACGCCTGGGTGGGGTTCAGCTGCAAGCGGCGTCTGCAGGGGCAAGGGCGGAGGGGCAGGGTCAGCCCAGCTGGGGTAGGGACTCCGACAGCCAGTTCCACCTCCCCAGCAGTGCTCTTCACTTGGGGCTAGGCCTCACAGCCAGGACCTCCTCCTACCCCTCAGGACATGGTATCCCCGAGTCCAGCTGAGCTGTTGAGGCTCCAAGGCCTCCTGAGTCAGGACTCCACAAAGCCCCCTTCTCCAAGTGCTGGTGGCACGGGCAAAGCACAGGGCAAAATCCCTCTGAGCTGAAGGATAAAAAGGGGACTGGAGCCTCCCCCATCAACTCATGAGTGTCCCTATGAGGAAGAGGTCACAGACCTTCACCAGAAGGCCCCCAACAGTCTGTACTCCACACAAGGATGCTGTGGCTGGCACATCCCCATCTGTGCCCTCGGCAGCTGCCTCTGCCTCACCCTCACCCCCCTGTGCTGAGTGACCTGAGAGTAAGGACAGGTTCACAACACACTAGCTGAGGCCACCCCACTGACCGGATTATTTTGACCAATTCACTCATGTTGACATGGTCTGGGACAAGGAACTTGGTCTTGTCCAGCACTGGCAGCTGTTTCTCCCCTTTGTAGCGTTCAATGATGACCTGGAAGAGAAAGTCATGGCTAAGATTAGTCATGTTTGCAGTGCTCCCCATGTGCTGGCCTCAAGGTCAAACACAAATCCAATGAGTGGAAAAGCTGAAGTAAAGCCCCATTTTGCTACACCCTCACAGTAAACAAAAAAAAAGACAGGAGCAGTGACCAACAGGTTGGCTGCAGATGGCTCTTTGTCAGTCACCTGTGCCCAAGCCAGGCAGTGGAGACCATCCAAAATAATGAACTAAAGCACCCACTGCTCTGGCTGGCTGAAAAACAGTGGGCACCACTGGACTGATGTTGATACCGGCCCTGGTATGCAAGAGATCTGGAAGAGGAATGACTTTAACATCACTTTCAGACTAACCAAACCCACAGGTTTTGCTGACTCAAGCTATAGACTGAGCTCCTGATGCACAGTGTCCTTCCCTTTTCCTTCCCTCTGCCATTCAGCATCACTCTGCCTGCTCAGGAACAACTGTGGATATTCCTAAACAAGAAGTTTTTAGAAATCCCATTGAAGCCACCCAGGGCATTCCTTCAGAAAGGGGGGTTTGGATTTCAGCAGTCCCACTCCTTGTGTTAACACTCAGACACGCTGAGTCCAAGGAAGATCAGAAACCAAGGTCACTCCTCCCACGTGCCACCCCAGCTGTGCAGGGGCTTCCCAGGCAATCCTGCACAGTGTCACCCCAGGGACAGCCCAGCCTGTCCTCCCCTGCCAGAGGTCTTGCTTGGAAATACTCTTACCACCCTACGTTAAGAAATGGCTGAACAATGATTGCTGTTCCATTTTCCCGCTGTTGTAATTAATCATTTTCTTCTTCTAAGCTGTTTGCTGACAGCTACAGTTGCTGGAGAATTCTGAGAATAAGGTGGCAGGCAGTTAAAACAGGTGTATTAATTTAATAGGAAAAATTAAAAAAGTAAAGAACTTACACAGCTTAAATCCATTCTTGTTACAGCAATGCTCTGACTCTCACATCTCTCCAGTACCCAGCTGTTTTCTCCACAGAGAGACACTTGGATACTCATCAGCCCATCACTCTCTCCCACTTGAAACTGAACATTATTTTTCTGTATAAGGCAAGGAATTCCCATAATTTATTTTCCCAGGTCCTTTCCAAAACTACAAGTGAGACTGCCAATGGCTTTGGGCAGTAGGATGGAACAGCATGCAGAGAGGAGGATCCCCAGGAGATGGCTCTGTGGAGCCAGAAGGACCAGGAAACCTCTGGGAACACCGATTTCCCTTTCCCTTGATCCTCTGTTGACACTCCACCCTCTGGCAGTAGCAGCAATGGAACCCCTGCCAGCCTGCCCCAAAGCCAGAGCTGACACCCCGGCTGGGATGCTGCAGGATCATCGGTGAGCTGGGAATGCCTGAGGAGCCACAGGGCTGTTCTCAGGTCCCACCAGGATGGACCAAGCCCTGCTGCAGGCAGTTCCTGGATGAAGGAGAGGTATGACAGTCCTTGCTGAGAGCTCTGCACTGAAAACCCTCTGCAAAGCCCACCCTGGAGAAGCCCACCCAAGGGGAACCCAGGGACCCCAGGGCCAGACAAGCAGCACATGAAGGTCCCCAGGGAACTCCAGGTATTGCTCCTTCGGCCCCTTTTGCAAGATGGGGCCACGATTAAAGAACCTTTTCTGCAACAGACTAAGTGATGCATTAGGACATCCCCTCACCAATCCGCTAACGGCCTCCCTCCCGAGGAAGAGGAGGGCAGAGGAAGGACAAGATGAGCAGAACCATCCTGTTGTATTTAACTTGAGTCTTACATGGACAGGTAAGTATTTTGCCTAGGGGGAGAGGAGTAGTCTCGAGGGGCTGGACACTCACAACAGCCACATGCAGGGGTGCTGCTGTGGCCACTGGGAAACACAGAGGGAACAGTGGGACCTTCAGTTTGTCAGTCTGCACAAACGAACAGCTACACAGCAGCTGTCTGTGCACCCACCTTTACCTGCAGAGGTGGCCCTGTACGCCTGGGTGATGCCTCATTTCTCACATGAGCAGGAGCAGATGTCTCTCATTACCAGCCAGTTTCATACCAAAAAGAAAAGCCTATTGACTAACCCAAGAATGGGCTGGGAAGGATGTCCTAGCTCTTATAGCAACAGCTGCCTTGTGCCCTGAGCAGACAGAGCCTCTCACATAGAACAGCTCCAAGAGTCTGTTCCCAGAACTTGAGCTGCTATTTGGATAACCCAGCTATGGGAACAGGTGGCCAATGGACAAAATGTTCTGTCTTGCTTTGGAGGGAAAAGCATGATCAGATGCTAATGTTACACCCCTGTGGCCACAGGGCATGTGTGCACAGCCCCCTCCCATCCCATCCCCTCTTCCAGGATAGGGGGTTCCTCAGCATGGGACACCTGCAGAAATCACACAAGTGGGCACAGGTGGAAAGGGGAAAGGCTTATGGCAGAGCCTGGGGTCCTGGTCCCACCAAAGGGGCCTGGGCAGCATTTATAAACTCAATGCTTGTTCTGGGCCTGGTCTGGAGAAGTGGAAAGGGATTCTGGCAGGGAATGGGGCCAGATGTGGCAGCCTGACAGAAGCAAGGTCTAACCAGCAGTGAGGCTGAGAATGTGTTCTCAGTAAGCACAAGCACAAATGTGTGTAAGACACTCTCCGAGGAGAGAGATTGGCACGGGCACACAGGGCACTCACACAAGCACAGACAGCACCAGCCTCATCCTGTTCCACTCCAGCTGAGCAGGGTGCAGGTCCTTTAGTGGGAACAGACACAGTAACCCCCTCATTCCAAAAAGTGCTCTAGTGTTGACCCATTTGGAATCATGTCAGCCCTGGACACAGCCCTGGGTCTGCAACTCCCCAGAACAGCCCTCCAGGAACCCAGAGAAAGTTGTCCCTTGCTCGGAATCTGTAACTTGGGTTTCAATACACCACTGTGCCAGGACAGGGCACTATTTGGGAGCCCCCACCTGCCACTGCCTTTCTGTGCTCCTCTGTGGGTGCTCAGATGAACCCAACAGAGTCCAAACACCCCCTCAGCCCTCCCTACCAGTACAAGGGCTGGCCCTATCCTAAGTCCCCCCTGCAGCTGTACAGCCCATGATTCACCAGCCTGACTGAATTTGCCATTGCAAAGGTTTGGGAAACGGTTTGCTCCGGTTACTGCCCAGCACAAGCTGTTCCCCAGGGATTTCAGACTACCAAGGGTTCAGTGGGTCCCAGAAAGAGCCCTGGTGCTGAGAGCAGGCAGGGGTAACGGGTGGGCACAGGCTCCATGTCCTCTAACAGGGCAGAAGATGGTTTCTAAAACATCTGCTGAGGTTGTGGATGGGGGTCCCAGCGAGAAGCTTCAAAGTTCTCTGGTTGCTCTGACTGCCTGAGGGGGAGACACCCTGTGAGGGGCAGCTGAAGATTCCTTCCCAGCAGAGCTGAGCAGGAGCAGCACCTCAGTGCCAATACAACTATCTCACATTCTCAGCAAGGGCTGTGTGTGCCTGTGGTTAGCACTTTGCACAATGGAAGTGTAGCCAGCTCTGGGAAATGCAGGGACAACAAAGGAGCCCCTGGCTTGAGGTGGACAGGGAACCACTGGGGAGCCCCTGGCTCCTGTTTGTCTCCTTATTACATTGCCAGTGAGGCATTCTGGGATGTGATTTCCCTTCAAACAACAGCAGACAATTCCATGCCTCATCAGGCAGGGTCCAGGTCATCTCCTGGGTTGTCTCTGGTGGGCTCAGACAGACACAGCACAGCCCCCTCCCCACGCAGACCTCCATGTACATGTGGCACAGCCCCTTCCTCAGCCTCCTTTGGAAGTACACTCATGGAAGCAGGAGAGACATGCCCTTCCCTGGGCACACAGCCAGGCCATGCACTCTGCAAATCCTCCTGGCCCCCTGTCAAAGCAAAAGGGACTCACCCAGGGGCTCCGAGTGGAAACTGGAGATGCAGGAGGGCAGCAGGTGCCACTTTGCTGTCATTTCTGCCAGCACTAAGGGTGTGTGGGACCTGGCCTGGCATCTATCTCCCCAGCTCCCCTGGGCTGTAGGCTCAAACCCCTCTGCTAATTCCAAGTGCCTCTCCAGGGAAGCCAGACCCTTGGCAAACACAGCTCCTGCCTTTCAGAGATGCCCACAACCTTCCCACAGCCAGTTTGCTGCCCTGTGCTGCTCAGACCCACAGCAGTGCCCACACCACACTCCATCCTGCATGAGGCTCTGACCACTGCCCAGCACCACAACCTGTGCACAGTCACCTGCAGGAATTCTGCCTTGGGAAAGAGGGGAGACAGCACCAGAGTCTAATTGTCAGCTGTCAGGGTCTAATTGTGACCAGGCCTTTAGAGACACCAGTGACACAAAAACGGCTGGACTCCCCAAGGCCTCCAACACTCTTTTCACCTCCTGAGTCTTTTTACTGCTCCAGCAAAACTTGCAGCTGAACACGTTCTGTCCTCTCCTGCCATGTCCCTAAGCCCAGGAGAGCAGAGCAGAACCAAGCCCCTCATCCTCTCCAGTCCTGGCACTCAGGGCACTGAACAAGGAGGCCCCTGGAACAGCATGGAGGGCTCAAGTCTCTGCCATGGCCAAAGGTCCACACACACAGAGCTCCCCTCACAGCCACTGGCCAGGTCCTGACGACACAGAAACCTTCTCCTGGGGCATGTGGTGTTGGCCCCAACACAAAGAGCACTCCAGCCATGGCAGCTCTCCCACCAAGTCTCAGTAGTGCCATGAAACTCCTCATATGGATGCAGGGCTCTGGCTCATCCTATCCATTTCTCAGGCAACATACATTTGTGTACAGTCACTTGATATATGCAAGTGTGTGCATTTTTTGTACAACTTTTTTCTAGCCTGGTTTTCCTGCCAGAGCCTGAAGGCACAGCACTTAGGTCTGGCACAGCCCTGAGACACCCAGAGCCAGTCTAAAGGCATTGAAACCATGTTAAAAGCAGAGGTCATTCAATGTGTTTATGACCTGGTGTACTGGTATCCAGATGCTGCCAGGGGCAGGCCCTGCTCTGCTGAGCTGGCAACACGTGGACACCACAGTGATGGTGGGGCAGAAGGAAGAGAAAGAATTCTTTTGGCTAAAAGACACTGCACTAAAATCAAAGTAAGAGTGAGGCAGGAGTGGACTAGGATGGGCCAAGAGCAGTTTGAGACATTCAGCCTTGAAGGACAAATACTGAGAAATAGTCTACAATTTTAAGACAAGGTTGATGTTCATCCACACTTGAGAGGGAGCTGAATTAGGAATGCATCTGCTGTCTTGGTCATACATGCTATAGTATTGCAAATAGTAACTTGGGCAAGCCCCAGGTACATAATTTCATAGGATCATGGAATGGTTTGTGTTGCAAGAGACCTCAAAGACCATCTAGTTCCAATCCCCCTTCCATAAGCAGGGACACCCTAGACCAGGTTGCTCCAAGCCTCATCCAACCTGGCCTTGAACACTTTGAGGAATGGAGCATTTCTCTAAGTTATCCACCTTCTCACAAAGAGAAGCAAATACTCAGGTAGGATCTCAAAAGAACACTCAGCCAAAGAGCAACACAGGTGTGACACGGGCAGAAGAACTGGAAGTCTCACCTGTGCATATCAACAACAGGTGCTGGGAAAGCACAGAATGGATATGAATGATCCTAACAGAGCCTCTCTGCTTTCAGTACAGTGAAGATCATCTCACACACCTTTCTCTGGGCAGAAAGAAACCCTTACCAAGTTATCCAGGAGAAGTCAGGTAGCTACTACAACAAAACAAAAGGCCATTTCAGAGTTTTCTCCTGCTGCACTAGCTTGGAAATAGATTTGAGATCAAATCAGTCCCCTGCCTTTGGGCAGACATGATGCTTCAGAGGCAGACTGTACTTTGCATTGCACAGAATGTGTCTGCTGAGGATGAGCTGCACACACAAGGCACTGAAAGCTCACAGAGACCATCCAGTGTTGATTCCAGGGAGCAAAGTTTTGGAAGCTCCATGGAGGCCACCCAGCAGAACAGAGGGGTCCTGAGAACAAAGCCTGACACAGACAAGTGAGAACGGCGACTTACCGGGATTTTGTTTGGATGCTGCTCTCGGATCTGCTGCACTTCTTTACAACGATCCGCTGCAGGAAAAGGAGAGACAGGGTCAGAAACACCTGGGTGTGGTAGCCCAGGCAGAACTGAGGCACCCACCCTGTAAGCCTGACACCGAGGGACACTGCCCAAGGAAGGCAAATTCTGCTCACCAGGCCTTTTCTGAGCATGGTCAGCTCTATGTCAGCTTCAGTGACCGACCCTTCATTGCCTCCTACAGCCCCAACCATCTCCCCAGGCTGGGACACACCACCCTGCTCAGTAAAACTGGGCAGCACATCTGAAAGGCAGGAAAGTGAAAGCAGACCATAAGGATAACAAAACCAACCCAAATCTACCCTAAGCAAACACAGCTCCTGACCATGGGTCAGCAGCACAGCCTCAGGGTCTGAGCTCTGCAAGTCCAGCCTCTCTGTGCTTCCTGAATGCTCTCCCTGAGGAGACACTTCTCCAGCTGGGGCCGAGTTTTAGCAATTTCCTTCTGCCTGTTGTGCACTTCCAAGCATTATCTGGCACAGAGCCTGGTTCCACAAGAGATACACCTTGCCAAGGACTCCTCATGAACATAGATCTACAGAATAGCTACAACAGCTGCTGGCTTGACAGGAAGTATTTCCAGACCTTGACAGGAAGAAAACTTTAAGCAAGGAGATGATCCACATAGTAGAAGACTCTTCCTGTAGTTCTCACACTTTCTAACCCATTTGTCCCCAGAGTTCATGTTTACTGACACCCGCAACAGGCAGCACACAAAGCTTGTACACTCTTCCAGCTTACAGGAGAATTCTCTTGCTCTTGACTGCTTTACTGGAGGGCTCTCTGCTTTCCACAACCTGGAGCAGCAGAAAGGAGAGGAAAAAGCAGTACCAGAGCCAGGTACAGCTCTGTGTGTGCCCCTTCTGGGCCACTACAGACCTACTATCCTCCTGGCATTCCCATTACCCTGGGAAGGGCTTCACAGCCTATACCAGCCCATCTGAAGTGCCATGGGAAAGCAGTTCTGGGGATCACGGTGGGAAAGCTGGGGGTGAAGGTCAGTGATTAAGCACTGCCTAGAAAAGTGAGATCTGGGTATCACAGTTACCATGGGATCATCCTGCCACACACACCAGCTCCAGCCCAGGTCCCCATGACCCATTGGGATCACCGAGGGAAGGATAAGCAGGTGTGTTTCAGTGTTTTCTCCCCACAAACACCGAGGGATTCTCCTCTGAGCACTCAATAAAACCTGATTGTTTATATGTTGAATTTGGCTAAATATGACTTTGGAAAGAGACCGGAGTTTCTTTAAAGGCCACAAAATCACCACACCATAGAAGTTCTTAAACATCATTTCTGCCTCCTCTGAGAGGAAAATATCCCTCTGCTAGGAATTGCTAGACCTTTTATTCTGTAGGACTCCAAGGTTGAGCAACACAGAGAGCAAGTTTATTTGGATTTCATGAAAAATTCAGGCATATTTGTTTCAGGTTTTATGACTAAAGATGCAGCTCCTTGTGTTTCCTTTTCACCCAGTCCAATGCTCCAGGGATCCAGAGTCATCCTTGTGATACAGACAGTTTTCCCTCGAGGTCCCAATGAGCAGGGAGTCACAGACATCAGCACCACACGTGACACCGGTACAGCAACATCTCTCTCGGAATGCTGAAGGACACAGTGACAGCAGCAGCCAGCTGGAGCAGCAGCACCTGCCCCGCTCCTGCAGAGCCCCCTCCCACGAGTTCCCTGTGGACAGGAAGGAGCATCTGAAAGGCTGGAGATCCAGAGCACGACTGGACAAAACTTATCAGCATAGGAACTTCAGACACTTTGACTGCAGCTGATTCAGACTTCTGGGTGTTAACAGAGCCTGCAGAGCTGTGCCCTCGTGGCTGGCCAGTTTTCCCAGCTTTAATATCCACCTTGTCCTGCTTCTCTCTCCATACTATCAGATGGCCATGTGGATGAACTTCCTAGACCTCATGCATGGATGACAGAACTGTTTGCACAAGAAGCCCCAACAATGCAGGTAGTTGTGAGAAGGATCTGAGAAGAAATGTGTTGAAGGCACATTATTGTGGCAGGTGACTGATCTGCAAGTTACCAACTATGCAATGACAGCAGGTGCTGCTTTACTCCAGGGACCTGCTGGATCCCAGCAGGTCCACGTGGTTGCAGCTATGAGCACCTCAAGCACTGCACTTCCTCTGCCCTGGAAATGCCCATTCCAGAAACATCATCCAGGAAAGAAGTCAGGAGCAAACTCCCCTGAGGCGTTCAGGTGCTTAAACATACCAGCAGAAGTTTCCAGGACACCTGAAGCTCTGCTAAAGAGCACACTCAGTCCCATCCTAGCCTTGAACAGCCAAGGAAACAGGCTTGGGAACCAGGAGAAGCTGCATCAAACTCTTCATGAGAGTAACTTCTGTGTGCACAAGAGTTCAGACAGATCTCCAGCAAGAAAGAGGTGATGGTCACCCACACCCTCCTCAGCCTGGGGTGGGAGTGAGAGGTTGATCCTGTGACTCATCAAAGCATCAACATCACACAGCAGGAAGGCTAAAAATACCACCCTTAATTTAGTGTATTTACAGTAATCTAAGTCAGAGGAATAAAGAGAAAACATTTAAAGGGCACTTCAGAGACACAGCTGGAGGTGCCAGCCCAGCAGCCCCTGAGCTCCTGCTGGCACAGTGCTGTGGACAGGTATGATCCCTCACCCTGCCCCGACAGTGTTTGCCCACTCACGTTTCACACACAACAGGCCTGGTTTTACAAGGCTTGTTCTCCTCCCACAGCTCCCCCAAACCACAGCTGTGCTATCCAAGGTTGAGACTTTCCCCTTGCCTGCAGCACCTGGCTACAGTTAATCCTCAGCTGATGTGCAAACCTAATCAGAACTGTTTACACAACCCTGTCCCTACCCACAGTCTTCTCATGTGGTCCCTCCTCCCTGTAAAAGGCAGGAGAACATCCCACCTGGGCGCAGCAGCCCGGGGGCTCCACTGGAGGGGCTGCTGGCAGCTGCTGTGCCAAGGAGCTGAGCACAGAGCAATGACCTGCACGCAGAGGGAAGAGCCCCAGCCCAAAACCAGCTGTGGGCACTGCACATCTGCCACAAGCGGAGCCAGACTTCTCCCCAGAGCTTGGATGCCAGAGCTCAGAATGGCAGCAAGATAAAACCATTTTCATTGATTATTCCCAAGGAAATTTCTTTGCTAGGGCCTATTGGAGGACAGGAGTATTTTTGTAGCATTGCATATGCCAGGAAATTGCCTATTTCTCCTCCAAGTGCTGTTTCAACTGTCAAGCACCAACAGCAAAGCTTGCAAATTGCCCAAAACACCAGAATCTTGGCTGTTTTCTTGACTGAGGTCCTTCCCAAGCTGTTCTCCCAAAGATGCAGGCGCACAGCGTGCGTATCCCATGGCAATGCGGGATGAGATCACTACAGCAGCTGAGGAGAACAGTGGAAAATTTTAAGCCACACTTTGCAAACATGAACCTTTTTTATCAGCAGTGCCC
Source organism: Xenops minutus (assembly GCA_035221455.1). Lineage (NCBI taxonomy): Eukaryota > Metazoa > Chordata > Aves > Passeriformes > Furnariidae > Xenops > Xenops minutus. The sequence goes on along the minus strand of JAWWEE010000051.1, from coordinate 1,306,441 downwards.
AGGAACTCTGGCCACGGGAGCCAGGTCCCTGCTGTGCTGGGCGCTGTACAGACAGGGATGAAAGGACAGTCCTGGATGCAACAGAGCCTCAGCAGACAAAAGATACAGATGGTGGGACAGAAGGAAAACATAGCGAGTTCTCCAACAGCACAGTTGTGTAAGGGGCACCATTTTTCAGGAGAGACTAGACAAGCACTGGTGCTGCCCTGAGGAGCAGCAGGGATGTTGTTAAAAAAACATCATTAATAAAAACCACCTGGAAACGTCATCAACATGCTACCAGGTCAACAGCTCCTGAGCTGAGCAAGGGTTGTGTGTGGAGAGCAGAGACCAGAAATGCAAGCCATGAGCTGCTGCCTCTCCCTGTGTCCCAGGGCTCCAGGTGCAGGTGCCAGCAGCACAAAGGGAATGTGCAGATATCCCTGGCACCTGCAGCAGGCTGCTAGCCCTGTGGCCTTCTCTATGCCATCCACACAACACCCAGACCAGGGGCAAATCTGCCTCATGTTTGAAGCAGTTCCAAAAATGAACACGTTTCTTCAAGAAGCTGCTGTGGTCAGTCCTAGCGCAGAGAGCTGCTAGAACACAGACCTGTCTCCAAAAGATTTTCTGCAAGGAGATGTGGAATTGGATGGTTTGAAACCAGGATATGTGTGGGATGAGCTGGCAAATGCTGAAGACACAGGCCAGTTATGCAGGTCATTCCAGACGAACACCAATAACTATTTCTGTAATATCACCTCACCCTAAGGCCAGACACCTCTAACCACCAGGAAACACTCCATGCACATGTCATGGCTCACCCAGCACCTCGCCTGACCTGCCCTTGCCCATGCTCCTTCTCAGGCCAGTGGTGCTACGGGAAGAGCAGGAGGAGACTCCCACATCCAGGAAGGGCAGAGCTTGCAAGGCCGGCCGTGCCCTGGACATCTGTCCTCACCACCCAGAAAGGGTGGCTGTCCCAGGATGTGCAGGACAGCAGCACTGCAGAGACCTGACAGTGATTCTGATTGCTGGGTTTATTTAAGTCTGCTGTCTGCAAAGCTGGGGGCTCCAGGCAGGGCAAATGATTCGGGACCAAACCCACACTGCTTTGAATTGATCAAAAATGTGTCTGTCATCATGACATAGGTGGAACTTGATGCTCCACTGCCACAGGAAGGTATTGCCAACATGGAAGTGGATGCTCTGTCTCCATGACTATCCCTTCCATCGCTACGGCTGCACTGCCAGACGTGCAGTGTCTGGGAGGATTTCTGAACACCAGGCTCCTGGGGCCCTGTGACTGCAGAAGGATCTCAGCAGCCTTCTTCATTTGCATAAGTTCCAAATCTTCCTGGCTCCAGAGTAGAGCTTGAAAATGGATTTTAAAAGACAAAGGAGAAACACCTTCATTTTTTCTAGCAGTTTCAAAACATAACAGAGCATGATTTTGAGCCTGGCTCCAGGAATGAGAATTTGCATCTGGCAAATCCATGATAAGGGCTCATGACCAAGCAGAGACACATAACTGTGAACTTCAAATTTCTGTCAAGACACTTGTCCTCTGGTTGCACAGTACAGCTGCAGTGACAGCACAAGAGGAAATTGCATTAAACTGCCAGAGGGCAGGGTTAGATTGGATATTAGGAGGAAATTTGACCCTGTGAGGATGGGCAGGCCCTGGCACAGTTTGGCCAGAGAAACTGTGGCTGCCCCTGGAAGTGTCCAAGGCCAGATTGGAATGTGGCTTGGAGCAACCTGGTCTAGTGCAAAGTGTCCCTGCCCATGGCAGGGGATGGGATGAGATGATCTTTAAGGTCCCTTCCAACCCAAACCATTGTGGGATTCCATGTCACCCCTGCCATGGGCTGTGCAGGATGAGCACTGGACCTCCATCATCCAAACAGCCTAAAACTCACTGCATCCCCTGAGCATGGGGGGCAAACACCTTCTGGGCCTTGTCAGGATGGTAAACAGAGCATTTACATCAGAGTTCCAGATATGGAACTGGGTTTTTGCTCAACATTTAATCACAGTTTCACTGTCCTTGGAAAAAGAGCAGCAAGTTCCCTTCACAGGAGCCCTCGGGATGCTGTTCTGCAACGGCTTCCCTTTAGCTCCTGTCTGACCTTCCACCTGAACAACCTTCACAACCACAAGCAGGAATACACTCAGATTTCTCAGAACTACTCAGGACACTTCAGATTGCTCAGACAAAGATCAGGCACTCCTGACAGGGCTGTATTTTGGTGCAGCCCACCATGCATGTGCAAGCACCAAGAGACTTTGCCCTGCCCCGGTCACTGCTGTTTGTGCACAAACATGCCTGGACACACAGGAACTCCAGGGCCTCTCTGGGGAGACATGTCAGACATCAGTCTTGAATATATTCCTTCATTTTCTTTCAAAGCCTATTTCCAAACCACTTTCTGAGGACCAAAGGCAGCAAACAACTGCATGAGCACAGAGCTGGAGGCGTTTACATGCTGCAGGCCGACCTCAGAATGTCACACGAGCAGGGTGACACACTATGAGACCTCCCAAGTGACTCTCCTCACTGGGGCTGACCACAGAAGGAACACCAAAGCCAAGGGACACGACTTATCCATGGCTCATGGCTCCTTGATGACAGAGGCAGCAAGACCCTCTCAGCCTGACAGCTCCTGGATTCCTCAGTCTCCACCCTGCTGGCTTAAGGGCAGAGCTGAAGTTTCTGTAGTGAAGAGAGTATTAAGTAACGAACCAAATACACACAGGTTTTATTATTCCTGGCTGCCAGTCAGAACTTTGTGTTATATAAAAGAATAATAATAAAAAACATCAAAATTTGTGGCCTACCTGTCTGGCTGGCATTTGTTCAGTTCCTCTTGCACCAGTATTTCCTTCAGCACTGCTAATTAACCCCACATCCAGCCGTGTCACAGAACGTCCTCGGTAATTAATCCAAAACAGCGAAGCAGCAGCTCCCAGCAGCAGCCTCCTCTCAAGGAATCCCAGTGCTCACAGCACAGCTGCCAGTGCATGGACACCCTGAGCACCAGTGAAGGACCAGGGAGGGCTCACTGACCAACCTCACATCAAGATGCAGATGCTTTTCCAAGCCAACAACAAGGCAAACCCTTGTGACGAGGATGGTGTGAGCAACAGACAATTCATTCACTGCTGGTCTCCCAACAGCTACATGCATGGCTGGCTCCCTCTGGATGAGTGCCCAGGGACTTCAACATTGCACTGTTCCCCAGAGCCACAGGGAATCCAGCTCCACACCCATCGCTGCCTTTCCTCTCAAGAGGAGTGGTTTCCCAGTACTAAAGGCAGATCTCCCGGAGGACGGGACCTGGGATGGGGAATACGCAGTCCAGAGCGGCTGAGGTCAAACCTCTGTGCTTGTCACCAAGCCAGGGGCTCCAGCTGACCCAAGGGTCACACATGTCCATGTGTTCCTGTCTCCGTTTCGGCAGGATCCTGGGGCACAGGGCCGAGGTGCTCCCAGGGATCCAGGCCCATGTCTCTACCACGCTGGTGATGTGCTGCCCTGGAAACACAGATGGCAACCCAATCCAAACCCCCACTTCAGGAGGGGTGGGATAACACTTGCAAGGACTTGTGCTCTTTTTGGGAAGTGCAGCGGTGTCGTCAGGCTCTCTCTACTGCCAGGACACCCTGTTCCTTTGACACAGATCAGCTTTGTTCTGGGAAATGTTTTGGACTCCTACAGTGGATTTGAATATGCCTCAGCAGCTGCAGTCAGGCTCAACACATGGATGCAGAGGGTAAGGTCTGATTTTACCCCCCTGCACCCATCCCGAGGATGTTCTGCTGCAGACCTGCCAAGGAGCAGCTCACAGAGCTCACCCCGCACTGACAGCACCTCAGACCACGGGAACATCAGTGCTCCAGGCCCTCCAGACACCTTGCATCAAACCCCTAAAGCTTCCCAGCTAGTCTCCTTTTCAAGTCCTCAACACTGATGACCAGAAAACAGGGCATTTTTCTCAGGAGAGACCCAAGACAAAGCAGATGAACAAGCAGAAGAAATTCACAGAAAAACAAATCTCAAAAATACAAGAGGCAGGGAAACCAGCATTGAGGAAAGCAAAATCTTCAGCGAGGGGTGGCAGACCAAGACCTAAGGCAACGACTTGCCATGAAACTGGAGCCTGGGTGCCTTTTGCAAACAGCCATATCCCTGACTCTGCCTTTTCGCTACCTTTTTGGAACCGTTCCACGTCTGTAAAGTTTCAAAGCCTTAAAAATTAAGCCATTCTGAGGGCACAGAGTCACTGGTGATGTTTTCCACCAACCTCTCCAACTGCATTGTAAACAGTCGCTTCCTGCTCCTGTTGTGTAATGATTCAAAGACAAAAACAAGCTGTATTTACTTTCTCCAACAGAGCAATTCCAGCCCTGACCCAAAGCAACTGCAGGGGCTGCCAGGCCTCCTCCTCCTCCCCTCCTCCTGGCTCAGCTCTGCAGCCCAGTCAGCTGAGAGAGCAAAAGGGCAGAGGAAAGTACAGAGAAACAAGGAGCACTTGCAGTTGCCAGCACCAAACTCTCTCACCCCCCTCTGTCCCTCCTGGGCTATTTTAATCCTACTTTCTTTCAACTACTCTGAGCCTTGGATTTTGTTTTCCTTCTGGCTCACACAGTCTGAGTGATCCACAAAGGCAAACCAGGCTCCTCCTGACCATAATAAGCTGATTCTCACCAGTTGAACAGTAGGTAGTTACTAAGAGGCTGATTTAGGATTTTAATCCATAGCTCAGGAGAACACAGCAGGGTCCCAGCACATACCCCAGGGCACCCAGGCTTCCTTTGGTTCTTGTTTGTGCCTGTTCCCTTGGCAGGGGAGCGCTGGGGAAGCACTCAAGGCCGGAAGAGTTGTGCCAAGAAAATACCAAATATTTACAGTTTCCAAGAGAGCAGTGAGGGGCTGGATCAGCAGTTTTCAGCAGGAAAAAGCTCCAGTTTTAAAACTCCCGTAGGAAACAGGCCCTCACCTGCGTTTGGGCAGTCTCTGGCACAACATGGGGCTTTGTTCAGCACGAAAACACCGATTTCAGCACTCCACAGGCAGCAAAGCACAACTGATCCCCCCCAGGGATGGGACCTGCCACAAACATGCATCTCTGCCCGCGCCAGCTGGCAAAGGGCGAGAGGAACAGCGGGCCATGTTTCGTCTGATCCCACTATCGGGTCTGGCGATAAAATCTGGGGCTTTCGACAGCCCCCTCCTCACCTTCCGAGCCTGCCCCCCTTTGACAAAGGGCTGGGCACGGTGCAGGCACTCCCTGCTCTGGGTCTCCAGGGCCACGGGAGAGGCCGGGTGGCGTTCTGCAGCGACAACCCCAGCGCCGGCCGGGCGGGGAGGGCGATTCTGTGCGCTCCGGGAGTGACACCCCGACAGCCACCCGGGAGGGGACACGGGGGGAGAAACGGGGGGAGGTACGGGGGGGGGGGGGACATAGTGGGGGCACAGAAGGGGACACGGGGAGGGGCCATAATGGG
>JAWWEE010000051.1:1288578-1300851 GCA_035221455.1 Xenops minutus | reverse complement strand
CCACCCCCCGGCCCCGCCCGGCTCGGCCCGGCCCCCCCACCCGCCGGGATCAATGACATCACCACGCGGCCGATGCGGCACCGGCACCGGCCCCTCTATCCCATCCCATCCCATCCCATTCCATCCCACCCCACCCCACCCCACCCCACCCCGGCCCGGCCCGGCCCACCCCGGCCCTCGGCCCACCGGAGCAGGGCGGGGACGGCCCGGGGGGCGCGGGGCCGGCGGCAGATCCCCCCCCATCCCTCCGTCGCTGCCCCGGGCGGGCGGGCCGTGCCCGGCGGGGCCCCCTCACCGAAGGAGCGGCGCTGTTTGAAGGGCCGGTCCGAGGGCATCGCGGCGGGACCGGCTCCGGCTCCGGCTCCGGCGGCGGCTCCGACTGCGCTGAGGGGGCGGAGGCGGTGACGTCATCGGGCACGCCCCGAGGGCGGGGCCACGTCTGCCAGAGCCACGCCCATCGGCGGGAGCGCGCGGGGAACCCCCGGGAGCGCGAGGGGACGGCGTGGGGTGATACACTGGGAATGGCGGAGATGGCATGGAGTTATATTGGGAATGGCAGGGATGGCATGGAATCACACATTGGGAATGGCAGGGATGGCATGGAATTACACTGGGAATGGCAGGGATGCCATGGAGTTACATATTGGGAATGGCAGGGATGGCACAGAATCACACATTGGGCGTGGTAGGGATGGCATGGAATTACATTAGGAATGGCAGGGATGGCATGGAATCACACATTGAGAATGGCACGGATGTCATGGCATCACACATTGGGAATGGCACGGATGTCATGGCATCACACACTGGCAATGGCATGGATGTCATGGCATCACACATTGGGAATGGCAGGGATGTCATGGCATCACACATTGGGAATGGCAGGGATGTCATGGAATCACACATTGGGAATGGCAGGGATGTCATAGCATCACACATTGGGAATGGCAGGGATGGCATAGCATCACACACTGGGAATGGCAGGGATGTCATAGCATCACACATTGGGAATGGCAGGGATGGCATGGCATCACACATTGGGAATGGCAGGGATGGCATGGAGTTATACATTGGGAATGGCAGGGATGGCATGGGATTATAAATTGGGAATGGCAGGGATAGCATGGAGTTACACATTGGTTTGGATTGGGAGGTGGGGACAGTGACCTGGGAATGCCATGGAGGTCCTGGGATCACTGAGTGGTTTGGGTTGGAAAGGGCCTTAAAGATCCTCGCTGTGCCATGGGCAGGGACACCTTCCACTAGCCCAGGTTGCTCCAAGCCCTGTCCAACCTGGCCTTGGACACTTCCAAGGATCCAGGGGCATCCACAGCTTCTCTGGGCACCCTGTGCCAGGGCCTGCCCACCCTCACATGGAGGAATTTACTCCCAATATCTAATCTAAATTTCTCCACTTTTAGTCTAAAACCGTTCTCCCTTGTCCTCTCATCACTCTCTGCCTATGTAATAGGTCACTCCCTCTTTTTTATGAGTCCCCAACACAAGACAGCAGTGCTGGTGACATCAGGATGTCCATGCCCAATCAGCAGGGAACACCATGCAGAGCATCACCATTTCCCACGGGACATAATGGTTTATTCACAGGTGACCCCAAACACCAGCAGTGTTCCTGGTCCCATCAGAGCAGCACAGCAAAGCTTTGCTTAAGGCAGCAGAGGGACACCTGGGCTGGGATCTGCAGAGGTGCTCAGGGGACACAGCTGGTGTGGTGGCTTCTCCTGCACGTCTAGGATCAAACCCCTTCCAGGTGTCACTGCCGGCTCCAGGCAGCAGGTGCTGCTGCTGCGAGGTGAGTGCAGGGCAGGGACAGCTCATGCCTGGGAGGTTGCAGACAGCGGTGTGGACAGGAGCCACCCTCACACAGACCCTCAGACATTTGAAGTCCCCACGTGTCCTCTGATGATGTCCCAGGAAGGAGCCCCTTGTTTTCCCTGCTGCATCCAGAGCCACAGCTGTGCAGAATATTTTAGAGCCCGCAGCACGACTACAAATAGGGCAGCTATTTCTGGAGCTGGTAAATGAATCAAAAACAACTGCAAACACAGCGTCAGTGTTTCACCAAGAAACAGGCTGAACATCCCTCCTCACTACACTGCAACAGGAGCAAGGTTTCACTGCTACAGTGAATTGGCACCAAACATGAGGGAATGCAAAATGTTAGAGGATAAAGTACAACCTTGGGGAAAAAAGACATGGAAGATGCAGCTATTAAAGACCAGCTCCAATTCTTGTGTCACCAATGGAAAGAAAAATGTTTAACAACAATTGAAGAAATTTTTTTCTCCTTGTCGAGTTTACCCAAGAAAGGGAACACTTTCACAGGCAATGCCATGGATTTCCCTTGACCAAGCAATAGTGGAACAAGCCCACACTGGTAAGGAAGTGTAACCTCTTCAGATTAATTTTCAAAATTAATATATGGGGAGAGACATTGATCTCTGATACAGGTCCTGTTAATCAGAGAATACCTAAGGGAAAGCAGGAATGTTGAGTCAGACAAGGAGTGATGAACCTTACACACTGTGCCTTACGCAGGCAAAGGGGTTTGCTATTTATTGCTATAAAGTGTGAACCCCTTTCTGATGAGAGGAATGTGGAATTCTTTCCAATTCAGTGATGTCATCCCTAGTTTTATCCATGCAGACCCTGCTGCAGGACTGGGGCCATAATTCCAGAGAAGATGATTCATACACTTGGAGAGGGAGAGAAGACCCCATTTCACTGAAGCTCTGGAGCTTCTTAGCATGTTAAAGGTACTTACAGAAATGGGATGTGGATCAAGGAAATGTTACTTCTAATACAGCAGAACATGACTTCTACACTTCTTCCTTCAGCCCTCAGCTTCCTGAGCACCCCTGCACACGTTAGTGCCTCTCCTGCCTGGTCTTACTGATGTCATTGGCAGAACTTATTTAAGGAGGTGCATTTCAGATCCAACCCCCTCCCCGATCAGTCGAAGGTTAAAGGCATCAGTGAGCTGTCCCAACATGACCTGGAATCAACAAGAGGCTTCCCTCCTGCCAGCATTCCAACAGGGTAACCTCTGCTGATCAGGAGCACCCTGGGTGCTTGTGGAACCATGTCAGCGAGGGAAATCTCCCCCCAGAGATCCTGGAACGCTGGCAAGGGAAGTGCACTTTTGCCAACAGAACTGTGTGGATGCTCAGGCAGGGCAGTGTCTGAGCTCCTCGCCCTGCACTGCCCGGCTGCCTCGTGGCTCCTGCAGCTCACACAGGCTTGAGGAGTTGCTGCAGCTTTGCCCTCAGGAGAGGATCTCTGCCTTCATCCCCTAGAGATGTGGCTACAAGTTAAGATCCAACATAAACTGCAGAAGAGTTTGGGTTGCAAGGGACCTTAAAGCTCATCTCATTCCACCTGCTGTCCTGGGCAGGGACACCTCCCATCATCCCAGTTGCTCCAAGCCCTGGCCTTGGACACTCCCAGGGGTGCAGCAGCCACAGCTCCCCAGTGAAGAGGAGCAGTCACCAGCCACCTGGGGCAGAAGAGTTGCTTGGGAGGGCACTGAAGCCAACACAAGACCCACAGAAGTTGACTGTCTACAAGCCAAGCTTTTACAGCGTCACCTCCACTCTCCTACCAGAGCCTCATCTTGGAGCAGAGTCAGCACAAGAGCATGTCCTTGGGCCTCAAGGGCTGCTGTTCATAGCCCAGAGCCATTCCCAAACTCCCTTCCATTACCTTGTTAACGCATCAGGGCTGGTTTTCCACATCCCAGCAGCTGGTGCTTCCTCTGCCTTCAGTGAGGGATCCACCAAAACTGACCTGTCCAGGACAGCAAACCAGGCCAGTCTCCAACGCCTGCCCAAAGCAGCTCCGAGGCACAGGAGGCAGAGACTGCTCAGGTCCTCCTGTGATCCATGTGCTTTCTGCCCAGGAAAAAGGACTGCAACCATAATGCTCATTTTTCTGCTCGTTCTCCATTTGACAATGATTTTACCATACAAGTAACCAGGCCCAGACTCAGCAAGCACAGGACAAGAGACTGAACTTCATCCAACTCTTTTTTGGCCCTGTTTAAGATAACTTAAAGAAAGTTAAATCCTTCCCTACATTTACATATGGGAAAAAAATGCAGCAGGGCAGAGCTCTGTGACCTTCTGATGCTCCTGATTCAAGTAAGGCACTTTTTCTCCATAGTAAGTAACTAAATAGAAGTTGTTCTTCAGCTTCCTCCACACCTTCTCCTTTTTTAGAAATAAATCTGAATTAACTTTGGATGCAAGTGTAAAGGTGGCACTAAGCGAGGCCCTGCCCAGATGGATTTGACAAGCTCCTCCAGACTCCAAACCCAGCTTCTTAAGACCCTTTCATTCAAATTCCTGAGTGTATTTCATGTCAGGCTGCTCTCAATCCTTGAGAAAAACCCAACAACCAAACCAACCCCCAACCAACCAGCACACAGCAGGAACTCAGTCATTTCACTGCAAGTTTAAGATTTCAACACAACCCAGAAAAGGGCCACGATCTTTGTTTTGCAATAGGCTCTTTGTTGCAGCTTCTGTTACATAAAACCCACCTCAACACTCTCTGTCCCAAGCTCCTACGGCACAAAAGCGCTGGTAGCACAGTTATCCCTAAGGAAGTGTCCAAAAGAATGCAGGACACTACAGATCCTTCACCGTTCAGGGGAGTAACACTGCCACCTACTCAGGAGAGCCAAAATGCACAAGCAGGTCGTCACCTCTGAGGAAACATTTCTCTGGACTACGAACAACACCCCAGAGATCACTAAAGTCACATTTCTCTTCTGCCTTGCCTCTCTGTTCAGTTATTATCCAGACTTCAGTTTGCTGCAGGCCATTTTTTGGGAGACAGCACTCCATTACTGCAGATCCCAGCCTGCTGTGTAGCAGGAGCTGCTCCAAAGGCCGAGCAGATTCCAGACCCTTTTCCCTGAGTTGGTGAAATGGCTTAAACCAGATGTAGGGTGGTGGGGGAAACAGTTCATGAACAGCAACAGCCAGCACTGAGTCATGATGGCAGCTGAGACACCCAAAATGCTGTAAATCACCCTGACCCAGATGCTGCAGAACTGACTACAGGATCTCAAAAAGCATTTCTGGCCTTCAGGGACATGAGCACCACTAAAAAATAGACACAGTCCATAAATTAATATCCAGGTCTGAAAATGCATAGAAAAAGTGCTGAACATGGAGATTATCCTGGCTGTTTGAGTCCCCACGCACCCACCCACCACTGAGCCAGAAAGCCAGAAGGGCTCAAGTCAACATCAACATTTTTACTGAACTCTCCAAAGCTGCTCTGCCTGGACTACCCCCAACCCTGCTTTTTTTTTCTTTTGAAGAAAAACTCAACCAAAACAACTCCTTTAGTAACTTGGAGGAACCACATGACCTTTTTTTGTCCTTAACGGCCGTCGATAAAAAAATACTAAAGGAAGATACCAGCCCAAATGGGCTACTGGACCGTGAAGTCTGAGAGCCTTGATGGCCTTACTTAGCCAAGAAAATTCTGTCTGAAACAGAAGGAAAGAAGTAGGAAAATGCTCCAACACGAAGTCAACTGTGAGTGCACTGCACATGCCCTCAGACCAAATCCTTGTTTAGAGAAAGCAACAGACGAGTAAAAACTGTCCTAGGAAGGTTCTCCTTTTTTAATAGAAACTGAGTCAATCATCAGAATACTTAAAATCTCCAGAAAAAAACCCACATAAGACCAAACCAATCACTGGTAACATTTTTTAATTTGATATGGTCAGACTTTTTTGAAGTAAAACCAAGAGAGTAAGACAGAACTAAAGGGGAGGCAGAGTCATATTTACAGCCATTCAAAACTAGCAGTGTCAAAGCAGAGCCCAGTGGTGACAGAGGCATGGAAGCATATAAAGAATAGTCTTTTTTAGATTATTATTATTAGAATTTTATTATATTATCTTCTTAGCCATTAAAAGAATCTGTTGCATGTTTTAGAGCCCAATTCTAACTCACCAGCGCCCCCTCAAAATGACTTGTGATACAAAAAAAGAGTGCCATTTTTGCTGTTTGTAGACAACAAAGCACCTGCTTTTGTTTTTCCAAACCTTACTGAACTGGCACAACACAGTTAATACTACTGCTCTATTCTTTACCATTAAATTAAAAAAAACAACAGTTGGGCAAAGGGAAAAAACCAGACTGAGTCAGTGCAATCATTCAGTCGGATTCTGGATGACAATCAGGAAATAGTCTTTATCTGGAGAGAAAAAAAAAGAAAATTATTATTTCATTGCTGATATTTGTTCACAGAAACAGTAAATGTCAACGTTTTTCACATCTCACCCATACACTGTGGGAACTCCAGAGGCCTGACATTGATTCTCAACGAGCAAAACAGGCTCTGTGTGTCAGATCATTATTTTATGGGTTTTACTGAGGAAAAGTCTCAGCTTTAGAAACTGCACCTTCCCAGGGCCGCTGGATATAACCCAGTTTGTGCCAGGAAACAACAGTAACTGGCATATGCAAAGGTGGAATCAAAACCAGCAGTGCAAGATGGTGGTTCCTCCTTTCTCACTGTGGGCTGCAGGGGCTGCAGTCGTGTTTTTCCTGAAGCAATACTTATTCCTCTCTTTCCATCCTTCCTGTGGAAATCAGAGGCTGCCCCAGCATAAACCGGAGCCTGTGTTAAGATGGGTACTGACCTGTGCCTGGGGCAACTGCCATCCCCTCCTTGGCCTCTCCATGAGCACCATCCCAACATGCAGTACACAGGGACAAGCTGAATTCCTGCCACATTAGGGAACTGCACTCATTGAATCTGATGGAATACTGAGGATGTTTCCTGAAAAGCAGGTTGCTGCTGCTATATTCCATGACTCATCATTACAGCTGCAATGCGCTCTAATATTTTTCTTAGAACTGGAAAATCAGGACTGTTTTGTTTTATCACTCAGTCCACAGTTCTGAATGGAAACTGCTCTCGAAACATTCCTTTCCAAATCCTGGGGTTTTATACTGAAAAACACAAAGCTTGAGAAGCTGCAACATGCTCTCAAACACTATTTAATGCTTTCTACTTTGATCAACATGAAATGAGGGAAGTGATTTGCCACATTCAAGCACAACAAAGCAAACTTCGGTCTGTGGCAAAAGCTTTCAACCCTGCAGAAAGCAGAACAGCTCCCTGGAAGGAAGGGATTATCCAGTGTGAACATAGCAGCAGGCAAAACGCTTCTCCCAGGCTGGCAGTGAGCAAACAACCCTGTTGCAGGCCCTGATTGCACTCTCTTTTACCTGGAGCAACCATGACCTCGTTCTTCTTGGAGCGGATGCGCAGGAAGGTGAGGTCGTTCTGGGGGTCGAGGTCCCGCACGGTGCTCCGCGCCTTCAGGATGAAGCTGTGCATGAGCCCGGCGTACTGCATGGTCGTGGAGTTGTCCATGGTGCTTTTGATAGGGATGCCTGCAGGAAGGGGACAGCAGGGCTCAGGGACACAGGTCGGGAACCTTGGACCATCACCAGCTCCAGCTGGGGTGGCTCCTTCACCTCAGAAGATGCTGCTGTGTTCTTTTTAAAGGCAAAAGGAGAGCATGAACAGAAATAAGAAGAGGAAAATCTGAGATCTGGAACCACAGGTGTAGGTGAGAACTGTTTACCTCGGGTAGCATCAGTGCTCTACTTTTGCATTTTCATTTATTTATTTATGAGGTAGAAAGAGAAAGAACAAAAATAAATACCTGCAGAGGAGAGAGGAAATAGCAATGTTTCAGTTTTGTTCTCCTGACTGGGGACGCCTTTTCCTTTCAGAAAGGCTCCTGAACACCACAGTTCAATGGTGGCCTACTCAGGTAGGCCAGGCTGGGACTGGTGATTATACAAGACATCAGCTGCTGAATCAAACAGTTCCAAGGCTGAGGCTCCAACACTCAGCCATGGCAGGTGATGCAGGGACCCTGCAAGGTCCCTAGTTCAATGATCACCAGCTAGGAGAGCAGACACACTGTTATGGCCAGAGTTTTCCCTCCCCTACACTTCAGCCACCCGTTAGATGTGTTTTCCCACAAAAAGCCACTCAAAACCCAGCTCAGGTGTCAGAACAATGCAGAACCCAAGTCCCAGATTCTGGCAGGGCAGAACCACTGCTGAAGGTTCCAGCAGCTGCAGCTTCAGCCTGAAGAGCACAATCCATTACTCACCATCCTGGAAAAGCAGCAAGCAGGAACACAAGCTACTTGCACATACCCAATGATCTGATCCTCAGTAAATGCATATACAGCTGTCACCTTTGCTAAGGATCATTTCTAGAACATATTCAATTTTAATTGACGATCACACGATTTTAAGGCATCAGGCTGGTCACAGTGTATTCAGAGTGCTCTGAAGAAGCTGTTCTGCTGCACCCTTCAATGACTCCAAAAGGAGACAACTTGCTGATGAGTCCCACGAGTACCAGACACTGCTAAGGTCTGCCAGGCCAGCAGCATTCTGAACATGCACAGCAGCAAGATCCAATATCTCATGAGAGCCTCAGTGCTACTCGTAAAGGTTTTGATAGACACAGTCTCAAACACTGGCATAACTCAAATATTTCAAAGCTTTTGCAAGTGATTTTAATTCCTAAAATAATAAAGTGAGCTTGCAGAAATGGGAACCTGATTTTCTCTTGTAGCCTGACTACTGTCTGTTCTGGCTCCAGGAAAACCTCTGCTAAAGCCAGGCTCTAAGCTGAGTATAAGTGGACCAGAGAGCAGCCCTCAAAGCACAGGGTTAGAGTAAGTTAGAGCTGAGAAAAGCAAAACTGACACAGCACCTTCTGAATTAACCACGATGATTCCCTGCACTCCTTTTTGGCTCTGGATTCGCTTCAGGGTTTCCTCCACCTCAGCCTGCAAACAGAGAAAGCACAGATCAAGAGGGGGTTACAGCTGCTGTCTGACTCCCACCAAAGCTTTGGAGTACCTGTCTGAAAACAAGGCTGCACAGGGATGATTCAAACACATGCTGCCTACACTGATCCATACAGCAAAGTGCCCGTGTTTTGGTACCACCTTTTCTGCAGGACTTTTTCTGTTTTCTATCTGTCTTTGCTCATCATTCACTTGTGATTATCATCCTGTGGAAACCTCAAGCTCCACTTTCATCCTTCCCTCCTTTCTCCTTGCCAACCCTCCTACTGAATTCTTGCAGCTGGAAGTTGAAGTAAGACCACTACAATTTAGGTGTCAAACAAAAGTCATGTTCAAAAATACACAAGGAATTTATGAAAAAAGTAATGCAAGATCACCTTCCCTTTTATCAAATGGCTGCTAAGAGCAATTTCACATAAGAGAAGTGAAGGGAAAAACAATGAATAAACACTTTATAATTCTGATTCATGCTGGGATGGCTGCAAAATTATAACCACTACCAATAATTTACAACTTCAAAAAGGAAAAATGCTAACAAGACCAAGGCAATAGTCCCTTGTAGTCCCTTTCCCTCTATAAAAACCATCAAAGTCAGAGGAGGTTTCAGTACCTTCTGCACAACTTCCATTGCTACAAGACAGGGATCAAAGTAATAACTATGGATTCTATAACAGTGTGGGAAATCCTCAGCATGTGGGCTGCTTTCTCCAGCTGGGCAAACACTTGGCACTTTTTATTCCAATTAAAGGAAACAGAAACAAGGAGCATCTTTCAGATCCTGCAAGGCAGTCCCACAGAAATGGTCAGGGAGAGGGGACAGGAATCACCTTACCCAGGACAGGTGGGACCCACATGGGGCATTTGGCCAAGGCTGCCTTCCCTGGGCACTGTGAAAAACCCTCTGCACTCCCTCTCCCAGCAAACAAGCCCAGCCATGTGCCAAGCCCTGTTCCCTGGGAAGAGCCCTTGTGCTGGCAGCACCCTCTCCTCGGGGGGCTGTTGGGAACACAGCCATGCCTGGTGAGGGATGGGGCCCCCTGAGCTGGTCCTTGTGTAACAGAGGCTTTTCTGTCTGATCCAGCACAGAAAAATTTAGTCTTTTCAACAAAACTCTAGATTATTTCTGAATGCTAGATTATTTTCAAATGGAAGGCAAGGGAAGTGAAATAAAGAACATGCTATGGGGGTGTACAAATGTTGAGAGAAATATAGTGGCAACCTGTTAAATCTTTTAACAAATTAGGAATTACTCTCCTGACTCCTTACTATCAGTATTTAAGTCCTGATTCCTTAAATACTTCCCTTCACAGCACCTTAACAAACCTATTTGGATGTAAAGCAGCATCCATGGAGAAGGGTAGCAGCTTTTACTGTCCTCTAACACCAGGAGCTGATCTAAGTCCAGGTGGGTGATGTGCTCACAGGCCACTGTTGCTGACATGGGAAGGTCCTGCTCCTCCCATCCCCACCCCGGGGCTTTGTCCAACACCTCCACAAGCCAGGTCTGCTCACCAGACCAGCAGAAACATTACCGGGAAAAAACCTGTATCTTTAATTTGTGAAACAAACAAAAAAACCCCCTATCTTAATAAGGGGCTGGAAAACTACAAGAGATGGGGGGAAGGAGAGCTGCACTCTGGAAAAGGAGAACCAACATTCCCCCATCGCCGATTTGCTGTCAAATACCCTTTGCTATATGCCCAGCAGCAGCCTGTATCTTCCTGCTCTCATCTGGAAAGCCTCAGCTCCTAGATTCACCTAAAAATACACCTTTTTGGAAAATTTCAACTGTCCACCTACAACTCAGGTGACTATTTATTTCTTTAGGGATTTTGACGTGTTATTTTGACCCTCAAATTCCATGAATACGCACTGAACAGCAATACACCTGAGCAGGAAGAAACCTCCAACGTGACCACAACAGAACCGGCACATCCCAGGTTTCAGGGAATAGTCCAATAAAATCACCATGGAACTAACATATCCCAGGTTTCAAGAAATATTCCAATAAAATCACAACAAAACATCCTGAGTCTCATTGAATATTCCAATAAAATCCCAACAGAACCAATGCATCCTGGGGCTTGGGGAATATTCCAATAAAATCCCAATGGAACCAATATATCCCAGGTTTCACAAAATATTCCAATAAAATCACAACAGAAGCACTACATCCTGGGTCTCAGGGAATATTCCAATAAAATCAAAACAAAAACAACACCTCCCAGGTCTCACAGAATGTTCCGATAAAATCCCAATGGAACCAACACATCCCAGGTCTCACGCAATATTCCACTAAACCCACCACAGCATCAGCACCTCCGGGTGCCGGGCTATGACCCTCCCTCCCCACCGCTTTGCTCCCACCCCAGGGCCTGTGCCCTGGACCCCCGGGAGAGCCCTCGGGGAGAGCCCCCCGGGCCGGGCAGGGCCCGGATACCCTCGGAACACCCCCGGGAGAGCCGGCAGGGCCCGGATACCCTCGGAACACCCCCGGGAGAGCCCCCCGGGCTGGGCAGGGCAGGGCAGGGCAGGGCCGGGCCGGGCCGGGCCGGGCCCGCAGCAGAGCCGGGCCGGGCTCGGACACCCGCACAGGCCTCGCTGCCCACAGAGCGGGACCCCCGAGGGGCCGGGAGGGGCTCAGGGACCCTCG
Organism: Xenops minutus; assembly: GCA_035221455.1. Taxonomy (NCBI): domain Eukaryota; kingdom Metazoa; phylum Chordata; class Aves; order Passeriformes; family Furnariidae; genus Xenops; species Xenops minutus. Next base: position 1,289,311 of record JAWWEE010000051.1, on the reverse strand, counting down.
GGAAGGGGCTATGAGGGCCCAGGCCCCCCGGCCGGAGCCTGCCCGGCCTCACCCACCATCGCGGAGCCGCCGCCGCCCCGCCCGTGCCGGCGCTGCCCCGGAAACAGCGCGGGAGGGGGCGGGGCTGACAGGGACCGCCCCGACACACCCGGGACACCGCACCGGCACCCGGGGGATACGCCACGGACACCGGGGGTACTGCACGGCCATCCTGGGATAACCCATGGGCATCCTGGGACACCCCACGGGCAGCTGCGGTACCCCACAGACATCCTGGGATACTGCACGGACATCCTGAGACACGTCACAGACACCCCGGGACACCCGCTGACATCCACAGACATCCCAGGATACCCCACAGACACCCAGGACACCCCATGGACACCCTGGGATAGCCCACGGACACCCCCAAATACCCTTGAACACCCCCAGACCCCAATAACACCCCCAACCCCTCCCCAAACCCCGGGGTTGTCACCCCCGGGCACCTGGCCGGTCCCCGATCCCACAAACATCCTCCACCCTCCCAGGGCCTGAGGGAATGCTGGAAAGGTGGGCTGAGAGCGCCCATGGGAGCCTGCGGGAACAGGACAAGGGGAGCGGGGTCCGAGGGGAAGAGAGCAGGTTTAGGTCAGATTCTGGGAAGGAATCCCTCCCTGGGAGGGTGGGCAGGCCCTGGTACAGGTTGGGCAGAGAAGCTGTGGCTGCCCCTGGATCCCTGGGAGTGTCCAAG
>JAWWEE010000051.1:1261723-1288478 GCA_035221455.1 Xenops minutus | reverse complement strand
CCAACCTGGCCTTGGACACTTCCAGGGATCCAGGGGCAGCCACAGCTTCTCTGGGCACCCTGTGCCAGGGCCTGCTCCCCCTCACAGCCAGCAATTCCTTCCCAACAGCCAATCCAAACCTTCCCTCCTTCAGCTTGAGGCCATTCCCCCTCATCCTATCACTACATGGCCTTGTGAAAAGTCACTCTCCAGTGTGTAAGCACAAGACTCACCTTTATCCCAGAGTTCCACGTGACATTCTCAAGCGCAAACTAATTTTTACAGAACCTGCCTATCTTTTTTTACCATGCTTTACATTTCCTATAATCTCACAACACACTGAGCCAAGCAGACTTCAACAGCTGTGTTCATCTCGACTCTGGTATTAGTTTTGTACTCTGAGTGCACAAATTCATGGGGAATTTTGTATCTGTGCTTGAATTTAGAGGTGCCCAAGTCAGAGTCACCTCCCTGTGCTACGGCATGGTACAAAGGGGTACACAAAGAACACCTACACTTTTCAGCATTTCTTAAAACCTGTAACCTTGACTACAAAAATGTGCATGAGACTGTCAGTTTAAATATTAAACTACCTTACTATCCTTACGTAACTAGAGCTATTTTGTTATGCCATATACATTAATACAGAATATAGTCCTTCATAAACACTGGGCATAATGCAATCATTTGTAAATATCTATTCCAGACTGTAGTACAAATATCTCCCATCCACATCCTGCTTTAAATAATACAACCCTCAAGTCCACTGTCAGTTATGTTAATTTAGCTCAAATAAATTGGAAAATAACCCAAACCTACACTGTAAGATGCTGTTTCCACTTTGGACTATTCGTATTGTTGCACTTTTCTGTCTTCTTTGACTGTCCATCTACTGAGACTTCCACATAAGGGCTAGGTCCAAACCATTTATTCTTTTCCTTTAGTTTTGCTGAAATCACTGTTAAGAAAGAGAAAAAAACAATAACTTATTCAGGAAGATTTCAACTGCCAATAATGTTTTTCAGTCGTGTACTTCAATATTGAAGTTTCAGGTCGTTGATGTCTGACAAAAACACTCAAGGAAAAAAAAAAAACACAGGTAAAAATGCCCTTGCATTTCAGACCATTTTATACAATGTTAAATCTCACACAAATGCCTCAAGTATGTGACAGTACTTCTGTAACATCAGACACTAATTAATAATAAATAATACAAAATCCAAAGAAGTGCTTAGGTGTTGGAAGCAGAAAGTATCCTCTACAACCTTCTCCTGTCTATCACCAGCCAAGAGAATTCTGGAGTTTATTACACTTGCTTATTAAAAAGCTCAAAATGTGATCTGCCTCTTATTAAGGTGAAGAACTGCTACCATTTCTGGTGAAAAGAACATCATTAAGAAAAAGCATTTTGTGTTAAGTATCAAACTAAACTTACAGAAAAGCTGAAGGCAAACTTCAGTAACTACCTCCTGTTAAAGAAACACCAAACCTGGACAGGGCCTGCAGCCATAGAGCTTTAATTTGGGGGGTTGGTTGTTTGGTTGCTTGGTTTGGGGGTTCAGATTCTTTTATAAGCATTCAACATTGAGTGCAGTGCTCCCATAGCAATGCTGCCCCTGTTTAAGATGTGTGTCTGTTCCTGACATTTGACTCCCATGAGTGTTCTTGGATTCCTGGACAACACTAAACTCACAAAACAGCACATAAGACACAGATATTATCATTTCCAGTAGCCAGTGAATTCACTCTGTTCTAACAAAGAAAAACTTGCTCTCCTGTGTGTTTGTCACTCACTACATCCTTAAAAAAGATGACTAATTCAGGCCCATCTGGCTAATCTCCCCAGATTCCCTTTATAGTCTATGCTTCTTTAGAGATTTACAGAGGTAGCTTAGCATAAACTGCTCCCAAGGGAAACTCTTCATGCATTACAAACACCCCACAGACATTAACTCATTCATTTTCACAAACATCCCTTCCCCTTCTGTCTCCAGCACTTCCATGCTACAGCAGCTCAGGCCTCATCACCACTAATTATCTCAAAGACCTTCCTTGAGGCAGCAGAAATCAGCAGACTTGTAGCTACCTTCAAGGTTTGTTCTTCCCCAGCCACCCTGGAAGTTCATTTAAAGCTAACAAGGGCAGCAGGATGGGGAGCTGAGGGCAGGGGGAGGGAACACTTGTTTGCTGCAGACTGTGGCTGAACTTCTACAGAAATTCAGACCTGTTCTAATATCTCAGTAGTCTCACTTCCAAACACCTAGACATTTATTCCACTTCACTGTCTTTATGTGAGTCCCAGCCTTCAGTGGAGAAAGCCTTAGGCAGCAATCCCCATTCAGTCCTCAGCTCTGCTCTCCGTCCCCAGGTGGAGGACGTACCTCCTTCCAAACCTCTTGCAGTTTCTCTCCAACATCAACCTGTAGGGACATTTCTCTGATTTCCACAGGTCTTCCACACTGAGGGTGCAAAGTTTACTCTTGATGCTTCCAAACCCAGCCCTGCACACCCTCCCAGATCTCACATTCAGCTTTTGTGCTTCAGCTAAATTTGTCAGAGAGCAAAAGTGAGGAAACCTTGGGAATTACAATTCAACAGCTGCTCTCTTGGTGAGGCACTACAAAAAGCAAAGCACATCATGTAAATCCACTGCCAAACAATCCACAGGTGCTCAATTACAGTGATACTCTCACCAACATTTTAATAAAGCTCCTTTGCAATGGCAGCCATAAAAACATGTAACAAGGGAGGAGCAATAAGTCAAAGTTAATGAACAGCAGTGCAGATTCACTCATCTAGAGACGTGAAAAGAGTGTCAGAGAAAGTGTGAGATTTGGTATTATGCCAGGTTTCAGTAAATGTAAGCAGTATCATAATGCATTATTACATTTCCAAAGAAGTGCTCTGAACCATTTGCTTAACAGCATTCAAAAAGAATTATTCCTTCCTTTTACACAAAAATGTATAATTTCAAAATGCATTTGAGATAAAATCCTGAATAAAACAGCTCTGTTTCTGCCAAGTAATGATGACATAAGACGATTGATTTCATTGTGTGACTTCTCCTGGGCTTTGTCCAACTCAAAACTTCTCAAAATTCAACATCATAACCTCTGGTTAATTGTGGGAAAAACACTCTCACATTTCTAACCAGAACAGATACGTAATTTCGAAGGCTTACCAGTGATCTGGAGCTGTGATTTCATGGATAACCCACTGGCTGGTCCTGATCTGGACCCACTGCCAGCCATAATACGGGCTGGATCTCGAATCTGCATGGAGAGAGAACATAAACATTTCAATCCTCAGAGATTCAAAGTTAATCCCATTTTTGACTTGTAGATACATTATAGTGCAAACAAAGCCACCACACTTGTCTGCCTAGTTCCTTTTCGTTCCCCCAAAGCGCAGAACGTGCTTTGCAAAGGGCTCAGTCTCTATTACATGACCTGTAACTGTTCAGGTCTAAGGCAAAAGAGGTCTTTTGATTTTGTCACTTCAATTTGCCAATTAACTGAGTGAATGATGTTCTAATTTCAAAGTTTGCTGTAGATCTCATGTCTGAAACACCTGCCTGTTAGATGTAATCACTTCTGGGTAAGTGTATCTTCCCATGTCAGCCATTACTTGTTTTTTTTCTATTTAAAACCACAACCCCCAATCCACAAGTATGGCAAAAAGACTGAAAATAGATCATTACATTAAAAAGTGAATTTCAAATTTAGAGAAACCTGCTTTTGTATGGGTTTTTTTGTTTTCATCTGGTCAGATCAAGTCTACAGACATGCTGTAACTCTACAAAGCACTGAACTAAACAAGGAAATCCATCGAGGGCAAGAAACCCTTCAGATCCTTCAGTCAGCACTCCCCTCACACCTGGGCTGGGCTAATCCTCCCAGCACAAAGGCAGCACACGTCCCTACTACTCCCCGAACTTCATTTAGTGCTCGGGTTTGGGTGGCAGGGGAGAAAGAGAACAGTAATACATTATAGAGCTTCCATATTAACAGACAGCAAGGAAATGGTGTGCTATTATATTAAAAGCAGATATCCCTTTGGAATATCCAGATAACGTTGTCTCCTAATCATTTTTACAACATGTTTTCAGCTCAACATCCCTTACCAACTGAACTAAATACAAGACTCTACAGCATATTCCCTGGATAATGAACGGGTTATTGAAGACTCCAACTTGCCTGCTGGATACAACTTCCAAACAGCATCCCTGCCTTGCCGTGTTCCCTCTTTTGGGCCATAACCATGCTCATAACCCACTGCAAACCATCCCTGCACCTCTGTGGGACCCATTTCTTGTGGGGCTCAGCTGCTGTGGCCAAGGAGCTGCTCATCAGCACTGACCTACCACTGCTGCCCTGCTCTGGGCGCCGAAAGGGATCCCACAGCACAGCAAACATCACGTGCCAGCTCTTAGGGCATCTTCTGCACACAGCATGACTCCAAAAAGGAAAGGAACATGTTAGCTTAAGCTGTTGCTATCTCTGTTTTGAGTCAAAAGGCTGTGTGTGTATGAACTTGCCAGCTGATAACACCACAAGCAGTTTATCTAATCCTGGCCATGTCCAGCACCTGTGTGCCAAGCACACGAGAATTTGTACCAGGAGGCCAGATCTGAATACGGCAACTTTCTTTTTAGAGGCTGCAATTTGAAGCAAGTCTGTGAGAATTACTGTGAAATTGGTAATTCCACAGGTATTTGGAAGTGGTGAAATGGGAAGTTCTTGCATCCTACAGGTTGCTGATGCCAGTGTTCTCCACTGCAGAATGCTGACACCACCAAAACCAGTACTAATTACTTGTTTAAATACTATTGGGTGTTAATAGTTCAGTGCTGTTCACTTTCAGATGTGAATCACAAACCTAGACTGTGCTACAGTGAGAGAGCTTTTAATACAAGTATTTAAAAAGCAACATAAATTAAAACCATTTAGAGGACAATTCTTAATTCTGATCCTGTGACTAGCTCTACCAAACTCCCTGGGCATCCTTTACATTCCAGGAAAGCCAGCAGATCACATGTGGATTGACACTGAAGGAGCCTGAAGGAGTTCACATTTTCAGGAGAGCTGCTTTTCCCACCTGCACAGAACACACCTTTGACCACTGAAGGGGAGAATTTTCATCTGAACTCACGTGCTAAGCATTTACACCACACAAAAGTAATTCAGAAGCACGTGTTAAGGGTAAATTTCATTTCTACCCCTGCAAATAGACTTATTTAAATGATTCTAGTAACATTTGATCATTTTCAATGAGAATGTGCAGAAAAAAAATCCAGCAGCTGAAAATGAGTGTCCTGCAACCATCTCCTGACTTAGCATACATGGATGTTCAGGTGTCTACATTGGGGGGCACAGCCTTCACCACCAACTGGCTTAAGGAAAATCCCAGGAATCTACTGCCTATTTCTAAATCTACTTCTAAAAAAAGGTAACTACATTCAACATCGTTTAATTCTCTCAACTGCCAGAAAGTTTCTAATTACTTCTGAACAAGAAAACCAAAGACTCTTATTTTTTTGGCACGCTTGCTAAAATCCAGAGATCCTCCCCTAAAAGAAAGCTCCATTAATTAGCCAGGAAAACAGAGAGTTCCAGAGGAAGAAGCAGGAAGCAACAATTTACCTGTGCCCTGCACTTCAAACAGCCCTATTTCCTTTTCCAGATTTTCCAATATCTTGACTCCAATGCCTCCTCTGCTCCCCTCAAGTGCCAGCTGAGAAAGACTGCACAAGGGGGATAGCTTGGTCCATGCCAGGCTTCCAGCCAGGAAGAATCCCTGAACTCTCACTGCAGCTTTTCTTTCAGCTGGGCACTCATTTAAGTCCCTTCTCTGCCAGGCATGTACATAATCTACCCAGATTTTTCACACAGAAATCTAATCGATTTTGACACCTCCATCTCCACCAACTTTTAGCTGGAATGGATCAGCAATTAAGGAAGTCTGTAAAGTGACACACAGGAAAAGGGAAGAAGAAAGCAGGATTGGTAGGTGGAATTATATACACTTAATTTTCTTAGGAAACAAAGCTAAAATAGATTAATTAGTCAAATAAAAATCTGTGGTGGTTAATGAACCAGACTCAGAAGCACAAAGAGAGTGCAAAAGGCAATAACCCTACCAGTCACACACATCCAGCTGATTTCTATATTTAATTAAACTTAAATTTTAGCACTTTACTCCTCTTTGTGTGCAAGAAACTACTACATTAACAATTATTTTTAATGGTAACACTGCAGATGATTTCAACTCAAAACCAGCCTAGGGCTACTTGTAAACTTAGAGAATAAAAAACACATACACTCCTCAATCATTAATAAAGTACTTCCATTTAGTTTTATTACAACAGAAACAGTATTTTGGATTCTAGGAAAAACAAATTTCTTTATAAATTCAATGTAATGCAACAAATACTTTCACAGGTGGAAACTATCATTCCGAACAACTGAGAATGCATATACAAGGTTTTTTTCTGCAGTAGAAAATTACATACATCTTCATAGATATTTAGGGATCTGGTGTGGTTTGGATTTGCTTTGCAGTTTTTTTGTTGTTGGTATTGTTTTAAATTATAGTAAACTCCTATTGCTATTTTTCTCCCAGATGCTGCTACCCACGTCCAAGAAACCCACCAGAATCTGAAATTTAGGAACATTAAAGCTGGAAGGATTGACAGTTGTGACAGAGCAGGGCAGTGCAACAGATATTCAGAGCATGATCACACATGTATCATTTTCTCAGAAAATGAGACAAATTCTTTGGCATATAAAAAGGTATAATTCAGAAAGAATATCTTGCCATTCAAAATAAACCACTCAAATGGTTCCCTGAACTTCTTTGGTGGCTTCATACCTACTCCCCAGGAGGTTTTGTTTTAAAACATCATGCTCTAATATGTAAATTGTTAGATGAATTATGCTCAGCTTCATAATTGCCTATGACATTGTTGGTACTCAGGCAGGTTTGAACAAACATTGCTTAAAATAAATCTGCCTCACAGCAGGAAAGCCAGACCAAGCATCCTTTTGGCATTGTTCTGAACACCACCTGGAGTGCTCCCAGCAGCCTCCCCTCTGGAGCAAGTGATGCTGCTGGGCCAACCTGCATCAGCTTCGGGGGCATTTTAATCCAAGGCAGCAGTTTCAAGCGTGAGTGGTGTGGAAGAAAGAAGAAACTCTTCAGGAGCAGCCCACACACTACAAACCACTTTTGAACAAAGGAAGGCAGCAAGGGAGCATGGTCAGTTATTCTTCTACGAAATCATGAGAAAGACCAGGGAGAAAAGCAGCTTTTAGTGCTTCTTGGTTAAAGCAAAGGGAGGAAGAGCTTGGAAGAAGCTTCCTAACCCCCCAAATCAGGGAGCAGAAACAGAAGAAAAACGCTGTCAAAGGCTTGAGAGATCTTCAGTGTCACATCAATTTAATTTAGGGTGACTTTATTCAGTCCAGACGATGGAATTCGTCTGGTAAAGTGAAGACTTAGTGAAGATGGTAATTTTTTTTCATATTTATTTAAAAGAATCGAAGACACGTAGGTGAGAATGAAACCCTGTGCATTACTGTGTATAACACATGCATAGCTTTGAAAATATGTTGGCACATGCTCTTTATAATTCAAAAAATACTGAAATAATTGCACATTGTTGGCAGCTGTAAGCCTTATGTTTAGTAATTAATTTTAAGAACAGGCTCAACTGCTCCTCACAGGTGTTCCAATTCAAAGGGCATTTGCTGTTTCAATAATGGAGAAAAATAATTGCATTATGAAAAAATTTCTTTCACACACCTGGTAATTTTATCAACGGTTTTGAAAACCTCACTATGTAACAGGAACACAGACTTTTGGAAAGGGCATAAAATATATGAAGTTTTGTTTAAAAAACTGCACGTAAGATGCAATATCAACAGGTATGTGATAAATACATACACTTTGTGTGTGATAAGTTATAGAAATGCTCCTTCTCCTTCCCCCAGAACACTGAAGACTCTTTTTAGCTGAAGACATGCATATTGTGGAAGAGGTTTTTTCTCTTCAGTGTTAGCTGTAAATATACAGTGAGCCCAGATAGTGAGTTTGGCAACTTCCTTGCTTAGCAAATTTGCAGTTACTTTAACTGTTCAGCTTTCATCTTTAAAGTAAAACATGGTTTGACAAAGCTGGGTTTGGTGGTTTACACTTTTTTTTGTTCCTAAAATAAGTTTTAAGGCCATGGTCAGGTTTGCCCGAACAAGTCAAAAGTCAGAGAGAAGAAGAAACTGCTGAGTAATCAGCCAGGGAGAAAAGAATAGATACAGATTATGAGTGTTGAGTACACACTGGAAAGGGAAGCAATTCTGAGGTTTGCACCGAGGGATATTTATACAAGGAATGGAAGGAAGAGTGTTTAACACAGAGCGCAGCCTGGTTCCCTTGGTGTTACTGGGAGAGCAGCACTACCCCCATTTACTGGGAAGGCTGGAAAATCCAAGCAGTCTGGGCCATAACACAACTGCTGACATGGAAAATGCCTGCAGTATTTTTTGAACAAATGTGAAATACATGCTGCAAACAGACTTTGGGTTGGAGTGCTGAGCTGTGTGGTCCTGTCTCCCCAGGCAGAGCTCCCTGCAGCCCCACACCCAGGTTACCCAGGTACAGCCACATCCTGCAGCTGCACCGGGAACAGTAGGGGACGATCCTGACCCAGAGATAACACCGGAGCCAATTCAATACACTGGCTAAAAGTATATTTGTGGGGAATGCAATTTAATCAGTTTGGGAAGCAAACCAAATGACGTGACCTTCAGAGGCTGCAAGGAGGGAAAAGCAAGACATAAAATCCACAAAACAAAGGAAAAGAAGTGCCAAACATCTGTCCTGTCCCTGAAATGGACTTGCTAATGAGAAATTCTTAACACTGAAGCAGAAACTTCATCCATTATATGCTGTCTTCCAATTGCATATTTTACTTTTTTCCATATCTGATCCATGTATACAATATATACAATCCACTGTACTTCTGGCTCAACACAGGAATCACTTTTTTCTTACATCTCCCTACAGACAATCATTTCTGCACCCTTTCAAAGCACAGTGGTGTATCAGAGTCAAAAGTCACATCTCCCCTAAGTCAACAGGTCTGATTCTCCACGTGAGATTATGTGAATCTATTCTCTAGAACCAAACCTTTCTATTGAATCTTTTCCTGCTGTGAGCAAACATACTCTGCAGGGAATGTAACAGAGGTGTTAAATTGAGACGACAAAGGCTAAAACGGCTCTGACTGATAACAAAGGACGCTTTTTGCAAGAATAAAACCGAGGAGTGTTTGTGTCAAGGCCAAGATGCCTTCACTCTGATATGATAAGACTCAAGCACATGCCTGGCCAGCAAAACAGCCTGTGCTTCAAAGAGCAGAGTGCCAACAGGGTTATGCCACATCACCTATGTCATTCCTTTTCCTGTCAGCCCCACAGGAAAACATACCATAGCTTTAAAGATACGTATATTCCAAGTAAGGAAAAACAACTAGCATTAGCCTTCACCGAAGATTTATGGAGGTTGAACTAAGTCAGATTCCAGAGCAAAGGACTAGCAAAAAACAACTCTTGACTCCCAGAGGATATAAAACATCCGTCTATGGAGCAGTTTGTTGTCACCAACAGGAACCCGAAGCAAGATAAACAGTGACAGATCCCATTAGCTCCATCCTGCATGAAGCACCTAAGTGACACTGGCTATCCCAGCTAAACTCATTGAAATGTCCTGCTGTCTGTGAGCACACAAATGTGAGAGATAAGTGAAATATGTGGAACAATGATTGTGAGTGGGCACAACCAATGTGAGACTCGAAAAGTAAATACCACACAAATTCCCCTCCTGTGAAGTCTCACACTGGGTTTCATTTTACCAAATTCCTGCGACCTCAATGCAACATGAATGGTAAAGAGTGTGACACCACACTGATAGCCTTACAAGAGCATCAAAAGCCAAATGACACAGATTTTAAATTACAGCAGCAAATACTAAGGAACTAAATGCTAACAGCCTGAGATATCTTTTCTAGAAACATTTATTTATGCAACAGTAATCCTGAGTGCTGATTCCTCGTTTTTCCTAAATATCTACCACTTCAAAAGAGAACTGAACATGGGAAACTCTTCTGCATCCAAAGTTTCTAAGCTGGAAATGCTGAAAACCAGCTAACCTGCTTATCAAAACAAAGACTTCGCCCAAAGACAGAATAACTCGGGAAATGATGTGGCCAGACACCCATTGATATTCACACTGTAACTTTCCCCTCAATACCTGGGATCACCAGTGTTCCTTGGTTAGAAAAACTAGTCTGTCAACTTCACCCCGCTGAGAAAAGTGCTTCCAACATCACTTGCAATCCAAATTGAGGCATCTTCAGGCCTCCCAAACCGAAGACTTACATCAAAACTAGACAGTATTCAGTCAGTAGCATTTCTCTGCAGTGAGAAGCCTCCTTGTAAAACCTGCACCTCAGCAGAAATAATTCATAGGACTTCTTTCTACACACGTGTAGCATTTGATACTGAATAAAAGAATTAGGGAAAAGACACATAAAGACACAGGACTGCAATATAAAAAATCCCCAAAAAAGCCCACACATGGTTTGACAGTTTTCCCCCTTTTCAGTAGTACATTAGTAATTCCCCAACCACAAGCTGTTTTTAGGCTAAAACTGTGGCAGGCAGGACAAAAGGGACAAAACAGGCATTGCCACCAACTCAGATAACTTTACAGTGAATTTCCTTTCTAATCGTTCCTAGGATGTTAACTTTTACTAACTTTTGAGAAATGCTCTAAGAGGGGGAAGAAAAGACAGAAGTATACATGAACATCATATGCCTTTTTCTTGATTCCAAAAAGCCTGGCAAGAGCAGCCACTGCAGAGAGCTGCACAGCATAATTAAAACCATTTGTGAAAACAAAGAGATGGTCTATTTTTATTTCAGCCATTTCCTTCTCATGGTACAATCCATTTCAAAGAGGACAACAATTCATATATGCAAACCACTAAACTAAAACTGATTCACTGCTATAATCTTTGAAACAGCAACACTTAAAATGGATGGTTCTCAAACACCACCACTGGAAAACAAGAGCAATTAAACTTGACACACACAGTAACCCCCAGGACAGAGAATTACACAGGAGAAGACAGTGAAACTGTAATAGTTTAACTACCACAAACTTAAACAGACTTTTTAAATTGCTGGATTTACTGGTATTAACTGGACATTAACTGGATTAACTCCCACGTTTTACAAACCACTGATTTTAGAAATTAATTTTCGCCTTTAAAATTCTTTAAAGAAAAAAATCTTTCGTAATCATACGGTTTCAACACAATACTGTACTGACTCAGCACTATGTTTCATCTCTTGTGATGAGGTTTCAGGAAAATTTTCAGTGGGAGTTCACAGCCAGCACAAGTTATAATGTGTGGACTGGAAGGGAAGCAGTTACCTTGCCACCTGCAAAGCAGGACAAATAGCTTTTCATTCAAGAAACCAGATATTCAGGCCTGTTCCGTAATAGCTGAAAGTTTCCAAGTGTTACCATGGGCTGGTAACACACAAAGTAAAAGCTCATTTATACAGAACTGTGCTCCTTTATCTAGCTCATGATGGGCAAAACTCTTCTCCTAGGCCCCCTTTCCTGGGAGCTGACCCTATAGGTCAAGGACTTTAATTCACTCTTGGTTGCCTTTTCTTGATGGAGTAACAGGCCCTTAAGGCACGAACACACAACAGTTTTATTTATCAAACACATGTAATCAATTTTAGCCCCAAACCTGTCTCCACAGTGGGTGCTTGAGGAGGGAGACGCCGCACCTGGTGGGCACCTGGCAGCCAGCCCTGGTTAACCCACCCCACTGCTCTGCTGTGACCACCACCTTTCTTTCAGAATGGATTAAAGGAAGTTCAGCTTTCAATATACAAATGAAACCCACAATCTGACAGTACTATGAGCAGAGTTTATGCCCCTTTTAATTCTCCCACTTCCTTGCACTGTGAACCATGTCCTATATGGACCTTTTGTAAACATGGGTTCAAGAAATAATCTCTGCTGTAACTTCAGAGTCATCCTTCCTCAGAGAGGAAGACAGACTGAAGCAAGGCAATGGACAGACCTGTAGTGACAGAGCCCTGAAAGGCAACAAACCCTTTTATATTTCACTTTTAAAACCCAACAATTGTTATATTTCCAGGTTTCTATAAAGAAAGGACCTAGAAAGTATAAACGACTTTTTTTTTTCAGTGGTAATCTTGGAAGAGAGATTTCTCCAGGGAAAAGCAGCCAGTGTGGCCAGACAGTTCCGAGATGACGGTTCTCGACTCAAATTTTGTCAGAAAGGACAACTTTGACCACAAAGCAGCACCAAAGAGAAGTACAAGATAGGTGCATGGAAACCAGAATTCCCCAGTAATATGCTTTGCTCTGCTCTATGAAAGCTCCTTTAGCCCTGCAGCCATGTTTATCTTCAGGTGGCTCTGAGGCTCCTACAAAGCACAAATCCCAGTCTTAGGCACCTCAGTCAAACATTCATGATGCCGTCAGCAACAGGTTATTTTGGACCTTACCATGACAGCATGCAAAGGAATCTTCTGAAGAACTTTACACAAAGTCCCTTCCTGCCTGTTGCTAAGGGAAAGGGAAGGAAAAAAATTTATCTGCAGGCCTTGCTTATCACTGCTTCAGCTGCCTGACACAGTAGTGAGGGAGATAGTCACGTAAATCCACAAGCTATAAGCTACTTATTAATGTTATTCAATTAATTTTCAATTAGGACAACGATATAATCTTAGTGTGATCACTCAGACCAAAAATATCAAGTCAAAATTTTAAGTTCTTTTCCCCCTTTAAGCAATTTTCATACTTGTAATCTATTAACTGATGATCGCTTGGAAGAGATAATTTAAAAAACCCTTTTACTCATCTTTTTGCAGTTCTAACAGTTTTCCTGCAATGCAACAAGTTGGTAGAAACAGTCAGGAAAAACATAAATTAACATTTCCACTTTTAAAACAAAGATGTTCAAGGATTAAAAGTTATTTCACGTGAAAAAAACTTGAAAAGATAAAAATACACCAAAAAAACCACCCAAAATGTTGCCTGTTATGAAACGCCCAGGAAATTAAGGAGACAAAACACACAGAACAGGCACTGATTTTGAGGTGGTGGTACAAAGCCTTGTGAGCAAATTCACCCAGGAAGAGCACAGTGTGCTGGGTTTTACTCTCAGGCGTTTCTGAATAGCCTAAACAACTGCAAAGCAGCATTTTTACTTCTATCTCTCAGTCCCTTCCCATGTATTTCCATTCTCCTCTATGCCCTGCACTCAAGCAAAACAATATCTAGAACTGATCTGAAAATAACATAAATGAAAATGTGTTACTGAAAGAGCATATGAGGTAACAAGGGCATCCTAAAATGAGAACACACTTCTAGGAACTGCTTTCCCATTTTTGTTTTTTATTAGAACCACATATTTGGGCTGGAAAGGGCCTCTGGAGGTCATTCTGTCCAACACCCTCCCAAAACAGGGCTAACATCAACATCAGTGTCTCTAACTTTCAGTACATTCAACTAGGAATAAAATACAAGTTATAATAAAGGCATCTTACTAGATATTCATGTTTCAAGATACAATGACAACAAAGTGAGAGGCTCTGAGGCTTTGCACAAACACATATCCTATTTTCCTAGGGCATAAACGTGCCATCCATCCTTAGCATATCTGGCCTTACACATGTCCCGGCCACACTGCTGCTGAAACCTATCAAAAGAAACAAAACATATTTAAGGTGAAAGCTAAAATACAGTTACCTAAAGGAGTATTCTTGAGAAATGTTCTTCCTCTTGGTGTTTGCAATAATATGGAAAAAGAGTGAATAAAGAGGTGAACTCCAAAGATAACTTCCTATCCCAAACTAAGGATCACCTTCCAATCAAGTTCAATCCCCAGCAGCTTCCATTTGATAGGACTGCTCACAGTCAAGACCATTTCCTTCATACAGAGCATATATCAAACTGCTTTGCTAAAACCACATGACAAATTAACAGTTCAAACAAACAAACCAAACAAGATTTATTTTGTTACATAGTTTAATTCACAGAAATGCCATAATTGTTCCACTATAGGTTTGTACATTCATTTCATGTGGCACTCATGTGAAAGACTGAGACGAGTTCCCAAGCTAACTCCTTTGGAAGCATTCTCCAGTTGTTTTCCAAAACCAATTCTGGATTTAGTGACTGCAACAGCTATTCCTTGAACTCCTTAAGATGCATGTGCCCCTGCACCTTTTATTAATAACAATCCATACAAATGCTTCCCTTTTTGATTTGTTTCTTTTGTTTCTTCTTGAAGACTTTCACTGCTTCATTTTCAACACATTCAAATTGTACACATTCACAGAAAATGAAAATAATTCCTTTCTGAAAGTTGCATTTTAGACTATTATCCTTTAGCTTGGACTAGCTTATTGCACTTTTACAGCTTCTAAGCTTCACTGAAGGAATTACTTGCCAAAACAGAACCTTATTTTCTTACAGACCTGTTTTCACCTCCTGTACTGTAATCTTCCAAAAACTCCTTGTCCACCCTTTCAGAAACACTGCAGTCGAACTGTTTTTTCTTACAGCTTCCCTTACAATGGTAGCAGCCTCTTCCCAGTGGTGACAGTCTTTGAACTCCCCCTATACCTCCCTTAATGGGATTTGCTGTAGCTGTGCCCACGTTTACAAGCAGTGCAGTGACAGGAGTGGGGCCAGGCAATAAGACAGGTCTGCAGACCCAACACCCACATGGGGTCCATTTCTGGAGTTTTAGCTTGGAACAGCTCTGCTCTGACCACTCAGTCCCATAACACCAGGACAGCAGCTTCCAGTTCAATTTCATGCAAAAGCAACTCAGCTTTCTTGATCCAAGCTCATTTCACAAGTCAAATCCAAGTGCAGCCTGTGAGAACAATCAGTGGATTCATTTCCAAAGTGCACTCCTTGTATAAATTAAAACAATTACAACACTAATGAAGATGCCTTCCCTGTTTCCCTTCCCCTGCTCCTCTCTGCATTCTGGCCCTGTGGAACCTCCACAGCTCTCAGTTACATCCACCAACTCAAGCTCACTCTTATTCCTTCTCTTCTTTAATTTCCTGAATGTGGACATGAGTGTTTTCACGTGTGACCATGCTCAGTCACTTCATTTCAAAACTTCCACGTTTCACTTCATTTGGCAGTTTCAGAGGAGACTGTTTCTGAGCAGTATCATTTCAATCCCAGGGAAGGTGTGGGAGCAAATTCTCACAGGAGCCATTTCCAAACATAATATAGTCAAGAAGGTGATTTGGATCAGTCAGCATGGATTGATGAAGGGGAAATGATGTCTGACCAACCAGACAGCTTTCTATGAGAAGGTGACCTGGGAGCTGAGACACAGCAGTGGGTACTGACTACCTTTGGCACCATCTCCTGTAACATCCTCAATACAAGGGGATGAGGCAGGGGCCAGGCAGGACTGGGAGGTGGACACAAGCCTGGCTGAACAGGAGGCTCCTGGGGCTGGGATCAGCCATGCACTGTCCTCTTGGAACCCAGGCATCAGTGCTGTAGCCCAGGGGTACAGACTTGACCACTGCTGTTTTAAATTCTCCATCTATGACCTGGGCAATAGGACCAAGCTCATTCTCAGCAAATATGCTGATGGAACAAAACTTCCATGAAGTTCTGCACCTGGGGAGGAATAAACCCACACACCAGTAAAAGCTGGGGGCAGCTGGAGAGAAAACAAGTCTGCAGAAAACACTGGTGCTGCCGAGCATGAACTAGCAACACACTTCCTCACAGCAAAAGCAAAGGGGCACCAGGATCCTTGGCCGCATTAGGAAAAGCATCACTGGCAGGATAAGGAAGGAGATCCTTCCCTTCCACTCTAATTCTGGGCTTCCCAAATCAAGAGTGACACATGTACTGGTGTGACACAGGCAAAGGCCATAGAGATGATAAAGTGACTGGAACATGACATATGGGGAGAAGCTGAGAGAGCTAGGATTGTAAACCTGGAAAAGAGAAATGCTCAGGAGAATCTTATCAGTGTGTATAAATACATGAAGAGTTAAAAAGCTGAAGGCAGAGTGTCCCCAGCAGCGTTTAGGGATGGGACAATAGGCAGTGGGCACAAATTAAAACACAGGAAATTCGACATAAAAACAGGGGATGGAGTTATTTATTTTACTGTGAGGTGGTTGAACAGTGGGGAAATTGCCAAGAGAGGTTAAGTGGTCATCCTCAGACATTCCAAACCTGACTGAACACTTACTGACTGCTCTGACTGGCCTCGCTTTAAGTAGATGGGTTTGGACCACACCATGTCCAGAAACCTCCTCTAACCTCAAGTATTCTGTGATTCTTTGAGTCCCCTAAAACAACCTCAACCATTCCAGTTGTTCCTGTCCTGTTCTTCCTGCTTGTTCTCTTTAAGTCTCTGTCTCGTCACCAATTCCTCCTCTAAAGAGACAGCTATCATCAAGAGAGATATATTATTATTATATAGATTACTTTTTTTTTTAAAAACTGAGGTTTCCCTTCAGGGTATTGATACAGTTTAAGTTTTACTAGCTTGAATAGTACAGACTGCCTAAGTCAGCATTGCCCCTTCTTCAGGCTCAGTGATCTTCATCTTCAGTGTCACTAATTTCTACAGCTTTTCCCAAGTCCTATAATAAAATTCAAGGCACAAGCCTACACTAGGTGTTTCTTCTCACTTTTAAAAACTACTTCCATTGTCCTTATTGCTGCTCTCTATGATAAAGAACAAAGTAATGCAGCAATACAGCTTGAGTCAATCTTCTACAACACGTCCAGGACTCTACAGACCCAAGTGTCAGCCAGCTCCACTTACTGACCATCAGGTAACATGAAAATGAAAAACATGCAGAAATGAAGGCCAAGTTCAACTGGCCCAAAAGAAAGATGCTACTGAACACTTCATATATACACTGGTTTCTTGGCATATTTTCATTTTCTCTTGCCCTGAAACCTCATAAAACATTCACATATCACTGTGTTGGAACTTGTGGTATCCTGTCATTATTTACACAACATCAGAGATGGGGAAGTACTTGAATATCATGGCTGATAGTCTGTTTATTCAAAAAGACATCTTAACTTGTTGTTTTACATATTTACTTTATTTTAACTCATACGGTAAAATCTTCCCTGAGCAAATCTGTTACAATATTTATCCATGTGTTGCTCCATCTCTCTCCCATGCTTCTTTAAAGCTATTGTCCCTATCTCTGCTGTACTTTCAATCAAACTAATTACTCCATTTTACATTAAAAATATCCCATGCATGTGTGACAAATTTAGGCTGCAGTGCCACTTAAAGATTGTTGATCCTCTAACAGTTTCTGAAAGCTTCTTCTAGGTGTCTCTATAAATGAATCCAAACCTCAGTGGGAAAGAATTGCAGTGGAGTTTCATTTATGACCCTAAAACCAAACCAAAATGATGCTGGAAATCCCAGTGAAATATATACAGGTGACTTGATTTTGGAGGCATAATACAGGTGCATTCCAAGCTGATAATTTCCCATCAATGTTACCACTTCAGCCTCATGATGTTCACATATGCACCAACTCTCCCTCATTTCCCAGTGCCCACATTTCTCTCCCCTATCTCACAAGTCCAGACATTCCACCACAGTTCAGATTACTGCTTTATGTTATTTCTCAATTAAAAAGGCGGAAATTGTTAACCTTCGTGAACAAATTTCAGAAAGTGCAGAAGTTAATTTGATGCTCATGGAAGAGAGATAAAAGACTGATACCAGTAGATATGTTAGAGAACCACTTGAGTTTTAACTAATTTGACTGGTTGTTTTGTGACTTGGCATCAGAAGAAAACCAATGGTTTTTGTATTACAGCTATTTTTAAGTGCATTTCAAAGGTGTTATTTTTGAAGTGTCAGTAAGAAATTTTCTCTACTATAAAATCACACAGTAAAACAAAATACAAGGCTACCACCTTCTGTTTCACCGCCCACCTCACAGCTTTGGTTGGAACAAGACTCTTCAGAAGCAATTATACATTCAGTTACTAACAGAGGACAGCATCCAGCCAGGATTTCATAATCTCTGCCCATTAGTCTTCCTTCTTGCTTACAGCTCAGTGCTTGCTTCAAGGTACTTCCCCATTCCGTTCTCAGAGCTACATTTCATTATCAATGGTTCATATACACACACACTGAAATAAACTTGCAGAAAGCTTTTAACTCTGGGGAGTGAAAAAACCCGGAAAGCTTGACCATTAAATTACATGATTACCTGGAGTCATTACTAAGAATGACAACTTCACCCATCCTTACAGCTCTTTTAAATAATCTGTTTACAAGGAGCCCTTGGTAAGGTTGTTGCCTACAACAGACTGGAAAGCCTGATCCTGTCACTTGGAAGCCCCAAATGTAGCAGACACCATTTCCAAAAGCATGATGCTGGTGTCTGCATTAACCTGAAAATGATTCTTCAGGGTATTCCGTGCAGGACTGTCCAGAAAGCAATGCACCAAAGGTTCAGTGAACACGAGGTACCTCCCTCTGTGAGTGTGGCAATGGAGAGAGCCCCAAACACACCTCCACTGCTCCCAAGAGGTCATTGAGCTTTCAGTAGAAATACACTGCCTACAAAGACCTGCTGGACAGACTGTCACTGTAGGTACCTGAGCAATAAATGAACTCCAAACGGAGCACACAGCTCGGCAATCCAACCTGGCAGGGTTCACCAGAGAAATGATGAATCATTCCCTACTACCAGGGACAACTGCAATGTTCTGATGATTTGAAATCTCTGAAAAAAGAAAGCTCTTTGTCACTTGCTGCTTGTACCTGCGTTAGCAAAGTAGATGGTGTAAGGCAGTTTCTGTTGATTAACTCTGACTCAGCTGTAGGAACCAGAACTAAAATTCTGACAGGTAACTCTTTACCAAGGTATAAATACACATATATTGCCCCATAAGAAAAATAAGCTGCTTCTCTGGGTATTCTTAAGCACCACAATCAAAGAAACTAGAACTGGAAATCTAGCATTTAAACTGAAATGAAGTAATACTCCTGACTCCTGTATGCTGAATTCAGGGTCATCCAAAAATAAAGGTTGCATCTTTCCAAACGAAATTATTTATTACTAAAACAAAGTATACCAATCCAAAAGATATAATGGAAACTAGAATTTCTATGGGGGAAAAAAAAAATGTATTGAGACTATTTCAGTTAACCCTGGTATCTAAAAGTCTACTAGAGGTCACTGTCTCTTCCAGAACTGCAAACTGCTGCAAGAAAAATCTTGAGTTCCAGAGGAATAATCTTTATTTTTCTAATTGCAACAGAAAGTCCATTAGCTCCTTCCTAGGAATCTTTTGCAAGTGACCAGATGGCAACATGAAATTATAGTCAGCAGTGGACAACATAACCATCCCAGCCCTGCAAAATCTGACTGCCTGCTACATTCCAACTCATGTCTCTCAGAAAAATAACACAGAAACGACAGGAAAAAGGTGGCTTAGAACTGTACCACTATTTCAATATTCTCAACACTTTCCTTAATCTTGGATTTTGTGGGGCTGTCCTAAAATTCCTTTGCCCTTTATCAGAAGGTAAAGTAGATTTCATAAATCTTGGGTTACCCAATGTGTCCAACTATAGCAATAAATGAAATCCTTGAATGAACTCTTAACATCCTAAATCTTCTGTATGAAGAACTGACAATAGCACATTAAGAAGAAAAAAAGAACAGGACCATCTGCTAACAACAAACAGGAATTCCACCCTTCAATTCCAAGAGACTCACCATACTGCAGGCATACAACTGGAAGCCCACAGGTCTGTGAAGAAGTTTAGAACTGGGTCCTAAACCAAAATTAAACTAAAAAAGCGTGCCAGAGGCAACTGCAGCAGTCAGCAGTGCAGGTGCTGCTGCAGCTATCAGGGGAGTGCAGCTGGGCAGTTCTCCCCCACACGGGCCCACATTCCCCATTCCACTCCTGTCTCAGTCCTTCCCTTATCTCTGTGCCAATTCGAGTGCTAAACTGAGTCACTGACCTGTTCAAACCCAGTAACTCCCCTGGGAAACAGTCTTGGGTCCCTGATAACTGCAAAACATTTTTTTAAAAATAAAATAGGCGTCCTTTGCATGTCCTGGCAAAGTGTTCTATGCAGGGAGAGTGATCCAGTGTGAATACAGCACTGTACAGCCCCCCCTTCACGGCTTTCCTGCCCATGCACCCTCTGGCAAACCAAAAAGGAACCTACAGACTGGAGTAAAAGCACAGGTCCACAGGGTTATAATGCTGTGCAATGACCTTCTTAAACAGCAAAATATCTATCCAGGTACAAACCTAGAGTCTAAACAGGGTGAGGAGTTCTGACAATGGTTCTTCTAAATTTTGTTCAGGCACTTTATCTAGTTTGTGCTACATCAGAACCTTACTGTGTTTGATTAGAAGACCTGAAGGCAGAAATACAAAATACAAAGCAGAGAGTTTACTATTTTAAAAATAGGAAGTAAACTTTCAGAAAGCAAAGAAATCCCAGCTGTGACACAGGCTTTCTCTCAGAATAGATCCCATCCCTATCATTACTGTCTACAAAGTCCCTCCTCTCTCATCTCCCACATCACCCACCCTGAACTGTTAACTTCATTTTGTTGGTGTCTTCTCCACTCAAAGGTAGGGTTCATAGGGCAGTTCCCAGCTTCAAAGTGAACAGGCATTATTCTGAAAGCATTTTCACCTCTAATATCCTCATCAGAACAGTATTATTTTGTTCATATCCCAGATGAAAGTAAGACTTTGCTTAAATGTTATTTTTTGCTTTAATAACTCAAGTCTTGTAATTCTGAGAGTCTGATGAAGAGTGCAAATGAAGGGAAAGCAAAAAAGTCATGACATGCCACACCTCACAGGGCTATGTGAAAAACCTTTAAACCATGGAGAATATCTAAATAAACCACGAGCAATATCAACAGGTCTCCACAGAGAGCAAATTCATCTGCCCAAACCAGATTTCAAAACAGGGGTTAAATAGTGCACAGAAGAATAATGGGGACATTGCTGCTTTGCCAGAGCTTACTCATTGACCTGAACTAGATCTGGTTCAGGCAAGTCTACAATAATGCAGTATGGCTCTAGAAATTGGTCATTTGAATATACAGCAAATGCCATGCTTGTAAAAGGCAAAAAGGATTCTGTTATCTTACCAATAAACTCAATTTGACATGCACAAAATGGCACATTCCCGTTACCTGCAGAAGAAGTGCCCATGGATCCTAAGTGTTCCTCTGTGCCTTCAGGTGATTAACACTTAAATGGAATTAGAAATGTGACATATGGCCAGCACTCACCTGAAAACATCGGTGACAGCTATTTAGTTTGGATAGCTATGGAAACTTTTAATACAGAGTGAGGTGGTCAGTGTTTTCCTAACCCTTCAGCATTTCCCTTCCCTTTGCTGTTATCATTATACACATTATTCCCCTTCAAACAGCTGGAAAAAGAAGACTTTCCAGACTTCACATGCACTGGGTCAATGACAGACATTTAAGAACCAAAGCAGCTTTGTGATCTTTGAACTGGTATCTTTAATGTCCCTTCCAGCCCAAACTATTCTATGATTCTGATATAAAAAGCAAGTCAATGTCAGGCTGGTATTTTTTATCTTCTAAGCTCCCCTATTTTCTTTTCTCTCACTTTGTTTATAAAGTGCCCTGCAAATGCAGGGTTGCCCAGGAGGTCTCAACTTGAACAGAAAGGAAAGGGTGTTCAGGTAAAAGCTGAATACAGCATTTTCCCAGAACTTAGCAAGCCTGGTTAAAGATTAGGCCAAATACATTATCACCTTATGAGCATTTTTATATATTGATCACCACATTTTTTTATCTAGTCCCTGAAATTATATACTTACAGCAGTAGGAAATACACACATATATACACAAGGCACACACACTTGTAAAGACAAGCCTTATGTAGAGAAATTAATAATCAGTTAATTCAGATTCTGACAACTCAAAGCAAAAAAACCTTTAAAGATGAGGAATCCTTATACAGAACAAACTCACTTCATCTGGCTGCTTTGCAAAGAGATCAAGAGCAGCAGTTCATGGCACTGGAAGGGCAAAAAAATCAAGGTGTCAGAAAAGTACGAATGGAGTATTCAGAGCAACAGGTCTTAATCCATTCAAGTGCTTATGAAACCAGCAGGAAAAAAAAGAAATTTGAGTATCTGAGCACTCTAACTCTTAAGTAAGAGCAATGATTATTAATACATAATTAAAAGACAGCTAGCACTTGTGGACTGGAGCAGGCACTAAGGATGGACACTGATCAAAAGCATGTTAAAAATTAACAGAACCCACTCTTCTGTGTCTCAGTCCATCTCTTCAGTTTGTGCAACATCAAGCCTCCCTTTGCTTCTCCCACTGTGCAGGACAAGCAAAGCTAACAGGGGCAGTAAGTGATGAATGAATTGTCCAGGAAACAGTTCCACCCCACTCATGAGAAACTGAAGGAATCAGAGCCTATTTTACTCTTCAGTAAATGAACATGCTCCCAGTCACAAAATTTATATTCTTGGTGGATATTTCACTGCAAATAGCTATCCATTTGATGAATCAATCAGAACCAGGTTACAGACCTGTCTTACCATGTCTTTTTCTATTTCAAGACCATTTTCAACTTTATCTGATCTTTCTTTACTTAGTAATAGACTTCAAAAATATTATCAGCTATCCAGCTAACACTTAGAAAGAAAAAATAGGTCTAAAGGGTACTCTTGACAAGAAGCCACACCTATAAAGAACAAAAACCAGAGCACATGAAGACTTTATAGAGGCCCGTATTAACACACTCGTCTTGAATCTCCAGCTTCCATATCATCACCTACCAAACCCAGAACCCGAGATCTGCACTTTTCAGGTAAAGGTAAGTCACCTAGCTTTCCCTTCTTGATTAGAAACAAGGTTCCACACTAGGAAACTTTCACAAGCCCCCAGAACAGACCAGGCCTTTCCTTGCTCAGCACCAGAGTCTGAGCTCCAATTCCAGAATCAACAATGCAGATGCAAACATGGCAGTAGTTCTGTGCCTGACTGAAACAACAGGCCTCTTCCAGCAGCAGTGGAGAATAGCTCAGGCAGTAGGTGGAAGGCAGGAATTATCAGTTCCTGAATGGGAGGACTGCAATGAAACTTTTTTTTTTTTAAAGAAAAAAAAAAGAACAGCTACTTATTGCCAAGTATGAAAAAGTTATTTGAATTACCAGTGCAACAAGATCTGGTATCGTGTTTCCTCAGAGCAGGGGAAAAAAAACCTGCTATGCTTCGGTATAGTAAAAGGAGAAATTCCAGGCATAACTTGAGAGCTGGTTATATAAAACAGGGCCTAGGCTTCTTTAAAATGCTTTTCCCAGTTTGTTGCAATACTTTCATTTCTATTAAGCGTAATTTGCAATTCTTATGAAGAAAAAAGATTAATCCTTCACCTTCAGCAACTCTGTACTACAGTAAAACCTGAATGCCAGCCACTTACAGAAAGTGCCCAGATCTCTAATGCTTTATTCCCCAGAGGAGAGCGATAAAGAGCAACAACTACATTTCCCACTCCAAAAGGTGCACACAGCTTTAGCTCGGGTAACAGTCCAACCAAGCCCAAGGACTGCCTAAAACCTTTAAAAATGCTCAATTTATGAAACAGTAAAAAGTAAATAACTAGAAAAACAGAACACTCCCAAGCTAGACTATAATCTTGGCTTGTCTGCTTCCTCTTCTGAGGTGAGTACACACTTCAAAGGGCTTCTGCAGCTGGGCAAAGTACAGTTACAGCAATGAACGGAGGCCAGCTCTGCTCTGGGTTATGCACTTTCCTCAGGTGTCAGGGCACAAAGCAGTTCCTGCAACTAATGCAAGTACGGCACAATGACAAAAACCAGAATGTTACATGAAGAGAACTGGACACAAAAACAGAAAGGCTTAAACATAAACTCCACCACTAACAGCACTCCCAGAAGCTTCACCATTACCATATGCAAGGGTTCTTTCTTCTCTCTAATCCTGCAGGTTCTTTTCCTTGCTTTTAAGCAGAAATAAAATTGCTTTTGCTGCATGAAAAGTACTTCAGTGTGACAGAATACATTTAGCACTTTTTTAAAACAGCTTAAACTCACAAAAGGTGTTTGTTTAGATGCAATCAGTGACTCATAATGCTGTTAAAAAGCTTATCTATTGCATATATTGTAAAATAAGAGAAAATTAAACCTATTTTTCAAGCAGTCTAAGGCAAGAAACAATAACTGAAACTCGACAAGAGAATCATGCTACTGTACTACCTGTATGAGTTTATTTATTCTGTAGTTAATTTCCCCAAACCATTAGAAACTTAGAAACAAAGAAACATGATAATTTCAGGTCTGTTTCACCACAGAAGAAACAGAACTTTAGGAAGAGAGAGAAAACTGAGGGAAGAAAAAGAGGTGATGCTGCTTAACTAATAAATTCATATAAATAATCTTCCCTCAATCACTCTTAAACCCCAAAATAACTTTAATCTGTAAGAAGCTTTCCAAGTTACCTCTCAGAAGTCCCAGTTATTTTCCACTGCAATATCATCTTTCACATGTACTGTGTCATTTCTTGTTTTAAAGACAAGAAAACCCACTTTGGGTTCAGAATGCTATGCACTATTCCAATAATCACTTGAAGGTGAAAGCATTCAGTGTAATGCTTAAATGTCAGCTAAATCACAACTGCAAATGCACACTAGACCCAGCTCAGATTTAAACAGGTGCAGTGAATAGTAACGTAACTAATTAAATGAGAACTGCTTTGGACTTTCATTTCAAGAAGATGGAACAGAATTGAAATTCTTTTCTTTCAAAGATGGTATTTCTTTTAGCATTAAAATCCTCAGAGCGAAAGACAGCTTGCAGTCATGCTTTGTTCTTAAAAGCCTGGGCCTTTCCTCAGGTAAATACAAGCAAAAGCTGGATCTACTGTCACACTCTGGACATGGAATGTCTTCTTACAAATATCAGTACAGATTTCTCTCCCTTTCTCTCTGAAAAGGTTGAGTGGCAGGGTAGCAGAGACCAAACAATGACAAACTTACTAAAATAAGCAGCAATATATTGGGAAATGATAGCTTAAGACATCCTGGTTTCCAAGTTCTTCAACTCCAACTGAGCCACAGAGATGAGTTGTGCTGGGGATATTTCCTGAATTGTCAAGGATAAAGGATGGCACACAACAGACACCCCAAACGCTACACCTGCCTCTCTCTGCCTCACACACACAACTTCCTTTGCCTATATAACACCACAAATTACAGCTACTAAAACAAGCTGAATTCTTGGATATCAGAGCAAATTAGACAAATGCACCCTCAAACACCTTCATCTGCTTTTACCCGGACACTACTGGCACACAAGGTCAAAGGCAGCCTGCTCGAGAGTGGGGGGTGTTTCCAAAACAGAGCGGTGGCACCGGCGCTGGCGTGTTTACACGAGGGCAGAGAGCTGGGGATGCCCCTCCAGATGCAGTGAGGCTGGAGTGCAGGGACACCCTCCTGAGGCAGGGCCCACACAAAGGCACCGAGCCGAGCCCCCGGCACAGGGACACACACACACACTCACACACACTCTCACGCACGCCCCGGCAGGGCTGCGGGGAGCACGGCCCTGAGCGAACCGAATGCCCGGCGGGGCGGAGGTGCCGGGACAGGCCGGGGGGTCCGGCCGGGCAGGGACGGGACCCCTGCGGGGCCGGGGAGCCCCCCGGCAGCCCGAACGGGGCCGAGGACCCGGGCCCAATGGGGAGGGCGCGGAGCGGCCCCAGAGCTGCCCCCGGCTTCGGAGCTGCCCCTGCCCCCAGAGCGGCCCCGGAGCGGCGCCCGGCGGGCACAGCGGCGGGACCGCCCTCAGCGAGCCCCTCCGGCGCCGGGCCCGCCCGCAGGGTGCCCGCGGCCCCCGTGCCCCCATCCGCCGCCCGTGGCTGCCTGTGCCCCCGTCCCTGTCCCTTCCCCTCCCTGCCCCATCCCCATCTCCGGCCCCTTCCCCGACCCGCCTCCCCCGCTCACCGGCGCGGCCGCGGCTCCGCTGTCCCTCGCTCCAAGATGGCAGCGCGGCCCGCCCAGCCTCCGCCACACACTTGGCAAAGTCGGCCACCACCTGCGCATGCGCCGAGTCCGCCTCCCCCCCCCCCCGCCGCGCACGGACTACAGCTCCCGGCGTGCCCCGCGCCAGGCACCGCGCATGCTCAGGGCGGGCCCGTAGGGGCGGGGACAACGGTATCCTCCCATATCCTCCCGTATCCATCGATATCCGGCGATAACCAGCGATATCCATTGATAGCCTCCCATATCCATCGATATCCTCCCATATCCATCGGTATCCATCGATATCCAGCGATAACCAGCGATATTCATTGATATCCATCGATATTCTCCCATATCCATCGGTATCCATCAGTATCCAGTGATATCCCCCGATTTCCTCTGATATCGTCCCATATCCTCCGATATCCAGCGATATCCTCCCTTATCAGTCAATATCCAGCGATATCCTCCCTTATCCATCGATATCCACGGCATGTCCTGTGCGTCTGTGGCCTCTGGAGCCAGACGGAGAGAGCTGGGGGGGTTCACCTGGAGAAGAGAAGGCTCCAGGGACACCTGAGAGCCCCTTCCAGAGCCTAAAGGGGCT
>JAWWEE010000051.1:1213603-1243073 GCA_035221455.1 Xenops minutus | reverse complement strand
ACCGCCAGCACAGCTCACAACCTCATAAGGGCACGCAAGCTTCTCCCCCACGACAAGGGGGTGTCCATGGAGAAGTCCCACTGGGTTACACTCATAAAACCCCCACCTGCTGAGCCCTGAGTCCTCTGTACTTTTCCTGCTGTGGCCAACTGTGGCAGAGGTTGCATACACACATTGGGCAGGACTTGCTGCCTGCAGCTCACAGGAGGGCAGGGAACTACAGACACTGCAGCCATCAGAGCAAGACCCCTGGACAAGCTGCCATGTGTCCCACACAGCTCCAGTGCCACAATCTATCCATTCCCTCTTCCCACATCACCTGGAGATGCAAGCAACTTATCGGTTTATTCAGCCCCACATTATGGCCAAAGGGAGCTCTGTCTACCTCCCTGGCCAGCACAGTCAAGATGCAGCTGAGGTTGGAGGCCTGGCTCCAGGTGGAGTGGAAGGGAGCAGTGATGTGAAGTAAGGACATTCCACTGCTCCAGTGTAGGACTGAGGAAGCCAGGCTGGATGGGGATTGAGACCAGCCCTGCAGGGTGCATCCAGACCTGCAGGTAAGAGGTATTGCTGCCCCTTCTCCAGTGACAGACACTATAGGCCAGGGGGAACAAAACAACCTGTGATAAGGCCAAAAGGGGAGCCAAGTTCCTTCTGTTCTAGTCCATTCTGCTGAGTCACCAAGTCTGTGGTTATGTGATTGCAAAACAACTCCCTGTTTCAAAGGATGGAGAGGAAGACATTTCCCCATCAAGTGACCGGAACTAAGAAAGAGAAACAAAAAGTCCTAAGAGCTTTTCTTCCAGGGTCTGCAGGATCCTGAGACCAAGTCACCACGGGGGAACAGCCCTGGGAATGTGACTGGTTCAACTATCCCAGCCCTGCAACTGTGTCTGCAAAAACCCAAGCTGTGGGACAGAAGGTGGCTTGTGGCAACGAGGTCTTACCGGGACCCACAAGAAGCCACCCAGCTGCTCAGTGCCTTCAGCCAGAGCTTTCCTCTGAAGGAGCCCTGCTGAGTCGAGTACTGAGAGAGCCAAGAGGAATATGATGCTCTCTGTGACCTGTGTGCTCGCCTTTGGTGAGTGCCAGGGGTTGTGTGGGCTCCCAGGGGGTGGCAGGAGGCATCCAGAGACTTCACAGAGATCTTACACAGCTGCTTCTCTTGCAGGTGCTTGGCTGGTGGCACAGAGCAAGGCTACACCAAGTGAGTATCTTGAGGTAGTAGTTGGGGAATTTGAACACATCTCTGATTCCCACCCATCTCCCAGGGCTCTTCTGCAGCCCCATAGAACAAAACTCACCCTTGTGTGGAGATGGGGCCTGGAGGCTGACCCAGGCACACGTTAGAGCAGCTGCTGGGGCTCCCTGTCTGTCTGGCAGCATCTCTCTCTCCCTGAGCAGGTGCCCCCACAATCTCCATCTTCCTGAAGCCACCCGGGGTGATCCCACCAGGAGGCTCTACCACCATCTGCTGCAGCTGCCAGTGTGGCAATGGGAACTTCGTGCTTTACAAGGGCGGTCACCAGCTCCGTACCCTGGAGCAGACTGGCAGCAGGGCCGAGTTCTCTATCTCTAATGCCACCTACAAGGACAAAGGTACCTACCACTGCCATTACTTGGAGGGAGGCACTGTGCTGGCTCGCAGCGATGACCTGGATGTCATAGTGACAGGTGAGGGATGTGCTGGTACCCCTTCCCATGGGGTCACAGACCCCAGGTGCAGACCAGGATGCATGCAGGCACTTGGGTTCCCTATCCACATGATGGGCAGCATTTTTCTCTTCTTCCTTGGCTTGGAGAGGTGGGGACCTTTGTCTAAGCCAGCTGGTGGGCTCATGGAGATCTTGATGACTCCTGGCACCATGTCAAAGCCTTGTATGTCTTCTCATGCCCTCTCCTCTCCCCCCAGGGATCCATCTCCCTGGACCTGACCTCTCTGTTGTGCCTGGGCATGAAGTGATTGCAGGAGCTCAAGTGATATTCCATTGCACCACCACACACCCCAGTACTGGCTGTCTTCTGTACCTGGAGGGCCAGATCCGAGCCCAAGTTCTTTCAAGGGAACAAGATGACTACAACTTCTCCCATGTGCAGAAAGCTGACAGGGGTCGCTACAGCTGCCAGTGTTTTATCAAGAATGCTTCAACAGAATGGTCTGCTGTCAGCAAGACCCTGGATTTGGTGGTGAGAGGTGAGACATCCCCCCCAGCCACATCCTACTCTTCTCTTTCTCCCTGCAATCTGTCACATCTGGGGGAACTAGAAAAGAGGAATTAAGGGAGAAAAGTGGCTGTAAGAGGGGTCCAAGCAGAGGATTTCAGCTTTTTTCAGCATTTTGAGCCTGGCCAGCTCCTCAGAGGGACTCCAGATGACTACAGTCCCTCTAGACACAGGGTTGCTAGACTGGCATTTGGGGTAAGAGTGAGGGGACACTATCCCTGCACCTACCAGCTCCGAGGACAGTCGTATGTGTTGCCACAGCTCAGTGGCACTGTCTGGCTGGCAGTGGCAGCTGAGGGCCACCTCCTTGTTCTTTTCCTCCTTCCCGTCTTTGGTGCCACTGGGTGGGGTGAGAGGCATAGAGGGTGTTCCAGGAGACAGGCGTGTGGGAAGTGAAGCTCCCCTTGCTCCCTGTGAACTTCCCTTTATCTTTCTTTAGCCCAGGAACTCCCCAGTGTGTCCCCTTGCCCTTGTGTCTCTCTGCCCTCAGAGTCCCGTGGGCCCTCTTGGATCCCCTGCTGCCCCCATGGGAAGGTTCCCTTGGTCTGGGATCTATCGGGGGGCTCCTCCCAGGGGCTCCAGAGCCCATCCCTTTCCCTGCCCTGCAGATTACACGCTGTGCAACGCGGTGCGCCTGGCGCTGGGGGCTGCGCTGCTGGTGCTGCTGGGGCTCATCACGGCTGAAGCCACACGAACCCGCTGCTGCCGGCACGGGTGCGGGACGGCTCACCCCGGGGGGCTCCACCCGCACCCCGCATCCCGCATCCTGCATCCCGCATCCCGCATCCCGCAGGAGGCGCTGCCCTGACCGGGACCAGTGCGGGAACATCGGCATCCCCGCGTCTCGCCGTGGGATAAATAAACTGTGCTTGTTGCTGTCCCTGCTCCTGTCCCTGTCCCCTGCCCTGCCCCCGTCCCCTCTGTCCCTGTCCCTGTCTGTCCCCGTCCCGTCTCTGTTCCCTGTCCCTGTCCCTGTCTGTCCCTGTCCCTGTCCCGTCTCTGTTCCCTGTCCCTGTCCCTGTCTGTCCCTGTCCCGTCTCTGTTCCCTGTCCATGTCCCCTGTCCCGCCTCTGTTCCCTGTCCCTGTCCCCTGTCCCGTCTCTGTTCCCTGGTCCTGTCCATGTCCCCTGTCCCGTCTCTGTTCCCTGTCCCTGTCCCCTGTCCCGTCTCTCTTCCCTGGCCCTGTCCCCTGTCCCGTCTCTGTTCCCTGTCCCTGTCCCTGTCTGTCGCTGTCCCGTCTCTGTTCCCTGGCCCTCTCCATGTCTCCTGTCCCTGTCCGTCCCCTCTGTCCCTGTCCCGTCTCTGGCCCCTGCCCCTACCCCTGTCCCTGTCCCCTCTATCTCTGTCCCCATCCTCCGTTCCCGTCCCTGTCCCCTGTCCCCTGTCCCTTGTCCCTGTCCCTGTTCCCATCCCCGTCCCTGTCCCTGTCCCCTGTCCCCTGTCCCTGTCCCTGTTCCCATCCCCGTCCCTGTCCCTGTCCCTGTCCGCTCAGGGGTCCCCGAGGGGACCGGGCTGCACAGGCAGAAGGGCAGAGGGGGACGCAGCCCCGTGAGGCTCAGTGACCACTCCGGCCGCGCAGTGACCGCTGAGTGACCCCTCCCTCTGCACTGACCCTTCCCACTGCACAAAGACCACTCCACTGAGCTCTCCTGCCATGCAATGACCACCCCGGCCACGCAATGGCCACTCACGTGCAGTGACCACTGTACTGAGCTCTCTGATCGTGCACTGACCATTCCCATTGTAGCACTGCACAGTGACCCCTCCTGTGGCACAGTGACCCCTCCTGTGGCACAGTGACTGCTCTTGTGGCACAGTGACTGCTCCCACTGCACAGGCCTCCATTGCTCACATTCGTTTATTATTTTAAAACACTGACAAAACACATCACACCATCATCTATATATATAAATTTACTTTTGCACCACTATAAATTTATATATATAGGGCCTTTAAAACTCTGTACACTCAGGACACACAGTTCTGGAATAGCTGCACTGGCTACAACAAAAGGATTTTCATAATGAAAACACAGAAAGGAGGCGCCGATATCAAAAACACAGAAAAAAAAAAGAAATTAAAAAAGAGTGCAAAATGAATGAAAGTGCAAAAAGTTTCTGTTATCATAATCACACTCTTTCCACAATATGCTCCCCCTTTTCCCCTCCAAAGATGAGGAAGGCTCAGCCCCCAGAGGGAAGGGCTGAGCTGGAGGAAAGGAGCCAGGCTGCAGCCCTCTTGTCTTTCCCTCTGGGAACCAAGAAGCTCTGTCCTGGATGCTGAGGAGCGAGGAACAGGCCAAGTCATACCCCTTTCCCAGCTCCCTCCTCCAATACCCTCATCTCACTCGTGGCCCCAGATGTGTCTGCAGGCAGCAGCTGCCCTAAGCCCTCAACCCTCCTGGGCAATTTGGAGGGTCTTTTCTTTTCTAAAAGTGCTTGTGATCACCGTGGAAATCAGCAGAGGAAGGCAAGGGTGGGCAGCTGTGCTCTGCCACAAAGCTTTCTGAGCTTCAGGCTGGCTACTCATGGAAACGGAGATGTTGGCTCACACTGTCCAAGCGCTGCCTATTTCCATGTGGAGGGAGAAATATTTTCCCCAGAGACTCCAACTGCTCCCACGCACCCAGAGTCAGCCACAGATCAGCCCCCACAGAAGAAATCCCATGTCTGAGGCCAGAACATGTGGTGGGACCTCTCTCATGGATCCAGCTAAGCCCTGCCAACACCAGCTGCAGGGGCAGGAATGGCAGAAACATAGGCTTGGGGGCCTCCAGTCAAAAAAACATTTTACTTCAAAAATTCTTCATTGACTTAGAAATTTTGGCTGCAGACACATCTCTCAGAAAGGCCCCAGGGAAGACCCTGTGGGCCAGACCCAGACCCACTGTCCTCTCTGGCTTCTTAGTGACAAGCAGTGAACATCCCTGTGAGGAATCTTGTCAAGCAACAGGGGAAGGACGAAAAACTTTGGTGCTTCTGCCTTGGTCACAGCTGTCCTTGATGGTTCCTGATGGGGGACTCCCACTCCGTGTTCTGTGGGGATGGAGGACTTGCCACGGCCAGGGGTGCAGCAAACCGTCCCTCTGGTTTCCCTGCTGGACCAGGGACAACTGCTCATGGAGGACACATCGCTCAAGACCCTGGGATAGGCATCTGCTGCCTCCGTAGCCACAGAGACCACCACCCTAAAACAGCAACACACCAACAGCAGGGGAATGGCATCACGGTACTCCCACAAACACCCACTCATATGCACACACATGATGCTTTGGGTTTGGTTTTAAAGGACACAAGAAGATTATAAGTTTTAACAGTAAATAGCCCTTGACCACCTACAAACCCTGTAACTCCCTCACCCAGATCAATCGAGCAGCTTTGTACCCCAACAACTGAGTGAACCCAAGAGGCTGATGAAGTGATGCTTGATTCCACAGGTGTGTGACACATACCCTCACATCTCCCATTACTCTTCCAGTGGGGCTGGTGTTCCTGATAGCTGCTCCCTCTGCAGAGCTCAGACCCAGCAGAGACCTGGACTCCAGCGGTGCAGCCAGAGCCCTCAGCCAAGGGGCAGCACCCTGACAGTCCTGTTCAGTTTGTGTCCACTCTACACAAGGCAGGTGAGGAGAGCACAGGTCAGGTGGTGCCATGGTTGGCATAGTGTGGAGAAGCAGTTCTGCCTGTTTTGCTTGTGCCCAGGCAGAGCACGGCTTGGTTGCACCCAACAGCAGGGCAAGAGCTGGTGGTGCTGGTTGTACCCAGCCTTGTGGGCCAGCCAGGGCTTAGCTCATGGCTCCTCTTCCCCTTCAGCAAGACCTTCTGAGGTCGCCATCACCTTTGCTCTCCTGGGCAGCCCTATGGGACACAAGGCTCTCCATCCTTCATGGTAGTTTCAGATCTGATGTCTGGGGTAGCAGGTCCTCTCCCAGCACCCTGGGACAGTGTTTAGCCCCTTTCCCAACAGGAGGAAGAACTTCACAAGTGGGAATGGAGAAGATGAGAACAGGATGCTTTTGTAAGACATTTCCTTGTAAATTCAATAGCCATGTCCAGTGTCAGGGAGCCCTTTCATTACCAGTCACACCTGGAGAGGTCTCAGCATCACTCACAGTCTTACAGACAAAGGTCCCAGGGCTCCTCCTCTCCAGCACACACTGGCCCAGAAAGAGACTCTCCATCAACTGAAGAGATCAACTTCAGGACCATTAACTGCAGACAAAGAGTGGTTTGGGGAGTGACTGTGGAACTCAGAGACACATACAGCTGTTCCTTCCCACTCTCTCTCTCCACAGCTTGTCCCACTGCAGTGCTTGAAGAGATGGAAGGACATAAAAAAGGAAAACAGAGGGAAAGCTGGCTAAATCAAACCCAAGCATTGACAAAGCAAAGACACAGACCAGTTGCGAGTCCTACGTGATAAGCAAGCGACAGGTCTTTCAAGAGCTGGTCAAATGTAACCCCAAATATTCAATAACAAAGAGCCAAAATGCTACATTTCCATGGTAAGCCTTGAACAGGTTGACCCAGGTATGACAGTGGCTCTCAAGGCAGTGCTGCTCCAGGACATCTTGCTGGTGCACTTGCTGACATCTCTTCATCCCTATCTTTGAGCACTGGGAAAGGGAGAGAAATTCTTTTGTTACTGGTATGTCATTCTTTGGAATGGGAAAGAAAACACATGGTACAGGGAATCACATTGGTGCAGTCTATGAAGAGCCTTTGGGCAGGTGGCCATCCTCCAGCCACCCCCCTGCTCCAACAGCTCCCACAGGATGACGGATCACAGAGAGCAGCATGGGTGCTGGCAGGAGGCACAGGAACTTTCCAAGGACTCCCAGCCATGTTGGCTTTCCAGGCTTTGCAGCCCTAGCCCTCTTGGCCTCTCCTCCATTACAAGTGACAGCATTACATGAGAATTCCCAAAGTGCCTGTGCCATTGTTGAAAAGGTGCTACATTCCAAAAAGGACAGAAACAAACCAGTTAAGTGCTGGGTTTCTTTTAGCTCTGCAGGTAAGGGATCCAAGGACAGCGGAAGATCTGGCTCTTCAAACAGCATACCCTATATGTCTTGTGAGGGCAATCAGTGGGGAGAAGGCAGCTTGGCAGGATTGAGTCAGCCAACTCAGGAACACCTTCAGAGGTGACGGCGGATCTGCCTATGGAGTAATGGATGCATCTTGTCCTTGACAGCTGTCTCCACTCTGGTGCACCTTGCTCCTAATACCTGGACCAAAGATGGCCTGACTCTCCTTTGCAGAGGATTCTTAATTGCTGTGAGAGGAACAAGTTATCCAAGCATCCTTTCTCCAGGAGAAGTGCTGGACAAAACAGTCTGAAGCACAAGAAGAAATGGAGCCTGTTCTGCACGCAGCCAGCCCTGGCCCCACAGGGCTGTGGGGCTGCTGCATTACAGGAAAGAGGAACAAAGCACAAGTGTTGGTCATGGGCAAAGCAGCAGCCAGGACACCTGATTCCGGAAGGGGCAAGAGGTGGCTGCTGGTTTCCAGTGCAGCAAAGGGGCAAAGCAAAGTCATCGTCTGGCCTTAAAAAGGGAAAGTCAAAAGAATTCAGGAAAAAATGCAAAATGAGAAGCTCCTTGGGAGTGTCCCTCAGAAACGGTGTCAGCACAAGCCCCACCAGAGGCTCAGAGTGAGGAAAAACCCCAAGCCTCTCTCAGCTGTTGAGCAAAGGCAAGAACAGCCTTTCAGTGGTGCTAGCATGGACGCAGGCAGTCAGTCCCTTCCCACGTCTGGGTGAGTGGAGTAGTGGTGTCAGTCCCCAGCTATTATAGCCTCCACAGTGCTCCCTCAGCCCTCAACACCTCCCTGAACCGGTGCAGTTACAGGAGGACATGGGGGCAGCTGTGATGCCAAGACAGGCCAGTCCCACGTCCACCCTCCCTGCCGTCACCCCCAAGACCTGGGGTCAGCCTGTACCCAGTGCTGGAAGAGAAGGGCAGTGTGAAGGGAAGATGATGGGAGAGGGAGTGGTAAAAGAGTGGAGATGTGGCATCCGAAAGTACATGAGCAGGACATGACAGACTGTGGTCAGTGGGGGGAATCTCTGTCCTGACCAGACAGTTTGGCAGCACCAGTGCTGATGGACGGTCCCGATTGGGCTAAGAAAAGTCACTTTAAGGTGTCATCAGCGTTCTTGAACATGAGGATAGCATTGTAGATCTTGAGTGCTGGGCCCAGTTTCACACTCATAATCTTGACGATGTCAGCCTGCGTCAGCAAGAGGAATGCCTCGCCATCAATCATCTGGGGAGGAGAACAGGAACAAAGGCACTCACCAAAAACCCAGGCTGGCATTCCTAGGGACAGCCAGTACCAGCATGACCTGAGAATCTGCACAGTCCCACTAACAGGTGATCCCAGGGAGCCAGGCAGGGGCCACCAACAGCACTCCCACACTGCCCCAGATAAACCACAGCTGGGAGCTTTTGTGCCCAGGAACAGGGCAGAGCGGGAAAGGCCCCTCCAGGAGCTGTCCCAGAAGCTCACACTGAAGCCACGCTGCGATTCTGCACTGGAGCCCAAAAGAACAGAGACAGCAGGCAAACACCCATCCATTCCCTGCTCCAGGTCCTGGCACACTTGGGGGCTGCCTCCAGCTCAGCTTTGCCTGCCTGAGCACCCTTAAAGCACAGGGGCCATTTACAAACAGGCTGGGACAATGGCTTTACCCAGTGTGCCCAGGATCAGCCTGCCCTGGGTGCCAGAGCCACTCCCCACACATCTGTCCATAGAGGGGTCCAAAAAAAGGACAGCTCTGGTTGACAGACAGCAACGCCACCCAACCACTGTACCTGGTGAGAGGGTGCAAAGGTGGGAGGATGAAAGGGTGAGGAGGAAGCAGCTTCCCTCAGGAGGTGATGGTGCTATTAAGGCTGAAGCACCATCCTCCTCCCACCCCCATCCTAATCTCCCTCCTCCATGCCAGGAGAAGAGGGCAGCACAGCTCCTTGGGCATTAGCACCTCCCCTCCTGCCCCATATCTGCACAGCCAGACAGCTGCACACTTGAGTGCAGCAGGGCTGCAGGGTGGGGTCACTGCCCCATGCTGGATGCGCCCTCAGCATCCAGCAGCAATCCACTCCAGGAAAGCCACTGGCCAATTCCTCCCAGCCCTGTCGGCAAACAACTGTCCCTGGACACTTGCTCTCATCCTCCAGCCCTTCTCACCTCATCCTTGAAGAGCTTGGCTTGGTCCTCACAACCCGTCAGAGTCTGAACAAAGCTAAACACCTTGAAATAAATGGAGAAAAGGATCAAGACAGAGCAATAGCTCTGGCTGGAGACTCTCCTGAGCCCACACCCTCACTGCCACTGAGGCATTTTGTGCCCTGTAAGGTGCCATGTGGCTGTTGGGGCAAATGCTGCAATTGCTTCACCCTCCCATGCCCAGAGCCCACCCCTGGACCCAGGCACAGACATTGTCTTCTGCCAGCCCCAGAGCAGCAAATGCTTCATCAGCTTCATCTCCAACAAGCACCTATAGCACAGCAAGAGGATTCCCACTGAGGGGCTGGGGCAGTAGAGGGGCACACCGGGAAAATCAGGCAATTGCTAAGGTTGGCAAAGCCCTCTGGGATCACCAATCTAACCATTAACCCAGTACTGCCAAGCGCACCACTAATCCCTGTCCCCAAATGCCACATCCACACCACTTTTAGGAACGGTGACTTCACCTCCACCCTGGGCAGCCTGTTCCAGTGCATGAGATCAGGCAGGGCTGGCTGCTGGGGGTTGTGCCAGAGCTTCTCCAGCTACTCAGGCCTTAAGAGGGGCCATCACAGATGCCCAAGAAAGTGAATGAAGGTGACAGTGGAGAATTTGAGGTAAAGATTTCTCTTTCAGACAAAACAGGCACTGCTTATCTGCAGAGTCTGGGCTTTAATTGTTTAACTTGGCAAAGGTGAAACTTTGAAAACCTGTTAACATCCTAAATGAAGACTGCTGCCTGTCTTCACCTACCTGCCCTGGGCCTGGGGGAGAGTCATACCAGAACCTGGTTGTTCTGCATGTGCTTCCCAGGAGCTGCCCTCAGGGCTCGTGCCCCCCACTAGCATGTCCAGTGGACCATCTCCTCATTAGCCCTGTGGAGTGACCACTGAAGCCTCTGTGTACCTAGTGTGTCTGCCATGGTGCTGCACAGTCAGGCAGGTTCTCCCAGCCATGCCAGCAGGGCAGGGGCCAGCATGAAGTGTTCCAAAGCACCTCACCTCATCAATGGTCCACTTGGCCACCGTGGTGGCTGTGATGCCAGCCACCCCTGGCAGCAGCTTGCAGTGCTGCTCCCAGCACAGGGACAAGGAGCGGTCGGGGTGAGCGGACAGGGCGGACATGAAGAGAGATTGGTGCATGTTGTCTGAAGAAACAGCTGGGGATAAAAATGTAAGATGTGATATGAGGTAGAAGGACAAGAACATTCCATCGTATCCTACAAGCATTGGGGAGAGCCTTGCTCAGGGTAGGGCCAAGGCCTGGCAGCAGATGGTCTGACAGGTCCAGGTATCAAGAGCTACAGATTGTCCCTCGATTTACTAGGATATCAGTGTATCCAAGTGTTCAGTTTGGTGGGGTTGAGGAGAGAAGTTTAGAGACAAGCTTGGCTTTGCTTGATTCTCACCACCGTCAATCATTCATTTTCCATACTGAACTAAGTCAAATTTAACACCAGAAAGCCTTCCCATATG
The DNA here is from genome assembly GCA_035221455.1 of Xenops minutus. Lineage (NCBI taxonomy): Eukaryota > Metazoa > Chordata > Aves > Passeriformes > Furnariidae > Xenops > Xenops minutus. The sequence continues at coordinate 1,232,146 of JAWWEE010000051.1, read as the reverse complement.
ATCCAGTTCATTTCACGTTTTTAACAGAGGTCACTCTGCTCCAAGGAGTCAAGGATGGCTCGCAAGAAAAGCTCCTCTTCTTTCACCCCCAGCACTGGGGTAGATGGCCCATGGTAAACTGAAGACTGGCTGGGATAAATGTCAGGCATCTACCTCTTGTCAGGCATCAGAACTAAACACCAAGCAAACTGTTCAGCATCAGTTTCTGTGTGGCAAAAATAATTTGACATTTCATAACCACACTGAAATTTTGGGGCTTAGCATCCCATTATCCCTGTGTGAAGAGGACAAAGCACCAGAAAATACACTGCCATAGAGAGGATCCTAATTCCCTGCCCTAAAGCACTTGAAGACTCAGACATAACCCAAGAGCCTTGCTGAGGAAGCTAACAGAGCTCTAACATGAGGCAGGGATGTTCCTTGCCGATGATCAACTCTAGCACTTGAGCACAAGCCCCTCACTGGGACAGACCTGTGTGGCCAGACCTGCCCCCAGCAGGCACTCTACACTGTCCCAGCTCCACCAGCCTTGCCCTTCAATGACACTGTGGCAGAGGACGCACTTACTCTGGAATTCTTCCTGCTGGATCTTCCGGTACTTTGGAGGTCGCCCTCTAAAGAGACAGGAAAACTGATGTCCAGTTGGGCTGGGACTGGCCCAAGGGCCCTCCTCCACACTGCAGAGAGCAATGCTTCAGCAGTGGGAGCAGGGATTACCACTTGGACCCTCGCCCAAAGTGTTGACAGCTAAAGACAGAAAATGTGGGAAGAAAAAACAAGAGAAGTGCCCAACAGAGCTGAAAGGAGCAAGGCTATCTGCCAGCAACTGTGCTGCCCTGAGGTCAAGGAGCCTCTCTGGCCTGGTCATCCCTCCCAGGGTAGGCAGTGGTGGCACAAGCACCCTGCACGTGGCTCACTGACTGTACCCCTACCTCCCGTGGTGCCGAGATTTCTTTCGCTGAGGGAAGCCCATCAGGTTCCTCTTGCGAGCCGAGGCCTCAGTGTCAGACAGGTCAGCCTTCAGCCTGCCCTGGTTCTTCTCTGCCAGTGGGCACCCTGAGAGGCAGTAATGGGCCGTGAATCTCCCCGTCACATGTCCTGACCCATCACAGCCGGGCGTGGGGCACTTCCTAGGGAACAGAGGGGAGACAAGCATTGGACCCAGCTTGGAGCAGCATGGGGCCATAAGCCAGCAGGGCCACCCTTCTGCCCCCAACCGTGGGCTGCCATAGCCCCGGTCATGAAAAGCAGAGTAAAGATATGCTGATCAAATTCCTGGGGTAAGGGCACTGGGTGCCCGGGCAGGGCACACCCAGTTCCTTCAGCTACAAGCTCTTGTTCATCTGCCATCCCAGCAACCCTGTGCAAGTCACCATAATGCTGAACAAGCAAGTTATTTGGGTTCACATCTTCCCTTTCTTGACCCCACAGGCATCCAGACCAGACTCAGAATGAGCAGGAAGCAAGTGTCATGAGCATGACCAGTAGAGAAACCCCCGAGAGGCAGACCTGCCTTGTGCATGCTCATCCTTCACCATACTGGCTCCTCCTGACGCCAGCCTAGCACTGCAGTTGGCACTAGACTGAGCCTGTTTTCCCCTGGAAAAGGTCTCACAAGTGACTGCCTGAGCTGGGAAGACACAGTGTTCCTTTTCAGGACTTCCCAGCTCAGCCTCACAGTGAAAGGCACCCATGAGGGATGGGAGGAACAGTGTTCTTACAGCTGGTGTCAGTAAACAGAATCTTACAGACACTGTCCTCTCCGTAGCCTATAGGTCCCTGCAGATAGATGGGCACACAGGGCACCCCCAGGGACTCTGGGTGCCACAGGACAGGAACAGGAGAGGCTCACATAGGTTACACCAGCTGTAAGCTCCATGCTGCCTTGGAGCCTGTCCTAGGGAAGGCAGGGGACGGAGACACTGATGGGGTAGGTGCAGGGCGGGGTTGGATGATGGTGAGAGTGACATAGGAAGAGCTGGCATGGACTGGCAGGGAAGCTGTGACCCTCTGAGCTATGCTGGGGAACTCACCTGTGGTGAAAGCTGTACTTGGAGCTCTTGGTGTGAGGGATGCTCTTGCAGCCAAGGGTTGGGCAGCCTGCATGGGCAGAGGATGCTGGTTCCTTTGGCCCTAGACCAGGGGGAGAAACAGGAGAGACACTGTCATGGCTGCAAGCCTAGGCAGAGAAAAGGCCCTGGGCTCCCTGCCTGCACTAAACAGGGACAACTTTTCCAACTGACAAGTCCATGGAAAGCTCCTTCCTCCCTGCCCATCCATGGCCAGCACCTGCTGTCCCATTTCTGTGCAGGCAGCAACCCTGGGGGTCTGATGTGTTCGTGCCCTGCAAGGAGGGACTGATGCAGGCACAGGACTTACTGAGAGGAGGCTGCAGTGGGTGTCCAGTTTTTGAGCACCAGCCTATGGGGTGGATGTCTGGATGATCTGCATCAATCCAGAAATCATAGACGTGGCTCCAGCCATCAAAATGAATCTAGGAAAACAAGCAGAGAGGTCACCCTTCAAAACTCAGGACACGTTCCTGAGGATCTCTGGAGCTCTCCAAGTTGACGGCAAGGAGTAGGGTAAAGCTGAACCACAGCACAAGGCTCTCCTCCACTTCTGGAGTCAGGCACTGGGACCTGCCAATCTCTGCACAGTGGATTTCCACAGACCTCCATTCTCAGTGAGTTGGGAAGGGCAGGAGCAAGCCAGCACAGTGCCTGGACACAGGCTCAGCACTGATCCTCCAGCACCCACCTTTATCCTGTGATCTTCCACATCCTCCACACTGGCCACTCGGATGAAGGAAGGCGTCCTCCTGTCCACTGCCTCCAGCTTCATGTTGACCAGGAAGCCATGGGGTGGGCGCTGGAGGAACCCAGGTCAGCGGGGAGCAGGGCCGTGCTTCAGGCACCTACACCCCTCGGCAGCTTTCCCAGCAGTGTGTGTTCCTCAGTCCCAGTTTCAAGCCCTGGTCTGGCTGGGGAAAAGCCATCCCAGATCACAGTGACAACAGGAGAGTGGGAACAGACATCCTGAATCTGACCTGTGCTTTAACAAGATGGGAAAGCTGTGCTCCAGAGAAAGTCTCTAAGAGACACCGTTTTGGGATCTATATTTCAGCCACATTTGGTTGGATGCAGCTGCTGGTGGTGCAGTTTGAGACAAAAACTAATCATGCAAACCTAAATTATTTCCCTTTACCCAGCTTCTGCCTAGCCAAAGGGATGGTCATACTTCTCATTTTTCCCACTACTTGCCCTGACTTCTGAACTTAGAGTGCAGATCCAAAGCCCAGGCCTGTGGCAGGAGCACACAGAACATCACTGGACTTATTATAAAAGACCTAGCAATGGAGAAAACCTGAATTCCTGCTGAGGTGGGGTGGAGCAGATGATGTGGCGCTCACCACTTTAAAGGCCCAAGTTGGGACAGCAGATGCTCCAGTTTCCTTCAAGTACTTTTCCCAGGTGAAGTTGTCAGGGTCAGGATAATCTGGAAGGGGGAAGATGCAGAAGGTGAGACACACCTGCAGGAAGACAGCAAGTACCCCAGAACATCCCACTGCCTTTAAGGGTCAACCAGCTCTGTGCCAGGCACAAGGGAACCTGAGAGACACCAATAAGCGCTACTATTTTCTCATGGATGATGAAACCCAGGATACAAGGAAGCAGAAAATATCTGGGTGTGCACAAACAGCTTGGGTCCTCCTTGTGTCTCTGAGTGGAAATTTGGCCCAAGACAACCACCATGCTGCACCTGAATGTGTACAGAAGCCATGGCAGGTACATGCTGCCTCCCTGGCTGAAGGAAACTGCCTGGGTCTGCAGATAAGCAAGGATCATGAGGTTTGTGCCCCCAGGAACCCCACACCACTCTACAAAGCCTGTCCCCAAGGGGATGCACTCCCAGGTTGCTGACTCACCTTGAGGAGGTGTGAGGGGTTTGCCGTGCTCATGACACCATCCAACTGGGTGGATGTATGGACTGCTGGGGTCACACCTAGAAAACACACCCAAGCTCTTACACACCCAGCTCGTCATCACAGGCTGTGGGGACCCAGGGCAGGACACTTGGCAGCACCCTCAGACCTGCACCACCAGCAAAAGCCCCTGCAGAAATTGAGGTTTTCTCCAGCACTTTTGTCCCTGAGGATCCACAGGGCCCAGCAAGGCAAGGGCTATAGCAGAGGAACTCAGCTCCAAGGGGGCAGGACATGCACATACCTCTGCCCAGGGAACAGCAGCCCTTTGCTGCAAGAGGGGAGGCAGGACACGCCCTCCAGAGCTTGGAGCAGTCAGACAGGGGCAGTTGGGTGGGCTCATGTCCCCATCCCAGCTCCCAGTAAGTCACAGCACCCTCACGAGATGCTGCTTTGCAGGTCTGCCCTGGGACAGAGCAGGCAGCTGCCTAGCATCAGCCAGGGAGAGAAACTGCTGCAGCCCCCCAGCCCCTTGGGGTGAGAAGAGAAAGTCAGAGGTCTCCAACCATAAAGGAAAGGAGCCACTCTCAGGATCCTGGCTCTACTAACTGGCCATTTTAATTGGTCTTAGCCTCGACTGGGACATCTCCTCACCCTGACCACAATCCCCTGCCTACAGATCCAGGAGTTCCTTTTAAAGATCAGGCCTTCAGTCTCTGCAGTGTAGATGACCCTGTCTCCCAAGTAGGCTTCAGGCTGAGCCCACAGCATGAGTTCATTCCTATCTTTGCCCCATGTCAGCTAAAGAGCCATGGCAACATTCCAGGAGGTGTCATGGAACATGTAAAGGTTTGCCCTCCAGCACAGGAGAGTGACCCTCTGCCTCCAGGGACCACTGGTGGCCTGTCTGCATGTTGCAGCAGCATGTTGGGATTGTCCCATGCCTTCCCAAACACCCTGGCACTCTGGCTGAAGCAGTAGCACAGTGTCTCCCCACCACTGGCACTCCAGGAGCCTCTGTGCACTTACCAGTAGTCATAAGTATCATCCCAGTTGTCAAAGTGCACCAAAAAGCGATTGTCCACCACGTCAGTCACTGTGGCAACACAGATCAGGGAAGGGTTCATGCGGTCCACAGCTTCAAGCTTCATGCCCACCTTGAATCCTGGAGAAGCCTCATGCTGGCAGGAGAGAGGGGCAAGCTGCAGCACCAGCTCCTTCCTCAACACTTCCTTTGCCTGCTGCAAGGAGGCACCTCCCCAAACCCTCCCAAAACCAGACCCTCTCTGCCCTCCAGTCAGGCCCAGGACTACTCAGGCTCCAAGCAGGGCAGTGTCCTACTCTGTATGCAAGGAAAGAGACAGAGGGTAAGTAACTCAGCTTGGCCACACAGAGGAAGAGAAAAAGTGATCTTCAGACCTTCAGGATCTTCTATAAGCAGCAACCTCCAAGAGAAAAACAACCTCCAACTGATACTGGTTCCAATTTTGTCACAAAACACTTGTTTGAAGTCACAGTCCTTCAGTGTCAGCAGTGACTAATGCCCTAGACGTTGCAGAAGCAGCTGGGATGGAGCCCTTCTCCCCTCCTTGCCTTTATTTCTTGGATACAAGATCTGTGTGAAATGCTGCATCACACACACTGGTGGAATTGTTGCAGCAATGAACAGCAGGGTTTAGATACAATAAATAACTTAGGCTGATTCATCAGTAGACTGAGTTTCCACTGCAGCTGACAAAGAAACTATCAGCATTTTGCAATGTGCTTCATTCCCACTTTCCTTAACCAAGCTTCCATGTGAAAAAAATAGGCAGACACAGAAACAATGAAGACACAAAACAGAGAAAAAAGAATTATGAAATTATGAAACATTAACTGATGGGTTTTTAGCAAAATAATTGCTGAGAGTAGCGGTTACTTCTCCTTACCAGTACTCCTGTAACAGATTTAACTGTCCATGAGATCAGTCTGAATGAAACAGTGAATCAGACCAGCACCAATTCTGGGCACACCAAACTAGTGTCCAAGCTGTAGATCCTAAGCAGCAAAGTGTGCCACAGCCAGCAGTACATGCTCTGGCCCTCTACACTGTGGTTTTTAGAAGCAAAGCCCAGCACTGGCGGAGGCATTTTGCTCAGCTGGAGGGGAAAACTCACACCTGAACCTGTAGGCTCTGGTAGGAAGGAGATGCTGCTACTCACAGTGTTTCGGACCAAGAAGAGGTGCTTAGGAGCTGCCTGAGCCTTTGTTAACTTCAGGTAGTTTGTCCAGCTGAATTCTTCTTCCTTATAACCTACAACCCCTCAGGAAGAGAAAGGAGAGAAGTGGCTTCACAGTCAGGAGGTGGTGAGGGTGAGCCTGGCCATCCCTGACCTGCCGTCACCCTGCCAGACATGTCCTGCTGTGTGCTGACAGGACCCACGCAGCCCTGGAATACCCAAAGCTCATGGCTTAGGCCCAGTGGCTGGTTTTGAAGGGGATGTTATGAAACGCGAGCAGTGGAAATCCAGAGTGCAGCTCCTGCACAGAGAGAATCAGTCTCGCCTGCTGACTCCAGCCTGGCAGTGGGACATCCAACAGGGATTTGCTCCAAATTGTGAGCAAGAAGAGATAAGACTGTCTCTTTCACTCTGTCTCCACCTCAAGCTCTACATTTGGCCCTACTGTCCATCCCCCTCCTTCACCAGGACCGAGCACCCAAGATGAACTAACTCCTTACCTTTGGGAGGCTGGAGTTTGTGCCCTGTCTCCTCAAACCAACCAGCAGGGTGGATGTCAGGGGAGTCAGCATTCAGCCAGAAGTCATGGCACTCAGAGTAGCCATCAAAGTGAAGGCGCATCCGGTAACCACACACCTACCAGCAGAGAAAGCAGGAAAGGGAAAGAATCATGGAAACCTGCTGCCCTCCCTAGCTGAGCGTTACATGATCTACCTCTCCTGCACACCATCTCAGCTTCTATTGCTTTGGGAAGCCCAGAGTCAATCACAGGCCAGTGCCCAAAGCAAGAGGCACAGTCTGGTCCCAAAGGGTGGCCAGCATGGAAGAAGTTCAGTGCAAGGCCACCATAAGGCAGCCCTAAGAAGGGATGTTCAGGCTGGTGCATGAAATGTCATGGTGGGGCAACTTGTTGGATCCAGCAAGTGCAAAGATTCCCTTTTCTGCATGTGGGGAAGCTGCTGGTGCAGGGATTTTGGCTAAATGCCATGCTGGCTACCTGTGAAGCACTGCAAGGCAAGGCTGGTTTGACTGCTACATGTCTAAGTGGAGACCCCACACAGATACAAGGAAGAGGAATAGAATGCCTCCAAACTCTCCATCTCAAGGGCTCAGACCTGTCCTAGGGACATCAGCTCAAAGATAAGAAGCTGCTGCCATCACAACCCCTCCCCTCATGACCTGCTGTGTCAGCATGATGGAGAGACCAACTAGGTCAGGGTACGACTGCAGCTCCACAGTGCTGTGTCCTGTCCCTGTGAGCTGGCAGTCCCTATGAGCTGTTTGTTTGTCCAAGGTGTTGGAGGACCAGCTCATCTCCTGCAGCAGCAGGCAGGCAAAGGAACCAGCTTCATCTCCTCCACAGGCCAGCTGGCAGCACTTTTCCTGCCCCGGAGTCCAAGGAACCCAGGAACATGGGAGGCACCTTACCTCAGCCACAGTGAGGATGAAGTACATAGATGGGTGCTGTGGGTCAATCCCTTCCAGCTTCATCCCCACTTTAAATCCATTCTTGTGCTGGGAAGCTACTTGGTACTGGAAACAAAAATTAAATTACAATGTGAAAACCAACACAGGGAGCTGAGTCTAGAACTATCCTGAGGAGCAACCACAAGGCAATGGGAGCTGCTGGGACCAGGAGACTATGGGTCACAGGTTATGTTGTGATCCAAATTGTAATTCTTTTCCCATAGAAAAGCATGCTTCCACCTCCTTGTGGGTTTGCATCTCTTGCTATTGGCAAGGCAGAGTGCCCCTCGGCTAAAAGCTGCAGCTGGGGGGAGTGGGGCACCCTGGAAGTCACACACCTGGGAACAGGGGTGCAGCACAGCAATGGGGCCTTGGGAGAGCCCATACCTGGCTTCCAGGAAGGGCTGGAAAGGCTCCACCACCCTGCCAGAGTCACAGGGGTGTCCTAGGCAAAGGTGAGGTGTTTGGGATGGGGAACAGCACCCTGCTGGGGAGGGGGACTCCAAGCAAATCAAAACTGGAGGCTGACTAGTGACAATGGGAGCTTGATATTGCTCAGTCCCGCAAAATAGGAAAGCAAGGAAGACAGAAGGAGGAAGGGTGGGGGAAAAAAAGGGAAAGAAAAGAGAAGACAAAAGAGGGAAAAAGACAGGAAAATCCCAACTCACATCCTGGAAGAGATCTAAAGGGGCAGCGACAGCTTTCTGCTCATCCAAGTAGGACGCCCAAGACCAGCCTTCTTTCTTCTCCTCACTGGCACCTGTGCGCAGCACAAATGCACACAAATGCTGCTGAGAGGCCACTCCAGCCCCAGCCCTGCTGCCCCAGGGCAGCACCGAGGGCAGGCGGGTGCCACTGGGGCCATGCTGCTCTCACACACAGTCCTGCACCCCTGAAAAGCTCAGCACCATCCTATCAGAGCCTCTTCTCCAGCAGACTTGGCCAGTGTGCAAGGAGGGACAGAACCAGGAGTCCCCATGACGTAAATGTCCTCTCTCCCTGTACCATGTCCTAGTAAGGCACCTGGTCTAGTGGAAGGTGTCTCTGCACACAACAGGGAGGTTGGAATGAGATGAGCTTTAAGGTCCCTTCCAACCCAAACTATTCCATGATTCTATGATTCTAAGGAGCCTGAGGGACAAGCTGTCCTGAGCAAAGCATCAAGACACCTCTGCAACAAGGTCCTCCTTCAGCCAGTATATCTGGTATGTCCACAGCACTGATGGATTTTGGACAGCCAGCAAGATCCATGCAGAGGCCTGGGAATCATTCCCAGCTGCAGAGGGCTCCTAGCCAGTCAAACCAGCAGCAGGCTCACTTCCCAGCTCTGCTGTCCTCTGCTCTGAGACAACCACCTGACCCCCTTGTTGGCACACCAGGGCCACTCTGATGCCCTATAGATGCATTTACCCAAAAAGAAGACAGACTCGACAGGCAGGGAGGTGACCTTTCATGCCTTTGAAAAGGCCACAAAGGCCTCGACAGGGGCACATGAGACATAACCCAAGTTTCTTGCTCTCCAGCCACTTTCTCTCCCTATTTTGTAGCACCTGAAGGGACTCCAGGAGTGCTGTGCCTATTCCATCACCGAGGAATTCACAGTTACAGGTCAGTTATGGCAGACAGCCTCGTGTAGGACAGCTCAGAAATGCAGGGAAAAAACAGACCTAACTCATTCCTTCCTTGGGTGTAAGGAAAATGGAGATGGAAAAAATAAAAACTTATGGAGGAAATTAAAGCTGAGCTTCAGTGATCAAAGTAACTAACCCAAGTGCTTTGTTGATACTTCAGAGTGATAGTATTCTTTAGGACATAGAAAAAAAGCCAAGCATGGCTGGGGAATCTGTGAATACAAGCTCTCCACTTCCAGAGAAAGACAAATACACCAGGAGTCAGAGCATACACTGACAATGCTGCACTGAAGCATCCAGGTATGTATTTTCTTTGCTGATGTACTACTAAAATAGGAGAAAATAAAATGTTGAAATAAAAATGGCTCAGCACTGCTTACTTGTACGCAGTAGGAAAGCTTACATGCTCTGTGGACACCCATGACAGAAAGGTATGTGATTCCTTTTTAAGAGTGGTTAACTCAGTGTTACATCAGGGATTAATGACACCTGGCCCCTGTCACTGTGCCTGCACATGGCTATGGAGAGGAGTATGAAGCTGGAACATTTTCATTTTAAAATTATTTTGAGTATGACCCTTCATTACTCAAACACAAAAGGTTTCCCATAAATGTTTATTTTCATTATTTCCCCAAGTTTTCCTTCCCCCTCACCCCCATCACACTGCAGGCAAAAAAACAACCAAGCAAACACTGCCTCCCTCAGCTTGTCTCCTTTCCCTTCATGTTGACAGCTCTGCTTTTGAGATCTCTGATACAGTCCAGGAATAGATCCCCATGGGATGAGACAAACCCAAATCACACGGCTTCAGTGGCACCAGACCTACAGGAGCAGCTCCCAAACTTGTGAGCTCCTGATGACATGAGGGAAGCCCATCCCAAGGGAGGGCAAAGCCACACATGGTGCAGAATCCTCTTATTGATCAGCATAGCATCTCTGGGAGCAAAGACGATATCCACAAGCCAGATGCAAATTCAGGGACAGAAAGCACTGTATAGCACAGGCCAGTGTCTGAAGCACACATAGCCATATCTGCACGGGTACACCCTTTCCATGGAGAGAAAGAGAGGAAAGGAGAGAAATGGAAAGAGACAGAGAGAGCAGGATCAAGCAAGCAGAGGAGCTCACAAGCCTTCAGGCACACGTACCACTGCATTGTACTGGGTGTTTGACTCTGCTGGAGCACCAAAATAGTCCAGCCCCACAGTGGGACACCCCAGACATTGTGGGAGTGCTGACCCCACCGCCCACCTGGCCCTCCGTACCGTGCTGGCTCCCATTCCATGCCTCAGCCTCCAGATTGCTCATGGCAGAGTCTCCCACAGAGTTTTTCCGCTCTTCCTGCTTTTCCTCCTAAACACGAAAGCAGACAAACAGAAACCCAGGTCTGCACAGAGATTTAGGCTGTGTGTTGCACCCTCGCACTGGTGCCAAGTGCCTTACCGTGCCTCAATGACGTCTGTGATTTGCCTCGGCCCAGAAATGGGCTGCAAGAGGTGATGATGGGAAGGTGCAGGGGATTTTGGTACTCAGTGGTAGCAATCACACCTGGAGTGGATCTGCTACAGTCAGGGCTGGCAAGCAGCGCTTCCTTGCCTTGTCAAAGTCTCTCTTTCTCCAGGACACACAGCACTCAGACAGACACGCCCTTACTTCAACACTTGCTTTGGTGGCCCAGACTCAAGAGAGCAGCTGATAACACTCAATACCTACAGCCCAGCCTGAATGTGCCTAGCACTGCCCAGCCCATGGGAGTCATGCCAAACAGCCAGCCCAGTGTTAGGAGCCCTGATGCTTCACACATTCAAGTCTTTTTGGATACCCCATCTGACCTACAGCTGACACAGCCCTGAAAAGCACTGATGAAAACTGTGTGCACTCAAGGCACACATAGGGGTGGCCCATGGCCCTCCCTTGACACTGGCACATCCGCACTGGTACATGCCCTCCCTGCCCTCATCCTACCATTTGCTCAGATTCATATTCTTCTTCTGAAGGGCTCTGATAGTCCTTTCTCTTTCTTTTCTTCACAGGCTTGAGGATTTCCGTGGCAGTGGTGCTGGCAGAGTTTTCCACAATGACAGACCTGCATGGAGGAAGGGAGAGTAAAGCACTGTGGCACAGCATGTGACACTGGCTGGGGTATTGGCAAAGTAGGACCTGCTGGAGAATCACTGTTCCCCCATTTCTTACTCACACACTCCTGACTTAATGTACATGCTCCTCAACACACCAGTTGGCATGAGTTAGAACCAGGGACAGGCCACACTTGGGTGTCATAAACCTGAACATAGGGATGGATCAAAAGGGATCTAGTTTTGTAACAAGGCTCTAAGCTGCACCAGAATCACACAGAGATGCTGGAAAACAAGTCCCAGGAGTCACACATAAGTCAGCGGAGTGGCTGGGAATGCCCCCATGGCTCATGCCTTCCACTGCCCTCAGCCTGGAAGCACTCACTGCAACAACTTCCTGTGACAGCCCTGCTTCAGCAGATACAAGTTTATGAGGCCACAAACCGGCTAGGAGAAATTTGGCTCCTGTGCTTCCTGCATTCTTCCCCTGAAACAAATCTTCATCCCCTCACTCTGCAGCCAGAGCACTCTGCCTATAGGAACAAGGGGAACAAGAGGGACCCCCCAGAGGCAGAAGTGCTCATGTTCCTTGTTCGAGCACATGGAGCAGAGGAGGGGGGGCAAATGGATGGATACGGCTCTGCATGGTGCAGACTCCCCTTCCTTTACCTCTCTTTGAACTGCTGGTGACAGTGCTCACTGCAGAAGCCCCTGCCTTCCCGGGCCCCATCCCACACATGTCTCCGGCCACAGGTATCGCAGTGGCACATGCTTTCTGCTGTGGGCAGCTTGCTCTGCTCCGGCACATCTGGGAGGAGAGAGGAGGAGCAGTGAGGCACAGAGTGCAGCAAAGGAAGGAGAGCAGAAGCAGGAGACATTTGCCTGGTTCAGGGACCATAGCAGACAGCATGTGTTGGACAGTGGCACCCACCCCTCAAGTGCCACCATGGTGCCCTTACCATTAGCCACAGCGGGATTGTTTCTGCTGGTGGGTGCCACTTCTGAGTCCTCATCTTTCTCTGTGTGATCCTCCTTTACAGCTTCCACTGGAGGTATCTTATCAGCACTCACCACCTTCAGTGTCCCATACTCATTTATTCGGAACTATGTCATTGAACCAAAAAACAAGGAAGAGTTAACAAGGAGAACAGAAATGTGACTTGATAGCTAGTGCCTGCACCTGAGCTCTGAGAATGAGGGACATGATTTGGTCATCAGCGTGTCCAACAAGAGGACATCTGAGGACAGAGATGAGCACAAGCATCCCAGTTCCCTGTGAAGACGCCCCTGCCTGCAGTCTATGCTGGACACACTGCAGGCTCTTGCGTGACCAGCTGACAGAATGGCTGGAGGGTGGCTGGAGCTGGTAGGTGGATGGCTGGAGGATGTGGTGCCCTGAGGCTGAGCAGCAGCTGAGAAACAGGTGCATAAAATGCAAGTTGTTTCGTGCACTGAGGGGCACCCCTAAAGGCACCCTCTGCCTGCTGAGCACTGCTTTCAAGGTGAACGCAGGAGCTGGGTGAGAGCCAACTCCGTGGTACAGCTTGGAAAGGAAAGATGCCCTGTACAGCACATAGCACCCCTGGGCCTCCCTGTGCAGGGCAGACCTGCTGTAGCCCTCCAGGCACCATGTGTGAGCTCTACTAAGCTCCCAGGATGGGAGGGACATAGGGATGTCACACAAGAAGAGCCAGAAGAGCCGAGGAATCCTTCAGTAGGGGTGCAGGTACCATACTGTCAGGTACCTGTGCAGGTACCACGGAAGTACTTCACATCCTGGTGGTCCCTGCCTGGCAAAGGCTGGGGGACTTACAAGGTCAAGGAGCTAAGGGGAGCGGCAGAGGAGGCAAATATGGTAGCCCAGGGCTGAACTTACCCGCAGGTTACTCCCAGGCAAAGTAGCCACCCCATCCTTCCACTCCAGCACACGGACTGTGCTGCAGGTCTGCATCCCGCCGATCTGGGGAATGACAGTGGCTGTGATGGGCTCGTTCCCTGTCCCCCTTTCCAGCCTTTCGGTCCCTGTGCTTCTCTGTGGTTCCCGGGAGAATCGCTGGATTTCTAAGGTGCTTGTGGGAAGGTTGATGGTAGTGGCATTTGCTTGAGAAGGGAAGAAAGAAGACAAACAATGAGAGGCATACACAGCACATTTCACTGATGCAAAAGAGGTTCAAAGGCAGCACAAAATCACAGAGGACATGGTCTCCCAGCTGAGGGCTGTGCTGTGGGCCAAAAGCAGACAAAGTGACCCAAAAAATCTGCAACCAGCAATGGCTTGTGCTGGGGAGTGGCACCAACACTATCCATATTCAAGGGTTTCCACTTCAGCCTGATCTCAGCCTCTTTCTGTGACCAAAGTGCCCTGATGTAGCAGGAGTGTCCTGGTGAGCTCCTGGACTGCAACTTCAGTTTAAAACATGCAGTTTAGTTACATTTCAAAGGAATACTCTGTGCAGATCAGGGTCTCTCTGCAGTGAGAACTGAGTCACCAGGAGCAGGAAAAATTGGGAGATCTGCTTCTGAAGAACACCCTTGATCTCACCTAGCACACATCCATGCTTGGCTCACACACCTCCTGAAAGACATTGGTCAGCTGGGTTGAAAATTGTTCCAGTTTTCAAGAAGGGTAAAAAGGATGACCCTGGAAATTACAGGCCTGTCCGTCTCACTACAGTGCCTGATAAAATTATGACGAAGGTTATCCTTGGAGTTACTGAAAAACCCTTGAGAGGCAGAAGTCATCAGTCACAGTCAACACAGGTTCACAAGCTGACGAAGGAAAGCCAACAGATGTGTCCTTTAAGGATTTTAGCAAAGCTTTTGATACTGACTCTCACAGTATCCTTCTGGACAAAGTGTCCAGCACAGAGCTCAACTAGTCCATCATATGTTGGGTGAACAATTGGCTGACAGGGTGGGCTCAAAAACTTACAGGCTAGTGGCCATTACCAGTGGAGTTCCCCTGGGGTGCTGGTTTAGGGACAGCGCTCTTTAATATTTTTATAAATTATGTGTATGCAGGTATCAAATGTCAATTAAGTATGTTTATTGCTGATAAGAAATTAGGAGGAGCTGTGGATTTGCTCAAGGATTGAAAGGCCTAACAGAGAGAACTGGATGGACCAGAGAGCTGAGCAATCACAAATGTGTATTAAATCTAACAGGAGTAACAGCTGGATTCTGCACCTGGGATGGGGTAATCCTGGTTATAAGCAGGAATTGGGGGATGAGCCCCAGTGAGAACCAGCAGTGCCCTGGCAGCCCCAAGGGCTGATGGCCAGGGGCATCAAGCTCAGCATTGCTGGCTGGGTGAGGGGGGTCTGTCCCACTCTGATCTGGGGCGGCCTCACCTCAAGTCCTGGGGGCAGTTTGGGCACCTCAGCACACAAAGGACATCAGAGGGCTTGAGTGTGTCCAGAGGAAAGGGACCAGGATGGGAAAAGGGTTTGAGGGCAGGGCTTAGGAGGAGCAGCTGAGGCCACCTGGCCTGTTGAGCTCGGAGAAGAGAAGCTGAGGGGTGACCCCATCGCAGTCTGCACCTGCCTCATAGGGGCAGTGGGAAAAGGGGCTGATCTCCTCTCTCTGGGGACCAGCGATGGGACACAAGGCAGTGGAATGAAGGTGCATCATGGGAAGTTCAGATGGGACATTAGGAAAAGGTTCCTCACCCACAGCGTGGTCAGTCCCCAGAAGAGGCTCCCCAGGGAAGCAGTCACAGCACCAAGCCTGCCAGAGCTCAGGGAGTGTCAGTCTCCACTGTTGTCAGTGGACAACAGTCTTAGTCCTATGGCTTAGTTCTAGGTGGTTGTGCCAGAAGCAGGGAGTTGGACTTGGTCCTTATGTGTCCCTTCCAGCTTGAGATATTCAGTGATTCGATGATAATGCAGCAGCCCAGGAGTCCATAGCTCCCCAGAGCAGGGACCCAGGACACTGTGCTGCCCTGGCACAGGGCTCCAGATATAAGAGCTTTGGTTTAAAACTCATGAAGTTTTCACTCACCACAAACCGTTCATGTGATGTGAAACAGCCACAGAAAACCTCTAAAATGGCAACAGCAGTATGACTTTGCTTCCCAAAACTGGAGAGGAGCACAGATACACAAGGAGTGTGAGGTCTTAGTGTGGGAGGAAAAGGCTGGGGAGGCACTAGTTAGAGAGGACTGTTCCACATACCTGGTATGATGAAGGCAGTGGTTGGCAGGTGGGTGCTCTGCACAGTGCTCTCGGTGGTGACCACACGGACGCTGACCTCCCCAGCAGCATTGCCTGTCGTGCTCCTCACCACTTCCATCTCCACCCTGCTGTCCATCACCTTGCCCAGGCACAGAGTGGGGCACTGCAAGGCAGGAGGAGAGAAATCAAGTTGGGTACCCGCATAAACACAACAAAGGAGTGAGAAAGTGACTGCAGAGGTAGGTCTCCCTTTCTATTATCTTCCAGCAAGAACTGCTACAAGATGTATGAAAGGTCCATTGAACCCAATAGAGAACACCATGAAGGTCACAGCTGGCATCAACATGACCAGTAAAGCTCCTGTTGTGAGATCCCAACTCAGACGAAACTCAACAGCTCCCAAGGCTCTCCCACCTTTTCATTAAGGGCTTCCATGGTGTTAGACAACAATTTACCACCGACATTGCTCACACCAATCATAGCACACACTTTTAAACTTCCAACTCAGGATTTCTGAGACAACTCCCACAGAAACAATTCCAACCTCCTGGACCACAGTCCCACAGGGCACTGGAACCTTGCTGGTGAGACAGGTGTGGTCGCAACACAGCACCTGGGCTACAGAGCTCCATCCCCACCTGGAGGAATGTGAATCAAGATTGGAGGCATTGTTTGCAGCTCACAGTTTTTAAAACTTGATATAAAAATCTCTGGAAGCCCAACCTGCTGTGAAGTAACCCAAGTAGCACTACACATGGAAAAAGGGAGAAAAGAAAAAGTATCTGTACAGGGACTCAGCCACATCTATGATCTGCCATAGCATCACTGCCACAGCATGAGAAAGGCACTGGCACACATCTCTTTGGATAATCCTGCTCCCTGAGAGCAGAAAAGGTGTCATGGAGAGGATGTCCACTGCTGAGGCAAATCTGGTTGCTTCAGCCCCTGGAGACAGAGCACAGGCAGGTACTACTGCCTCAGAGATTGCTTCAAGGGATCCGTTGCAAGCCCTGGAATGATGTATATTATCACAGGGTAATCCAGGAAACTCAGGAAGGTCTCGAGTTCAAGCTTCTGCTCCCAGCAGGGTCAGCTATGAGATCAGACCAGGCTGTTCAGGGCTTTATCCAGCCCAGTCTTGAAAACCTACCAGGATGGAATTCTGCAAATTAGCACAATAATTAGCAAACCAAACTAACATATTCCCTTGGATATTAGGAGAAGGTTCTTCTACCAGTGGGTGGTTGGGCACTGAACAGGCTTCCCAGGGCAGTGGTCATGGCCCCAAGGCTGCCAGAGCTCCAGAAGCGTTTGGATAGAGCTCTCAGGGACAGGGTGGGATTGTTGGGGTCTCTGTGCAGCACCAGGAGTTGGACTTGATGGTCCTTTTGCTCAGAATATTCTATGATTCTTTTTGCTGGCTGCTCTAGATAATGAACAAATGCTTAATCTATTAATTTGTTTATTTTATTTAGCTGGGATCTCAAAAAGCTTTTGGTTTACACATGCCCCAGTGACATCTGATAAAACTCTGCTCACCCGGACAAGACCAGAATCAGGCCAACACTTTGCAGCCTTCAAAAATCCCACCAGGCAGCTTTTAAAAGAGCAACTGTGGAGCTGCATCCATTTTGGCCTTGACAGTGAGTCCCCAGGATCTCCACTTTGCCTCGTATTGAGTGTAACCCCATACGTGTTACAGAGAGTGCAGGTGAGCCCCACTCTCCAGCCAGCCAGCCATTCATTCTACAAGGATGCTGCACACCCACCCCTCACTTCTGCCTTCTGCTGAGGGACTGCCAAGGACCTTGGGCTCCCACTCTGAAGAAGCCAGAAAGGAGAAAAGCCACTCCAGGAAACTCTGGCCACACACATGCACACTGACCCATGGTCCCTCCAGAGAGCACCATAACATGAAGGTGGAATTTTTCAAGACAACTATCATCCAGAAGTGCTCTGCTCTCTCCTGCTTTGTTTGCTCTGGTGAAGCAGTACTTGCAATCCTGTGCTCCATGTATAAGAGTATGGCTGTGCATACTGCATCTGCCTGTCGTCAGACCCTGTCAGCCTATTCCAGCCAGTTCTTACTGCTGGATTAGATGTCTCTGGAACAGTGGTCTCAGTCAGAGACAAACCTTCAGGTTTGGGAAACCAAGTACTGGCACAGAGAACAGAGTCCCTGCGTGGCCCCTCACTTCACAGGGCAGCATGAAAGCACAGCATGAAACACAGGCTGGCCTTCCTGAGCCCCTGAGAGTGGCTGGAGACACCACGGTGTCTGCACACACACATTCACTCATGCAAAGGAAAATGGCCACGAAACGCACATTTTAAGGCAACCGGGATCACTGGTTCTAATGCTCAGAGAGCTTTAGCTCATAAAACAAGGAATGTTGGGTGTTGGCACAGCCACGCTCTGGACCAGCAACCCAAGGGCTTGGAAAGCATTTCTATGGCTGTTATACACACAAGCAACACATGCACACGTGAGCCTCTAGCTCTACCACAGTCTCACATCCGCCCTCTCCCAAAACCATGGCAAAGCCAGGGAACGATTCGCTTCTTGGAGAGGAGGGATATGCTGCATGCAACAGGCCACAGAGGAGCATGAAGAAAAGTGGCTCCCAGCACAGAGCTGCTGCACAGCCCTGTCAGTGCTTTATAAAGCACAATCTGTTCAAAAGAGGTGCTTCTTTTAATCACAAAATGGCTTAAAATAATAATTAAAACAATATTAACATGTGTATTGGCTTTGTGGTTTCTCGGACTTTTAAATGTTCCTCAAACATGCACTGGTACCTGCTGGAGGCCCCCCAGCTGGGAGGCAGCTGACAGGAAAGGCCACGGGGATCCTGGTGGACACAGGATGCCCATGAGCTGGCAATGTGCTCCTGCAGCAAAGGAGAACACTGTCCTGGGCTGCACTGGGAGCAGCATCACACCTGGGGACGGAGGGGACCCCGTCCCCTCTGCTCTGCACAAATGAGGCCAGCTCTGAAGCGCTGGGGCCAGAGCTGGGCTGCCCAGTACAAGAGACTGGGACGGACTGGAGAG
>JAWWEE010000051.1:1192456-1205137 GCA_035221455.1 Xenops minutus | reverse complement strand
CGCACAATGAGCTCGTGAAACTTAGCATGGAGTGCTTGGCCTCCATGCTTCCAAACTTCGGGTGGGATTCCATCAACCCCAGCTGCCTTGCCAGTTTTCACCTGCTGTGTGGCCTTAAGAGTCTCTTCCACAGTAGGGGCTAGATCCAATTCATTTTTCACTGGTTGTTGTGTAATGTGCTGAATTACTGAGCCTTTGACTACACAGTTGGCACTGAAAAGAGTCTGAAAATGTTCAGACTATTGATTCAGGATGGAGGTTTTATCTGTGAGAAGCAAATCTCCCAATTGTAAATGGCCTCTAAACCCACAAAATTTAGAGGTAGAAATCTTATAGTAGTAAAAAGGAGTGTCACTTACTCTGGCCACTCAGCTCTACTTCAAGCATCATACTGCAAGGTGAGAGACTTAAGTGTTCATTAGACAAAAGAGTTGTGCTCTTCCTTACTGCAAGAAAGCATACTGTTCCTGATTGCTCTTTGTGAAAATGAATCAAGTAGAGGTTATGGATGGTCCACCCCTGTCCAAGGTCAGGTTAGATGGGGATGGAAGATGGATCTGGTCCAGTGGAAGATGTCCCTGCCCGTGGCAGGGGGGTGAAATGAGATGATCTTTAAGGTCCCTCCAACCTAAACCAGTCTGGGAATCTAA
Source organism: Xenops minutus (assembly GCA_035221455.1). Lineage (NCBI taxonomy): Eukaryota > Metazoa > Chordata > Aves > Passeriformes > Furnariidae > Xenops > Xenops minutus. The sequence continues at coordinate 1,204,487 of JAWWEE010000051.1, read as the reverse complement.
GATTTAAGAAACTTGTAAAAACCAAAATATAAGATAGGGTGCTTTTTCAAATACTGGAAAAGGCTGGGATCAGACTTCAAATATAGCCCCAGTTTCTAATTTTCACTTTTTTTTTTTTTTTTAATGGCAGCATTGATTTCTCCACCATTTGCTACAGGACACTACGATTTTGTCAATTCTGCATCCCCACATTTGATAAGAAGGCATGTTTCTATTTTGTATTTTTAAGGACAAACTTACATTGAAGAAAAAAAATCAGGCAGCCCAATACGAAGCACATCCCCAAAAATCTGGCTCCAAGATCAGGTTAAAAACTGATATGAACACCACCAGATTTTGTCCTTGACTCTTGCTACTACTGCAGACAAAGCAAAAGGCAGCCAGCATCTAAGTCTTTTACTCTTCTATGAAATTTATCAAAATCCTGCTTTTGTAACACCCAGATGTCAGGAATATCACACTTTTCTTCACAAACACGTCAGCCCAAGAGTGTTCCACACCTACTGTGCTGACAGAGCTGGAATACTGAGGGTGTTTGTGTTTTGATGGAGAGTTCCTTACAGCATTTGGACAAGTCCTGAAATTTACTGTGCTAACTCAGGATATGGCACTACCAAAATCCTATTGGCTTTCCAGAGAAAACACATCCAGGACACAAGTCATGACAAGGAATCCCTCATTCATTTGCACAGCAAGGGGCCCTTTCTCTTTTGCACAGTAGCCACAGGAGACAGGGAATGTGGCTCCAGTGACAAAAGAAATATTGGTAACTATAGGAGTTTCAGGCAATCTGGTCCCTCCCTGTAATTGATGCATAAAGAGGACTTCAACATGACCATTGTCACAGCAACCTCATTTAAGAAAGCTGAGTGTAGCTGCCAAGAACCAAGAACCATCAGTGCTGTCCAATGCTGAGGTGGCTGTAGCCACTGGGTGTCAGCCCCACATGTACAAGGGGCTACTTGTACATCTATGTGCATAAAAGTAATTGCCAACATCTTGTTACCACACAGAGACACTGGAAATAAGCACGTGTACCTGCTGACCTCTGATCTCAATCCATCTTTTGAGGAGTGTGATACCTATTTTACTAGAGGAGCAGTTTTCCATTAAGTTATTTTACAAGGAGGAGCAGTTCTCCATCAAATCTGACCTACTCCATGATCCAAGGCAGCTTAATACTCGTGTGAAGTTTAAGGGAGGTAAATATTTCCTCAAATGTAGCTTAAGTCTTATGTCCACATCAAACCTGGTCTCACAGTATGAATTCTGTAGGAAGCCCCCAGTACTCCTCTCCTCCCAGTTTGAAATCCAAAGCAGGCTGTGCCACCTGCAGTGATCAAGACTGCAAAACAGTTTTTCTAATCATTAAGCTAAAATGCACTGTCTTCACCTAAAAGAGCTTCAATTTAAAACAAAATTTCCTTATTACAAAATAACCTCAGCCATGCAGGTAACACCAAGTACTCAGAAGTGCAGGTTTAGCCATGCCAGAATTATGTGTCAGACTCCATGGCTGTACTAAGAGTCTTGGAGAAGTTCAGTCTGGCAGATCAAGTCCAGTTGCTTTCTCCATGCTTGGGATAAAAAGGTCATGAAGCCTGAGCCATGTAAAAGCAACAGTAACGTGATCTTATGGCACCACCAGTCATGGATTCAGCTCATGTTCCAGGACTGTGACTGCGTTCCTCTGTTTGGGCCCTAGTACAGATACTCACCTGCAACAAAGTCCAGCTTTCCAGAGATGATCACAAAAAGGCCAGAAACTGAATTTCAAGATAATTGCTTATATCATCAAGCAATTCCAGGAAAGAAAGTTAACATCAAGTCACATTTCACGTGTCCCATGCCTAACCCAGTTCCTCCGACAGATGTGTGAATTGGGACCAGAGGTGCAGCTGTCACACCCAGCCACACCTGCACAAAGGACCAGGTGACGAACAGGGACAGAAGGAGCTCATGTTGGTCTCAAGCACAAGGCCAAGAGCATTTCAAGAGCTACCAAATCTCTCACTAAACTAGTTTCCCCACAAAAGCAGGGTAAGTTATGATTTCCCCAGCACAAGGCAGAGCAATAATCCCATTACACCGCAATGAACACAAGAGTTTGAGTCACCAATTTAATTTTATACAAGTCAAACTACACGTTGTATAAAGAGTACAAGGCAGTTCTAATGTTTGCTACTGCATGTTACAAAAATTAATTTAGCTATAAAGGGAAATTTTGGGGATGAGTCCTATTCCACAATTTCAGTGAATTGGCAACTGTGGTTTAGCAAAGCCTTTGTTAAAACTAGAACTCTAGCTCCAAGAGATTACATTTCCAATGAAGTTCAGACCTACATACAAGAGGATTATAGTTCTAGTCTGAAGCAAAACGTTAACGTGAGTCAAAGGGGAGGGAAGACAGATTTCTTTACTTGGGTTTCATATCCAAGAGATTTAGAGGCTGACAAACCATACAACATATTAGTGACGTGGACCACAGCCAAGAGACACCTTTGTGTCTGACAACACTTGATATTCAAAGCATGTCAGAAAGCTTTAATTATTTCAAGTGTGAAACAAAGGGGTTTTCAGCAATACTGTAGGATACAGGTTCCAGAGTACCTTTATTACCATTAATACAGTCACACTACGGGGGGAATGTTCTTTTGGCAAGTCAAGGTACAACATAAATCCTCCAACTTTATTGCTGATCTAAAATCTTCCTAGTACTGTTACTGGTTTATATAATTTGCAGCCTGCTTCCAAAATTACAATAAACCAGAGAATTGTGTGACCTGCCCAGCAAGGCAATCCTGCCTTTGGCAGTAACCTGAAATCTATGAAGCTAATGACACCCATAGTTCTAATATAATGAAAAAAACAGGAAAAATAAAAGAGCCCAGAAAACTTTCAAAAGAGCCCAGATTTTAGCCTGTTATATTCAGTTTATTTTTAATATAAAAACCACTTTGCATTTAAGAGTACTTAAGTTACTCCTGCAGAAATGCTATAAAATCAAACTTTCACCTGAATTTCTACAAAAGGGGGACTTTCCCTGCTTTGTACCACCGTCCCATCTCATATTGTCAAATTTGGGATACAAATTAAACCTTTATGCCTCATGACTTAATTCTTAGGCCATTCAATCCTGCAAGAGAAAAAACCAACTTCTGAAGTACTAACATAACACTAATGGCCTGACAGGTAGGAAAATGTTCCATAACAGTGTGCAAGGCGAGAGTTCTAGTCCTAATCCCTTGAACTAGATCTTGATCGCGAGCGAGACTTTGAACGGGACCTGGAGCGGGACCTGGATGCAGCTCTTTTGGGTGGGGACTCAGAACGAGCCTTGGCAGACGGCTGCTGCTGCGGAGAATTGGAACGAGACCTGCTCCTTGACCCGGACTTAGACTTAGCATCTCCTTTACCATTTTCTTTGGGAGATCGAGACCTGGACCTGGATCTGGACCGAGACTTCTCAGACTTCTCCTTGGATCTGCTGTGAGAGCGTGAACCCCTGTCAGACTTGGGTTTTGATTTGCTCTTTGATCTGGACTTCCTGCTTTTGGATCTGGAACGTGAGCGGTCTTTGCTTCGTGACCTAGATTTAGATCTTTTAAAGAGAAACAAAGTTTATTCTGTGTGACCTGAACTGTACTTAGAGTGCCTGTAAATATCTGTCAGTGAACAGCGGTCCCTGTACTGAGTGTTACCACTGTGGCACTTACCGGGAACGGCTTTTGGAGATGCTACGGGACCTGCTGCGGCTGCTCCGACTTCTCCGACTTCTGCTTCTAGATCGTCTCCTGGATCGTGACCTACAAACATTTAAAATTTAATTCACCCCTTTTTCTTTGCCTGGTGTGCCCTGCATCATCTAGAAAAGTCATAGTGTGGTTTGGGATGCAGGAGACCTCAAAAATCATCTGGCTTCAATCCCCAGCCACAGGCAAGGATGCCTTCCACTAAGACCAGGTTGCTACAAGCTTTGTCCAACACTTCCAGGAATGGGACAGGCACAGCTTCTCTGGGCAACCTGTGCCAGTACCTCACCACTCTCTTAAGGAAAGAATCTCTTCCTGAATGCATCTACTGCATTATGCTATGTAGTAGCATAATCTAACAGAGGAAAGCTGCTACAGAACTTCTCCAGAGCAAGGATGGCCACACCAATACACACTATCAACCCACCCAGATTGGACATACCATCAGTGAATCACATATGAAGTTTCATACATGAAAAAACTGCTCAAACTTGGCTTTGCTGTATTTCATAAAATAATTCCTTCTACACTCTCAAGCCCCATCCTATTGCTAAACTATGAGCTAAAGGAAATTACTGCAGGTGTGGTACCTATTCCCATTTTGAGTGTCTTGATCCAGTGACCGACATGTCCTGGGAGTTACCTTGACCTGCTGCCAGAGTAGGATCGCCTGTGGCTTGAGCGTGGCTTGTCTTCAACCAGTCTGATCTTCCTGCCATTTATCTCTGTGCCATCCAGTTTATCCAGGGCACGCTTCATGTCCGAATATGACCGGAACTCGATCACTCCTTCATTCGTACGCTCTTTGTGAGCATCTGCATAGGTCACCTCCCCAGCCTGCCTCATGAAATCCTTCAGAGAGCAAAGAACAGTTACAGAACACGCCACAGGCTGGGGCCCTGCTGACAGCACTCAATGCTTGCAAACATCCACGCACGCTTTCTAATTACTTCTACTAATTCAATATCAACATTGCTATCAAAGGAAGCTCTTGCTTCCTGCTTGTCAAAACAAGCTCCACAACAGAACATCAATACGTACTTTCAAATCCTGCCAACTACAGCGACTGGAAAGGTTTTCAACAATCAGTCTGAACTCTGTACGAACAGGTGGTCCATATTTATCTCGTCCTGATTGTCTGCGACTGCTATATCCGCCACCACCCCCACCTTGATTGTACAAAGAAACAAAGTTAGATCATCTCCTAGCATGAGAAAAGCTCAATGTTCTGAAAAAGTTAGTTTAACAGTCATATTTACTGGAGTAGGACTTTATTTCTCTAAGCCTCCAATAAACTTTGCAATTTTGCCATAATCTATATTAATGGCAAATCAAACAGACTAAAATCCTACAAGTCTGTGCTCCTAAGATCTGTTAGAGAGTGACTGCTCCTTATTAGATTCACCTTGCTAAGTTTTATTTTACAGAACATTGTAAAATATAAAACTTAACTGATTACATGCATTTCTACATTTTACAAAAACGTTTACTAGTTACACTAAGTACTTACATCACAGTATGAGGTTTTTGGTGGTGGTTTGGCCACAAAACACGCAAGGTAACAGTCACCTAGTTCAGTTTAACCAGTTTTGTCTAACCCTTGGAATCCTCACCATCACCCTGCGTCTAATGGCAAAAGGCTGCTGTCGTCATGGCTTCCGGTAAGGTCAGCCAAAGGGTCATAGGGCAAGGGTCACACAATGTATGGAAAAGCCATGGCCAGGAAAGGCAGTCATCTTAGCCTCAGTGGACACAGCCTCAGCCCCACTGGTCACTTTTAAATTGAAACATCAAGGACTTGTTAAAAAGTTTGAATTGAACATGCAACAATTTTAAAACAACATACATTTGATTCTTTTTAAAAAGACAGAAACCCACCCCCCCAACACCACACTTCCAGAGACCACCGAAAAATCAACCTTAGTACTATTAATTACAGTACTAGGCCGGTTAAACTCTATAAAGCTCACACAAGAAGCTACACGAGTGAGCTGAGCATTGAAACATTTACAATACCCCCCCGCCTTAGCATAACAGATTCCTGCTCCAAAACCTCCCCCCACCCCTCCCATATACCCAACTGAAACATTCACACTAAAGTTCACAGCTGAGCGATTCTCCCCCAATTACGCACCGATACTTATACATTAACATTACTGATGCAACATCGCTGTCACATCTAAACGCCCCGAGGAAAACCGGAGCCTCCAAATCAACAGAGCAAACCCTTTCTAGAAGCCCACGGTTTCGCAGCCAGAAGTGCTACGGGATACCAGAGCACATCGTAGGTGCCGGGGAAAACGCTGCAGCCCCCGCGGTGCGCCGGGTCCCCCCCGCTAGCGCCCCCCCAGCCCCGGGACCCGGCCCTGCCCTGCCCGCCGCCGCCCCTCGCCCCGCGGGGAGGGACGGGCCCGGACTCACTGCGGCTGCTGTAGCTGTAGCCGTCCCTGTCGCGGCGCGGGCCGCGGGCGTGCTCCACGATCACCCGCTCCCCGCACAGATCCTTCCCGTTCAGCTCATACACGGCATCGTCGGCGTCGCGGGAGTCCTCGAACTCCACGAAGCCGTAGCTGGGGGCGGGAGAAGGGCCGGGTGTGGCGGCGGCGGGGGCAGCCCGGGCCGGTGCCGCGGCCCCCCCCGGCCCTGCCCGCCGCCATCTTGCGCCGGCGCCACGCGGCACGGCCGCGACATGGACGGGCTGGGCCCGGCGCACCGACCGACCGACAGACCGACCGAAGGACGGCGCTCACCCGTTTTTGAGGTCCACCTCGAGCAGGCGGCCGTAGCCACTGAAGAAGCGCTGGATGTCCTTCTCCCGGACGTGGTAGCTCAGGCGGCCAATGTACACGCGCGGCATATTCGCGGCGGGGTAGGAGGGGGAGGAGAGGAGGAGGAAGGGGAGACGAAGAGAGAGAGGGAGAAAAGAAGGGAGGGAAGGAGAGGGAGGGGAAGAGAGAGAGTGAGAAAGAGAAAGAGGGAGAAGAAAGAAGGAAGGAGCGAGCGAGCGCTGGCGGGCCGAGGAGCGGAGACGCAGCGGGCCCGCTCCGCACTGCCGGGCCTGGCGCACCACAATGGCGCCCGCCGCTCGCCGCCGCTTTTATAGGGGGGCGGGGCCCGAGTGACGTCACGGCGCTGTCCTGTGTGGGCAGGGGGTTGCGCATGCGCGCGCCAGCGGTGCGGCGTCGGGGGCGGGGCCCCGCGGGCGCGCGAGACTTGCGGGCGACTCTGCGCATGCGTGGGCGCACCTGGAGGCCCACACAGGAAAGAGCCAGAGATGGATTCAACAAAAGACTTAAGGTGTAAAAAATTCCATTTGTTTTATGTCATTTGTGTCTCCTTTAAACTAATTGCTGTTTGTAGTGTCTGATCCCAAAGGTTGTTTTCCCACTACAGCTGTATTCTGTTATATTCCGTTCCTGTTTCCCCCAAAGTATAACAATTCCCTGTCTCAGATTTAAAAACCCTCAGAATGGACGTTCACCTGCAATTGTCTGTGCTGGCACCTTCGGGGCCGCATGTAAGACTCACTGGGAGCAACCCAGTTAGACAGCTCTTGCTAAACCATCCTGCACCCTGTGAAAACCTGTGTACAAGCCTGGACCGAAGTTCAAGTATGAGGAGGAAAACTCAGCCTGTTCTTGAGGGCTTCCCTACAAGGGGGTGCTCTTCAGGATCAGAGCCTTAAGGAACTGCCTTTCCCCTCAGATCTGCCCCTCAGTGCTTTCCTTGCCACCTGCAAAGCTGCTCTCGCAAATGATGACACTCATGTCAACATCTCTCTCTCTCAGGATAAGGAATTCCTTTCCCTATTCCAACAGGGAAAAACAAATTCTTCATGGCAAAATTGCTGTCCATGCAGTCTTTGAGCTCTCAGCTGTCAGCTGGTGTTTACATCTCTGCCTTTCCTGGGGAGAACACCTCTGGAAATGGATGAAAACCTGCCTGTTCAGCTCAGGGCCATGCGGCGCCGGAGCAACCACAAAGCCTCTCTGGTGGAACATCTCAAAGCTCTTGGTATGTGGCAACAGAGTGAGATTTGCAGAGACCACATGGAAAGGGGCAGAGGATTCACAGTAGCATCTTACCATTTTGTTTTGGTTTTCTGTTTATATCCTTGAGGAGGAATAAAGGATATTTAATGTGCCTCCTCACTGGGTGCTGTATCCCCCTCCAGTGCCCATTCAAGCCATTTGCAAGTCATCTCACATCCCTGCTCTTATTTTCACTGTTTGTCCCCTGTAATCAGTGATGTGTTTTCCACATTGTTTCTTCTTTCCCTATCCTCCTTTCACCTTGGGGCGGGGGGCTTGTTGGCTGGCATAGGAACAGTCTGAAGCCCAGAAGGAGAATGACAAAACTTCCCTCTATTCCAAGGCTCTTCAGGGACTTCTCTGAACAGCCTTCATTTTAACTAAAATGGTCCCAGGCCTGTGCTGTCTTATTTCTTGTCTTATGGTCTGTTGGAAACCCTGGAAGGCAGGAACTGGCTGTAAAACAGTGACACAGTGACCAGAGGTGAACCTCACCTCTCACACAGTCCAGGCAGGCTGGTAGAGGTTGCTCAAAGCAGATGCAGGTAAGATCCAATTATCTTCTCCATCCCTCCAGATTAGTGGTCCCAGGCTGTTTCCTTGGCCTCTCCCTGTTGCATCCTGTCATTTTTACATCCTTGACTTGGCAGCCCTATTCCTGCCACGCACGAGCACATGCGGCAGCAGGTTCAGCCTCTGAATCAGTAACTTTCCTCACACCCAAAGGGATGTGTGTCCTTGACCCCTGGGACCCAGGATGAACCCCTGGGACCCAGAATAAGCACCTCCAGTGTGTTAGTTTTATGGTTTGATCCACCAAATCAACTGGAGCAGCAGAGATAAAACTTGTAACTCTGTAGTTCAAACCTTTGTGCCTTTTTCCTGGGCATTTAAGAGAAAAAGGGAAATGAAGACAGACAAGTATCATGTCTTTTCATACTGCTGACTCAGTGGAAGGTGGGAGGAGTGTCAGAAGAAGAAATTACAGTTCATCTTTTTCCCTCCTAAGAGTAAAAGGCTCTGATCTCTCAATACAAAGATTTGAATCTGTAATTAATCATAATCTGTGACATATGAAGCAGAGCTCTGGTAACCTTCTACGAGCCTTTTATTGTTAGTCCAATAAAAGTATCACATGTAATTTGTCTGTCTTGTCGAGGGCTGATATTTGGCTTATGATTAGTTCCTATAATCTGTTGTCAGAGGAGCCCTCAGTGTCAAATTCATGTTCTTTCTACAGCAGTGCCAGCAACAGGTGTGGCCTTAAATGAATGTCTCATGAAAACAGTCTAAAATATGCATATCATGAATTTATTATGTTCCAGCTGTTTGTTGCAAGACTGGTGTCTCAGGAGGCTGCTGTTAAGTGTCTGACTGTTTCTGTTACACTTCCCTCTCCCATCACCTTGCCCACATCATATCATACCCCAGTCACTGAGTCCTGGGCTTTGGACCAAAATGGGACCGCCTGACATGCAGGTAGAGACCTGCTGAACTGACTGTGACTGTACATTAGTGACTGGAATGGGACTTTTTTCCACTGTTTCTTTTCAAAATGTGAGGGAATGTTCTCATATGCCTTGTGGGTCCCCTCTGGGCATAGTCTTTGACATGCCCAATCCAGGACAGTAGCCAAGCATGGATGCATGGGGTCTGTCCTGGCTCTCAGACTCTTCCTCTCTCTCCTGCAAAAGGATTCATTCCCCCATGGTCCCTCCATCTGAGCAGGGGCTCCCAGCATGGGTCTGGGTGGGCATTTGTGCAGCTAGAGCTCACACATACAGGGAGAAATGGACATCCTTGGGCTGTGAAAGTTCTTCTTCCCAGTAGTGCTGGATGAGGTTATGTGGATTATTGCATCTCCTACCTGGTCACAGACTCTCTAGTCCATGTGGAGCTCCTGCCTGCCCCTGGGAAAGGTCATGAGAGGAATGCCATCCATTCTGTGCCCAGGAAAAGCACCAATTATACTCTGAACCCAAATTTCTCATGTTATTCAATTTGGGGATTATATAGGAGGACTGCTGTCTCAGTGTATCTTACATATTTTATAAAAATCAGTTGATCTATGTACATGAAGGGTCTAGATCCAGCTGCCACACTGCTGGGTTAATAACACTGTGCTGGTCTGGACTGGGATAGAGTTAATTTTCCTCAAAGTAGCTGGTATGGGACTGTGTTTGGGATCTGTGCTGAAAATAGTCCTGATAACCCAGGGATGTTTTAATTCCTGTTGAGCAGGACTGACACAGTTGAAGGCTATTCTGCTCCTCAGCCCACCAGCAAGGGGCCGGGAGGACACAAGGATTTGGGGGGACACAGCTGGGACAGCTGACCCAAACTGACCCCAGAAATATATTCCAGACCCTAATGGAGTCATCACATGGAAAGCTGGGGAAGAAGGAAGAGGGGGAATGTTTGGAGTGATGATGTTTGTCTGCCCAAGTCCCCATTACTGTGATGGAGCCTGGCTGTCCTGGACATGACTGAACACCTGCCTGCCATGGGGAGAGGGGGTTTACTTTGCCTGTATGTATGGCAGTCCATGACATCCTTTTTGGTGCACAGTGTGGGGCTGAAAGGGTTCAAGATAATGACAAATTTGACTGGAGTGTGCCAGATGGAATTTATAGCTGTTAGTGCTGTTTAGCTATTAATTCACAGCTCCCATGCTTGAAATAGGACTCAGCTCTCTGTCAATTGAAGTCTAGTGCTTATTAGTGGCAGTTTTTGGCTTTCCCTGCTCTCTGTGGTGCTGATAACCTCACAGTGCTGTGCCTGGGAACACTTTCGTAACAGCCAGGCGATAGGTCTGGACTGGCAGGTGACCGGGGCACCACCCATGTGCTGTGTCTGTGTGTGCTGCTGCACTTGGCAGGCTGGGGACTCCAGTGCAAGCTCCAGTTGAAGGGACTGGGAGCTGGGGATGAGTCCATGTGGGAACAGGACATCCTGAAGCATCTGTGGCCATGGATAAGTCCAGGCTGGAGCAGGTACATCTCAAAACCTCTGGCCATGGTCATGTCCATCCCACAGCAGCTGTACCTCTGAAAGGATTGTGGCCCAAGGATAGGTCCATGCTGGAGAAGGTACATCTCTGAGTGTCTGTGGCTGTGGGATAAATCCATGCTGCAGCAGGTACACCTTGAAGCACCGGTGGCTGTGCATGAGGTCATGCTGGAGCACCTGAAAGCGTGTGGCCATGGGTAAGCACACAAAAAGCAGGTACACTTCTGAAGGGACTGAGGGCAGAGCTAAGGCCATGTTGGAGCAGGGTCACTCCCAGTTGGACTGTGGCTGTTGTTAAGGCCCCACTGGAGCAGGTGTGTCTCTGAAGACATTGTGGTCCCTGGGTGAGGCCACGCTGGAGCAGGTGTGACTGTGGTGTGACTCAGAGTGACTGTAGCTGTGGATAAGTCTAAGCCACAGCAGGTATATCTCTAGAGAGACTGTGGCTTGTCAGTAAGGCTCCACTTAGAGCAGGTACACTCTTAAGGGACTGCAGTCCATGATTAAATCCAAGCCAGAGCAGGGACAAGGAAGGAGGGAGGAGTTCACTGTAATGTTAAACCTGATGTTCTGGTCCATAGGGACATTTGGGATGGAGTTATTTTCTTCACAGCAGCTGGTAAGGGGCTGTGTTTTGGATTTGTGCTGAAAACAGTCCTGATAACACAGGGATGTTTTAGTTCCTGCTGAGCAGGGATGACACAATCAGCGCTTCTTCTGCTCCTCACTCCTCCAATGAGTAGCCTGAGGAGGGACGCTGCTGGGCTGACTGATCCCATATGGTCTGGATTAGTATAAAAAGTATAAACAGTATAAAAAGGAGGGGGAAGAAGGAAGGGAGGGATGTTTGTAGTGATGGTGTTTGCCTTCCCAAGTCATGTTACCATCATGGAGCCCGACTGTCCTGGGGATGACTGAGCACCTGCCTGGCTGTGGGAAGTGGGGAATGAATTCCTTGTTTTGCTTTGCTGGCATGCTCCTTCACACCCAGCCTGAGGGGTCATGTCTGCTGATGACCCATTAGGGACTGGCACAGCAAGCAGCTGCAACGACCTACACCATCAAAGATTCCAAAAATATCCCATGGCTCACAGAGTTAAATCACCCATTGTGAAACTCCTCACCCTGAGGGAGGTACTGGGCATTCCCACCTGAACCTGAACATAGATAATCTTGGGGTTTGAAGACTTCTGGTACCACTCGTCAGATCCAGAGGGGAACCAGAAACTCAACAGGACT
>JAWWEE010000051.1:1115714-1186555 GCA_035221455.1 Xenops minutus | reverse complement strand
GGCCCGGCCCGCAGGGAGCGGCTGCGGAACGGGCTCGGCCTGGGGCCCGCCCGAGCGCGGCTGGGGCTGGGGTTGGGGTCAGGGCTGGGGTCGGGGCTAGGGCTGGGGTCAGGGGTTAGGGCTGGGGTCAGGGGTTAGGGCTGGGGTTATAGGTTAGGTTTGGGGTTATGGGTTAGGGCTGGGGGTTATGTGTTATGGCTGGGGTTATAGGTTAGGTTTGGGGTCAGGGGTTATAGGTTAGGGCTGGGGTTATAGGTTAGGGTTGGGGTTGGGTTAGGGCTGGGGTCGTGGGTTGGGGTTAGGGTTAGTGCTATGGGTTGGGGGGGCACTGGGCTTGGTGGGGCTGATCCCAGACCTTCCAGAGCAGTTCCCGTTCCCTGCTGATTCCAGAACAGCTCTGGCCACTTCGCAGACACTCCCTGCCTAGTAACCATGAAAAAAACCTGATGCTTTAAAAAATCTTGGGTGAAATTTCCCCTAGTAGCACGGTGACCTTTTAAGTGCTGCTGGGACCACCTGTGTGAGCTCCAGGGATGCTGAGGAGAACTTTCTCTTCATCCTGACGTTGCCGCTGCTCTGAGCCTGGAACGAGAGCGGCAGCGAGGTTTGACAGAGCAGGAGGTGCTGCTCGGGGCAGGCTGTCCCCTGTCTGCCTGGGACAATGCTCAGGCATTGACCGGCCAACCTTGCAGCAGGTGCTGGCACTTGGCTCTCTGCTGTGCCTCCAGCAGGGTGGGCTGCTGTGGCAAAAAAGGCTTTAGTGTGTCCCGGCAGCACAGGGGCCTGAAGGTCGGTGGCCGAGGCCGTGACCACCGTGAGCTGCTACAGCCCTGGACTGTGCAGAGCGGGAACCTGGCACAGTCATTGCCAGCTAGGGAGCCTTCACCTGCCACGGGCACAGGGTTACTGGGTGCTGTCCTGCAGTGTGGAAAACATTGCTCCCAGCAGTGATGGAATGACTGGTCCCAAAACCTTCATAATCTCTCTGGTGGTGAATATACTTTCTTGCTCTTCTGGAACAGAAGAGGATATGAATGGGTCCTGCTGTCCTGTGTGTCAGAAGGGTCCCTCTGCCCCTTCGCTGCCTCACTGGGGTCCTTTCTTGCTCCCATCTCCAGGGATGTGAGTCTGCTTGATCACCCCATATTTCCTGTTGCTTTTTAGTCTTTGAATGTCGTTTCTTTGCTAACCTTGTTTACACTGTTTTCTCCAAATTTGTCTCAAAACCCACCTTTTGGCTCAGGCTCTTTGCTGATGTTTGGTGGCCCTGAGGAAGGCTGGGGAGTGTTGTCTTGCTGGCACACACAAGTGCAGAGCTTTGCATTCTTCTGGGGCTTTGAGGATTTTGGTGTGCTGGTTGGCTCGTTGGACGAAAACTCATCAGAGCTAACACTGTGCTGGAGATGAAGGGCCCCCTGTCTGTTTTATGGAGGCATCCCAGCTGCACTCATGGCACGGAAAGGGTGAGTGGAAAGGGCGGGGTGTCTGGGCGTGGATATTGGTAGAGAAGGAAAAGCTGATGTGACCCAAGGGGACAAGGCAGAAGGGCTGCGCTTTGGAGGAGGTAAGATGTGCCAGGAGTCCTAATGATATTTTTGATTTCTCTTTTGTAAGAAGGGTTCTAACTGCAGCAGATAGAAATGGTGTGGTGTCATGGAAGGCAGCTGAAATGACAGGCGGGTGTCTGGAGAATCATGAGCAATAGAAAATTGCTGAGCACCAAGGACAACGCTAGGAACAAGAGTGAAAAGTTACAAAGTAATAAGAAAGTGGCTAGTTCGGATCAGAAGATAAACCCACGAGCAAGAACAGGAAGCTCGTTGGTAGAAAAAGAATTCGTGCTAGTTGTTGATAGGTTCCAGTATGCATGCTGCTTTCTAATAGGACAAAGTAATGCTTAGCTCAGAAACGTGAAACGAAATGGGCTTTGTATAAATAGAAGCTGTTAGTAGATAGTAAATGATTCTTGCTGTAGGATGCCAAGAGTCCCTGCCACTCTTTTGCTACAGGTGTCTAGTTTGGTTTAGAACTTACAGGAGGCTGGTTGCTTCCAGTACCTCACAGACACACTGGACATATGCAGCCACTCTGTGGGGAGTAAAACCCGTGGGTCAGTCTGTCAGTGCTGAATGTGGGTGGCAGGACAGGGTAGCCAGGAGTCCCTCAGCGTGGGACACAGGCAGAGGGAGCACAGGGCTGTGAAGAACTCTCAGTGTAGAGGGTGAATGGTGCAGGAGTTCTGGAATGATGTGCTTGTGGGTTTTCTTTTATAAGGAGTTTTCTTCTGTGATATCTGACACTTTGTTTCTCTTAATCTGAAACTGTTGAGAATTGTGTGAGAAATTGCTCACGCCCTCTGCTTTCTGTAAACATCTCAACTTTGCACTAAAAAGCGATCCCTTTGCTGTTCACTGCACACTCTGTCCTGCAGGAGCTTTGATCATTTCTCTGTGACAGGCCAGTAATGAATGCATGTCTTTAGTTCGCTGTGTTCCTGGATGTTCAGTGGGGAGAGCTCAGGAGATGAAGCCTGGAGGAAGTGCCCTGGGTTTCCTGTATGCTCTCATATTCCTGACACTGGATCATTTGTGTGGCATGCAACATGCTCCATGTGGATGTCAGTGGTGAGTAGGGCTGTCTGGCTGACCTCTCTGGAATAGTGAAGTTCCTAATGGGCGCAGGAAAAAAATTTTCTCATCCTTGTCGCCTGTGGCATGAGGGAGTGTGGTGGGCAAAGCAGGGAACAGGGAGGGAAGTGGATGAGGAAGTGTCACTTTTTAAGTAGCCATCAGCAGTGCTGCGTGGCTCTTGCTAGAACACTGACTTCAGAGCCTTGGAAAACCACAGTACTAACACAGGTTTTGTGTGTTGTGTCTTGGTTGAGGTGGACTGACTACGTAGATTCCAGGTGAAAAATGCCCTGCTGTTGTTTCCCATCTGAAGGAAGACTGAGAACTCTCTCTGGTGTGACATCCAGGTGATGGGTCACACCAGGACCATATGGACAGTGTGCTTTGTCATTGTGAGGCTGAACCACAACCGAGTTGGATGCAGGGCAGGACAGTGAGACATGCAAGGCACTGTAGTGGGGCGTTAGACTTCCCAGCCTCCCTCATCAGGCCTTTTCCTTCTGCTGGTCTCTCAGCCATGTGCAGCACTGACTCATGCTCTTTGTGAACAGTGTCTGCAGACGTAGTTGTATAACAACTACACTGTCAGTCATACAGAGTGTCCTTTCTCTGCTGTTCCTGGAGTTGCAGTCATTGGTAAGTTCTCAAGATGGTAGGTGCCTACAAGCCTTTCTCCTTATGGTCCTGGCTATTTTTCAGTTTTCTCCTCGCTCCTGAATTTTTGTGGCATTTAAAAGCATGGCTAGGTGCTTCAAACAGGCTGTGCCCTGTAGGCAGCAGTGCAGTCCCTCACTTCATTCCAGGTGCTGCTTTTCCCTGCCTCACCTTCTCAAAATTGTTATGAAGAGCTGCCCGTGTATTTTGTGTGACCAAGAGTATATTTTTGGGCCATTGTTACCTGTTTGGGCATTGTTATCACTGTTTGGTGTCACTGCTGTACTTCTTGCAGTGTTACAGCATATTGAGAAACATGCTTGTGATGTTTGCTCT
The DNA here is from genome assembly GCA_035221455.1 of Xenops minutus. Taxonomy (NCBI): domain Eukaryota; kingdom Metazoa; phylum Chordata; class Aves; order Passeriformes; family Furnariidae; genus Xenops; species Xenops minutus. The sequence continues at coordinate 1,182,935 of JAWWEE010000051.1, read as the reverse complement.
CTTGTCCTGAATTTGGCTGGGATAGAGTTAATTTTCTTCCCAGAAACTGGTTCAATGCTGTGTTGGGATTTAGTGTGATGTCAGTACTGGTAACTCCCTAGTGTTTGAGGTGGTGCTCAGTCAGTTGGTGCTTATTCCAAGTCAAGGACTTTTCAGTGTCCCATGCTCTGCCAGCGAGAGCCAAGCATGGCCGGGAGAGTCGACCTGAACTGGCCAGCTGGATATTCTGTACCACAGAACTTCCTGCCCACTGTAGACACAGGTTGGGGGTGGCCAGGAGCCGCTGCTCGCTGCTGGGGGACATGCTGGGCATGGGTCAGAGGGGCGGTGAGTGACTGATTGGTTTCACTGCTTTCTCTTGGATGTTATTCCTCTCTCTTTGTTATCTCCATCATTATTATGTTCTTTTACTTTATTTCAATTCCTAAACTGGTCTTATGTCAACCCACAAGTTTGAGCTTTTCCCGATTCTCCTGCCCATCTCCTTGGGAGTAGTGAGTAGTTGCATGGGACTGAGTTCCCAGCTGGGGTTAAACCGCAACAGTCCTTCTTGATGCCCAGCCCCTGGGTCAGAAGGAGTTGAGATAACAACTGATCTGACCAAAGTAATTACAAACATTCATTGTGTTAGTTTAGTAGTTGCTGGTCACAATATTGATTGATTTGCTCTCAGAGTTGTGCCTGTTCTCAAACTTGTATCATGGAACGCACACTGGTCTGAGCACCACCAATGGTTCTTTTCATCTTAGAATCATAGGGTGGTTTGAATTGAAAGGGACCTTAAAGATCATCTTATTCCAACCTCTTGCTGTGGGCAGGGACACCTTCCACTATCCGAGGTTGTTCCAAGCCCTGTCCAACCTGGCTTTGAACACTTCCAGGGATGGGACAGCCACAGCTTCTCTGGACAACTTGTGCCAGGGACTTACCACCCTCACAGGGAAGAATTTATTCCTAACATCTCATCTAACCCTGCCCTCTGGCAGTTTAAAACCATTGTCCCCTGTCCCAAAACCTATTTGCCCATACAAAAAGTCCCTCTCCCTCCTTTTTGTAAGTCCCTCTAAGGTACTGAAGGCCATAGTGAGATCTCCCCTTAGACTTACCTTCTCGAGGTTGAACAGCCCCAGCTCTCTCAGCCTGTCTCCATAGGAGGGGTGCTCCAGCTAAAGGCTTGTGACAGCCTGGGCAGCAGCTGCAGCCTGAGTGCTCCCTGTAGAGAAAGGGACACCAAGTGGTTAAGACAAACACTGCTCACCAACAGCTCAAACATATGCCTTTAATACTTTATGGATTGTGAATTATTAAATTATTTGGATAAGAATAAGTTGTGCATCAAACAGTGTTTTTTGCTAATAGTTGACATTTTATAGTTTTGTTTTCTGTTAAAGCATTGAAAGACTGATGTCAAACCAATCTCAGGATGGTTAACTGCTGGACAAAAAGTAGAAATTGTATTTTTTCATGATAGTGTTTGCTGTCATACTGTGCTGAAACTAAAGTATGCAGCTTAGGAGCAAGGCTTGCAAACAGATTTAATAAAAGTAGGTTTGAGAGAGCATATTAACTCTCCCTTCAAACTCATCCTGCCTGTGCTCTTAGACTGCTGGGGCTGCAATAAGGTACCTGCACTGGAAGTTTTACCTGGATGTTGTGAAGGCGACCTCTAATAACTTATTAAAAATGACAGCAAAATATCTTTGCAGAATAGAAGAATCATTTCTCCATAAAATTGGAATATGTTTTAAACTGTAGTGGTTTTGGTGTTTGAGTTGAAATTAATTTATGTAAAATTCAAGTTAATTTGGCAAAATGAAAATTTTAATACAGTTGACTGAAAGAAATTTTTATAAAAATGGTTTGTTGGGACTTAGACATTTTAGTTAAAGAAGTTTTAAGCCTTAAAAATTGTCAGTTATTCAAGCACTGCATGTTGTCATTCCCTTAAATTTAAATGACTTATCTCCAGATGTGACTTAGAAAATTTTTTTCATCAATTTTTTTAGGGAATTTCATGGTGGTTTTATTTCTCAGTTCTGTATGAATGGGAGAAGCACTTACACTTCTTTACAGTGACAACTTCTGTAGCTATTTGTTCTCTTCCTTCTATACTTGACTTTAGAAGGATAAATGCTTTCAGTATTTTTCTGAACAGGTTGCAGTCTTGACCCCATGGAAGAGTCAGTGAATATCAGAGTAATATGAACTTGCACAAGTAATTACATATACTGTAAAGGGAAGCGCATTGCAGGCTTTGCTCTCAGTGTCCTTTTTTCCTTCCTAGCTGCCCAGCTGAGCGACTGGAAGTGCTGGCCTGCCTGAGGGAGCCACGAGAGCAGCACGTGGACGTGATGAAGGTACCTCCACATGGCATGGCAGGAGGACACCACAGCTAGGTCCTGCCTCTCTTCCCCTGGGCTGGGTGCTGCCAGCTGGTGCCTTTGCTTGGCACAGCAGCAAACTCCAAGCCCTTGGTAGGGGTGGTCTGTGAAAAACCACATTAACCAGTGGAATTGTTAAAATCACCAGCTGGTAGTTTTAATGCGGGCATCTGGAGGTTGTGAGGGATTGAATGAGCAGAAGAGCTGTTTGACATGTGTTGAGAAGCTCCCCTTTCACATCCCTCTGTGCAGAGCCTCCCCTTGGTTTATTTTATTAGTTTTGCCCCAGGCCTCCATTAACAGACTCCTCCTCGCTTCCACTGTTTGCTGTGTCCAACTGTTTCTCCCAGTGGTATATGTTGGTTTAACTGGGGCCAAGGCTGCACACATTCCCTAGTAATCACATCTGCCAGAGCCCTCAAGCTCAGTGACCAAGGGCAAAGAGCACAGGAAAACCTTATTTGCTGCAGTATTTTACCAAGATATGTGTGACAGAATGGCTTTATCTGCTGGTTGAAGGCACGGATTAAATGTGTTTTCCTTCACTACTGAGTTACTGTAGTTACTGAGATGTCTCTTAAAACATATGCTTATCAGGGAGTACTTCTTTCATATTTTGGTTATCTTGCATTTTGTTTTATGAAAAAGGTAACATCATAATTTACACTCAGCAAAATTTCACTTGATTTTAAAAATCACGAACAATGTCAAGCCCAACACTTTGTACTGGATACCTCAGACATGCATTGCTTTAGTTGGAATAGCAGATGGATAAAGACAGCAGTTTTCACAAGTGATAAGTTTTGGAATTGCACAAGTGCAGATAACATTTTTAGGGATTTTGACTTAATTCCTTTGCTATGTGAATAGTCAGCTTTATCTTTTTTCATGTCAAGCTTGAGTAGTTCTCCAAGATAAATGTATTATGCAGAAAAGTTGAGGATGCCCTGTGCCTGGAAATGTTCAAGGCCAGGTTGAATGGGGCTTGGAGCAACCTGGTCTAGTGGAAGGTGTCCCTGCCCATAGCAGAGAGTTGGAACAAGATGATCTTTAAGGTCTTCTTCAACCCCAACCATTCCATGATTCTGTGATGCAGGGTTGGCAGGATATGTCTGTTTTACGGAAGATGAACAATCTCTCCCACCAAATACCTGACTATTCTGGATATCTTTTACCTTGGTGCCTGTTTCCTTTCAAAGTCAAGTTTTAAATGTTAATTACACCTTATTTTTTCCTTTTGTAGGTTTTTAACGATCCTATTCATGGGCACATTGAAATACATCCCCTGCTCGTTCGGATCATTGACACTCCTCAGTTCCAGCGCCTCCGATACATCAAGCAGCTGGGTGGCACTTACTTTGTGTTTCCGGGAGCCTCTCACAACCGCTTTGAACACTCCATCGGGTAAGGTGGTGGTTTTGACCCACATATCTCTTGAATTTGGATTTCCCTGAGTTTGGTTCCACTGCTGTAAAGTGCCAGCCAAGGGACATTACTGTCTGAGCATTGGCGAACACTGCTGTGGTGGCGGGTTTGGTGTCCTAAATGTTCCTGGATATCCCATGTGATTATTGGCTGTTCCCTTGAACTTCCTTTAATAAAGACAGATAAAGAAACCTACGAGATGGATCAGTGTTAGATTTCTTCCCCATTCTTTCTTATTCTAAGAATAATGTTAATTAATAACTGTGACTGCTTTATGTTACTCCAGTCACAATTTAAAAAAAAAAAATGTTTTAAAGCATAAACTTATTAAGGGTACTGGGGCTGCTCTAAATGACTTGCCAGACAGTTATAATCCCCTTACATTGTCCAGCACAGCTAAAATACATTCGATCTGTAACATTTGCCTTTGTAGTTAGGTGTGCTTCATGCAATCCATGGCAGATTGGCAGTCTGATGGCTGTAATTCAGTTAAGCAGAAACAGATGATGGACACAAGGATTCCTACACTATTGCTAGGTCATTCACACTCCACGGAGAAGCTGCTTAATGACAGATTTAAGCCTTTTTTAAGGGTATATCCCCGAGGTGCAGAGAGATTAAGCTAGTCAGTGGTTTTTATTCAGGTGATCTGGCCAGCCTGAAGTTGCTTTTGTTAGTGCTGAAATATTGTGGATTAAGTCTGGTTTACTTATAACGAGATGCAAATGGTTGTTGCGACAGAGTCAATTCAGTGAGACAGGTTAGATTGTTTGCATGTGGTAAACCTGAAAAGACAGAAATGTGGTTGAAAATACACAAAGTTTTCACAACAGAAGTCTGAAAACTCCAGTTGTATCAGCAGCCTTTTCTTTTGAACAGTTCAATTGACCTGTGAAGTTAAATTTAGGACATTTGTTCTCAAGTTGTATGTAATTTTGAAGGTTTCTATGGTGTTAAAATAGAAGTGAGCTTTGTGTGCTTATTGGTCTAGTAAAAAAACATCAGTGACATTTGGTCTGATAAAAAATATAACCTTGTTAAAGAAAACCTTGTCTTGCTTTAAGCTGTTCTGCAAGGGGGACTGTTGAGGCAGTAGAAAATGAAGTTTATGTAGAGCTTGTAATCAGTTTATGGAAGCATGTGCTATACGTTTGCTCCTGCTGGTTTTGTGTCATGAGAACAGAGGGTCCTAATCAGTGAAATCAAATGTCAAATCTAAAATGAATGAAGAGAAATAATTGTCATGAGCTACTGTTAGAGCAGCAGTTTGAAAGAAGAATCAAATGCTTTGGTGACTGTTGTGGACTTTTGCAGTTGACCTGACTGGAATTCAAGGATTCTTTGTAAGCTGAGGTGCTTCAAGATCCACACTGTCAGTGATGCACTGCTGTTCGCTTGCACAGCTGCTCTGTGGTTGTGTGTTATGAAATACTGTAGCATGCTGTTGTCTCCATGTTTTGGGCCTGGTATCCCATGGTTTTTTTGCTTTCAGATGTGTTACTGATGACTAAATCTCTAGTACAGGGAATAATTTGTTTCTGTGCTTCTCTTGCAGATCAGGGTTTGGGTATTTGTTGTATGGTGCCTCTCAGACAAGGGCTGTGATTTAATGGAGCAAAATAGAATAGAGGAATGGCTCTTTTCCTGTTCAGCTTAAATCACTGCAATATTCCTTGTTTTCTTTTCTCCTGCAACAGGGTTGGTTACCTAGCAGGATGTCTGGTGCGTGCACTGAAGGAGAGACAACCAGAACTGGATATAACCCAACGAGACATCCTCTGTGTAGAAATTGCTGGGCTTTGTCACGACTTGGGTAAGGAACACCTGAGATGGCTCGTTGCTCTTTGAAAGCCAACCAGGATGAAAAGCTGGCTATGAGATCAGAACTGTGAGCTATTTTGGGCTGTTCAATGCATGGCCATATTCCAAGACAGGTTTTATCTGTTCTCTTCAATCTGGAGTACCTCTGTGGAGACAGTTCCACGTGGTGAATCTGTAGCCATGCCTAGCTAGTGTTTTGTCTTTTTTCCAAATGGTGTTTAGAGTTCTGCTCTCAGTGGCTCAAATGTCCACTTCCTTCTGTCATTTACTCAGGTCTCTTAAAACCTTTCAGAATGACAATTAGTGGCCCTTTCAAAAATTGTTATGATTATTTTATAACTACTTATTTTCTTCAGAGCTGACACAGAGTAGTTGTTATTCTCAGTGTGGCTGCAATACTTGACTGTGGTGTAGGTGTTAAACGGTGCCTTAGGAAAGTGTACCCTCTATAACTGAATATTCCTCATGGATGGATGATGGATGAGGAATTGTCTTACTTAGAGTTGTGATCAAGGGCTCGCTATCCAAGTGGAGCCCACTGATGAGTGGTGTCCTCAGGAGTCAGTGTTGGGACTGGTGCTGTGTGATGCCTCTGTCGGTAACACAGACAGTGGGACTGATGCACCCTTGGCGAGTTTGCTGATGAGACAGAGCTGTGGGTGCAGTCAAAGGCTGGAGGGAAGGGATGTGGCATCCAGAGGGACCTGGACAGGCCAGCAGGTTCAACAAGGCCAAGGGCAAGGTTCTGCTCCTGGGTTGGGGCAATCCCAAGCACAAATACAGGCTCGGAGGAGAATTGATTGAGAGCAACTCTGAGGAGATGAATTGGGGGGGGGCTGATGGATGAAAGGCTGGACAGGACCCAGCCATCATGTGCACTGGCACTCAGAAACCTGTTGTGTCCTGGGCTGGTCTCCAGCAGTGTAGGCAGCAGGGCAAGGAGGAGGATTCTGCCTCTCTGCTCTGCTCAGGTGAGACCCCACCTGCAGAGCTGCCTCCAGCTCTGGGCCCCCCAATATCAGAAGGATGTGGAACTGCTGAAGCGAGTCCAGAGGAGGCCATAAAGATGCTCTGAGTGCTGGCGCCCCTCTGCTCTGTAGACAGGCTGGAAGAGCTGGGGGTGTCTAGCCTGGAGAAGAGAAAGTGCTCTGGAGAGGCCTTAGAGCACATAAAAGGATGTCCAAGAGAGCTGGAGAGGGAATGTGGACAAGGGCCTGGGGACAGAACAAGGGGAAAAGGCTTCCCACTGCCACAGGGCAGGGTTAGATGGGATATAGGGAAGAAATTCTTCCCTGTGAGGGTGGACAGGCCCTGGCACAGATTGCCCAGAGAAGCTGTGGCTGCCCCATCCCTGGAAGTGTTCAAGGCCAGGTTGGACAGGGCTTGAAGCAACCTTGTCTGGTGGCAGGTGTCCCAATCCATAGCAGGGGGTGGAGCTAGATGATTCTTTAAGGTCCCTTCCAACCCAAACCAGCCTAGGATTCTAGGATATGTCAAAATCAAGTCAAATAAAAGTAAATTCAGATGCTTAGTTTGCTTAAAAAAATTTTGCTCACAACGATGTTTGAGATTAAACTTGTGTAATATTTATTTTCAAGGTCATGGACCATTTTCACACATGTTTGATGGAAGATTTATTCCAATGACACGTCCAGATTTGAAGTGGAAGGTAGGTTTTTCACTATTAAAGTAAAAATACAAACCTGAAGTTTTTAGAGGTAGAATAATTAAAGAGTGCCATTGGTTGTGAGACTGTGGTGATCATTTTGCTTTACCTTATTGCTTCATTTTATTGGTCTATTGAAAACCAGAGTGTTGTCTCCCAATGTTGCAATGACTTCCTTGTTCTTGTCTTCAGCTGTATGTCTGGGGAATGCCAGCTCCCTCAGCACAGCCATGGGCAGATGAAACCTTACTAGCAATGCAGAAAAAGGTGTGGGAAGAACTGAGGGTAGATGTTTGTCACCAACATCTCTTCCCTGAAAGTGCAAGTGCTCTCAGACTGCTGTGTACTTCAGTGAGATCTGTGTGTGGGTGCATGGATTTCTCTTTTGCAGGTGTCACCTGGGTGGCACAGAAGAGAAATGAGATGTCTTAGTCTTGTCAGTGCCTGTAGAGGCATAATTCTTTAGGACTGCAATGATCATTTTCAGCCAGCATTGTGCCTTAAAATGCATATTGAGAGCTTTCTGCAGAATATATTTTACAGATGCAGAACCAACTGGCAGCTTCCTTTCTGGTTTAGTATTTTAGCCCAAGACCAGAATATTCAATACAGTGTTCGGAATTCAGACTTTCAGAAATTTTGATCAGTGGTTGTTTGCTGTGAATGAAAGGTAACACAGCCCTTACGGGTTTCTCTACTTGTAATTACTAAGGAAAATCAGCTGAGTATCCTGGTTAATCTTCTGCAGAGCAGAATTATTTTGTCTTTTATCATTGTAACTGCCTTAACTGCTGTTTGTGAAAATTCAAAATTAACAGCTCTCTGCTGAAGAGTATGTTTCTGGAGTCTTTAGACTGGGTGATTTCCTGTTTTGTTTGATGCAAAATGAATAAAACAATCACCCAAGTGCTGCACTTTCACACCAGCCTGTCCATGTGCTGTCCCAGGCAGTGTTGCTGGCTTGGGGGAAAGCTGTGACACAGCAGGAAAGATGCTTAAACCATGTAATACAACATTTGGATGGTCTTTTTCATAGCATGAAACTGCTTCTGTTAAAATGTTTGAGCACCTGATTGCTTCCAATAAACTAGAAGAAGTCATGAAGTCATATGGTCTTGTCCTGGAAGAAGATATGTTGTTCATCAAGGAACAAATAGGAGGGCCTGTAGATGAAACTGATTGTGAGAAATCGGTGAGTCACTGTACTATCCTGTGGTTATCCCAATAAGTGTCTTTATTTTGCTGAAAGAGTAAATAATTTTGGCTTCTGCTGTATGTAATTTTTATCCCCACGAAATTCTGAGAATCCTGTCACAATTGGTGCTAGAGGAGTGTAGTGTTTATTTCTTACAGTGCTGGCAGGAGGTGGCAGCTTCACAGTGTTACGTGTTTACATCTCCCTGAGAATTCTTGCCCAACAGTCTTCAGATTAGAGGAAGGTATTTAGTGAACCTGCTTGGTGATTGGGATCCACTTGAGCATGGAAGATGCTGGCAGAAGTGCTCCCCAAGGCACTTTCCATCGTTTACCACTAGTCCTGGGTGGTCCCGGTTGTCTGGGAGTTGGCAAGTATGAACCCATCTACAAGAAGGAGGGTCGGAATGATGATCCAGGGAACTATAGGTCTGACAGCCTGACCTTGATGCTCAGGTCATCTTGATGGCTCAAGGTCATCTTGAGTGTCATCATGCAGCACATACAGGACAACCAGGGAATGAGGCTCAGCCAACATAGGTTTAGGAAAGGCTGGTCCTGCTTGACTAAAGGGCAGGAATGCTCTACAGAAGGATCTGGACTTACTGAATTGATGAACCTCATACAAATGGCCTTGGCCCAACAAACCAAGTGTTGGGTCCTGCACTTGGGTCACAGGAGTCCCATGGAATGCTACAGGCTGGGCAGCAGAGGCCCTGCGGGTGCTGGTTGACAGCAGCTCCACATGAGCTGTCAGTGTGCCCAGGGGGCCAAGAAGTCCAATGGCATCCTGGCTTGTATCAGTCCTAGTGTGGCCAGCAGGACCAGGGCAGTGACCATTCCCCTGTGCTGGGCACTGCTGGGGCTGCAGCTCAAATTCCGTGTTCAGTGCTGAGCCCCTCACAACAGGAAAGACACTGAGGGGCTGGAACGTGTCCAGAGCAGGGCAGTGAAAATGGGGAAGGGTCTGCTGCACAAGTCTGATGAGGAGCAAGATGAGGATGCTGGGGAGGCTCAGCCTGGAGAAAAGGAGGCCCTCAGCCTCCCTCAGTCTGGATAACAAAACAGCACTGGCAGAGATGAGCCAGTGAGCAATCCAAAGCATGGCCCAAGTGCTAGGGCCACATCAGCTTTGATGATAGCAGCAAAATGCTTGGATTAATTGCAGTAGCAAACAGAGGCAGGGATAAGACTCAAAGAAATGAGTCTGCTGAAGTGGCAAGGAAGAAGAGATGGTGATTTGTTAATCATTGCAACTCTGTGGAAGACTTAAATCCTCTCTCCTCGCTTTACACTTCACAGCTCTTGTCATCTCTTCAAGGACACCCATTCAGTTGCCAGCAGAATTAAGAGCTGGTAGCAGCTGAAGGCAGTAGGAGATCTGTCAGGACAATGTGCTACTAATCAGGATTTGTATGTTGTCCCAAACAAGTAACCCGCAAATGTTCACACTTGCCCATTATATTTTCTGCTGCATTAGTGGGTAGTTCTGCCATGTGTACTCCAGCAATCTGATGGCAAACATAGGGAACTTGGCATAATGAAATTCAGTCTGACATCTTATAGGAGCAGGATATTAATTTATGAAATCTGCAGGCTGATTTTTATGCCCTTGGGCTCATTTGCACACAAATCTTGCTGCCTCCCACTAGCACTGGTCCTGTGCCAGGTTCTTACCCCACATCTAGTTTTCCTTGTTTGGATTGTACCCCAGTTTTCCAGCAGGATACCAGGAGAAGGAGAGTCGTACGTGGTCTGTGGCAGCTGGTGTTAGGCATTTCCTGGCAGGCACTGTCCTGCAGTGTCTTACAGAGCACGGGCTGCTCCACTGCCACGGTGTCAGGGTGGTGGTGCTGTGACGCCACAGGACTCTGTCCTGCCATGAACAACAGGTGTTAATATTTCAAACAGCATCCTGAACATGTCCCAGTAGCAGAGCTCTTTGTGATCATGGCATTTCTATCTATGATGTACTTTCTTCCTGCTGCTTCCATGCATTTCCATTCTTGTTCATGTCAGTTTTAGTATTTCTGTAATGCAGATGACATGGAAGTCATGTTTGCATACAGTGTTTTCCATTTTCAGAATTTCAAGGCCAATTTATGGCATTTTTTGTTTAGCTGAAGAATCTCTAAATTGTCAAGAAAATGTGCAACTTGTATGTTATTATTTTGGTATTGATTTCTTGTTTGCCTCATGGCTGAATTATCCGTTGTGGGGTAGGAGTTTAAATAGCTGTCTGTTCAAAAAGTTTTTGTTTAAAACATCTAAATAAGTGCTTTAAAATGCTGTTTTATAAAGTTGTATTGTCGATTGCAGAAGACAGCAAGATGGTAATATGTTTGTAGGTTTAACTACTTCCCTCAGGATTAAATCATTCTAACTTTTCTCCCTCTTTGTTGCCATGCTTTTTTTGGGGAGGCATTTCAAAACTGCAGGCTTTGTTTTAGTAGAATGAGCAATGAAATACTTGTGTTCATGGGTTTTATTTTTCCTGAGATTCTGAGAAGACAGCTGCTTAAGCTCCAGTTCTGCATTTCTAATGCCTGACAGCTTCTGGAAGCTGTTTTCTTGTCTTTGTGTTCTTAGCTACCTCAGTGTTGGATGTTTATCACAGGCAAAGTTTAAGTGTATTCCCACTGTCTTAAAAAAACTGTTTTGACATTTTCTGCACACTTTAATTTCTTATTTTCTTCCTGGCTTCCCTCTTAGTGGCCCTACCGTGGTCGACCAAAGGAGAAAAGTTTCCTCTATGAGATAGTAGCTAACAAAAAAAATGGCATTGATGTTGACAAGTGGGATTATTTTGCAAGGTACAAATCTTACAGTTTTTATTATGAATTCCTACTGAAAAGATGCTGTTGTATGTACAGATACGATCATGTTGTTCAACACTCTCTGTGGAATATTTTTAGGGATTGCCATCACCTAGGAATCCCAAACAATTTTGATTATAAGCGATTGCTTGTCTTCACTCGGGTCTGTGAAGTAAAAAACCAGAAGCACATCTGTACTCGTGACAAGGTAAGGGGTGTGAGGAGCTGAGGGGATGCTCGGGGGCACTGAGGGCACACGGGGATGTGGGGGAGCTGCACCCAGGGGCTGGGGAGCTGCCTGAGACTTCTCCAGCACAAGGGAGAAAGGAGTGGTTGCTGCTCTGAAAGCTTTTCTCTGCAGCTGGTGGTTTGAGGAAGGGAGGGACAGAACAAGCCACTGTTTGTGGCAGATTCAGAGGAGACTCTACAGACCTGTCAGCTCTGCGGGATCCTGCCCCCAAGTCTTCTGAGCAAGAGGTGGATGTGGCCTTGGTGAGGGGCTGCTAAAGGAGCGAGAGGTCCTCTTCTCTGCCTGGCCTCCCTGGGGTCACTGTCAGCACTCTGCTCTCCCATGGTGACCTGAGTTCGTTTTCCAAATTTGTAAATTGTCAGTAATAATCATTCTGCTCTATGCTGCAGATGTAAGGAGTCAGCTAATCTGATTGATTGATTGATTAGTTTTCCAAGTAAGACAGTGTCAAAAGTAAAAGCTGTTTGATTTTTTTTGATTCAGGAAGTTGGAAATCTGTATGAAATGTTCCACACCCGGAATTGCCTGCACCGGAGAGCATACCAGCATAAGACTGGCAACATCATTGAACTAATGCAAGTATATTTTCCTTTTCTTGCATTCCATTTATTTTTAAATCATGAAACAATCCATATTCATTTGGAATATTCAGATAATCAGTAAGGTATGACATAGAATGAAAGCAAATTCTTGTTGAAAGACTTAATGCTTAGAGTATCACCGAGGCTGTGATTAACAAAGCAAACAAAAAAAAGAGAGGAGGACAAACACATCCTTCCATAGGAAATTGAATAAGAGGAACATTACTAAAGCTCTGAAGAAGCACAGGACCAGGGTTTGCTTAAGCTGTTTTAACTGCTGACAGCTGATGTCAAATCTTTATCTGTAAGTTAGAGAGCACTTCGCTCAAACTGGAGGAAGGTTACTAACAGTAATGACCAAGCTCAGCTGAGGCCTGATTTTATGTTTATGTAATACATGAATTGTTCAGGACCAACTCAGCTGGCTACCTGCTGTTGTACCTCTCTTGTTGATATCTACAGAATTTTCCCTATAACATTACTCTTTATACTTTTCTTGAAAATCAGAAATACTTATATCCCCACATATATTTTCATTAGGATCTTGTTTGCGGGTCACCATCTGCTGAGTTTGGAAAAAAGGAACATTAAGAATTACACATTACAAGAGTGATTTGGACTGTTTAATAAACTTCAGCTCCTGGTTTAGGGATCCTCTAACACGCAGACTAAAAATGCTCAGGTTTGGCAGCAACTGGATATGAGGAGTAAAACATTTTTTAGTTCAGAAATTTAATTACTGGCTTCCCATAATTATAACAGCCTTTCCAAAAGAGTGTCTGAGCTCAAAATGACAGCAAAGTACAGGGAGCTCTGAAAGAGCTTGATCTTTAAAGCATAATTTTTTCCCACCTGAAAACAACACCATGCTTCTGGAGCCAGGTGTCTGTACAAGGATATGGTTGTGTGTGAGACAGCCTCGCTGCAGCTGAGTGACTGTGTCGCTGTTTTGCAGGGTTCAGCAGTGTTAAACTCAGTCTGAAGCAGAACAGAGCGAACTTGCTCATTCATCTAAAGGTTACAGTCTGATCTGAAACTGTTCTCCGTAGATCTCTGTGGAAATGTGCAGTGACAGCATAGAGACAGATGTTGCAGTGTGATCAGCATCTGCTCTGTGCTGGGGATGCAGCTTCATCTATTGTCTTCTGCTTATAATAATTTGTTTTGTCTTTTGACTCTTGAGCAAGAAGGTGTTTCAAAACTATGTTATCCTAAGGTCTTAATTTTGTCTCAAACTAGGATTACAGAAGCCTTTCAAAAAGCAGACAAATATTTTGAAATAAGTGGCTCTGGAGGAAAAGTGTATCGGATTTCTACAGCAATGGAGGACATGGAAGCTTACACTAAGCTAACTGGTATGAGGTCTCAGAATTATTTTTTTCAAAGTAAAAGAACATGAATACCCGTTTTTACAGCTGGTTTTACAGCTTTTGTGCATAGAAGGTGGGACAGGCCTGGACCATCCAATCCCTGTGCTCTTATATCTTGCTGGGAGAGCAAGACCTAGTTTAAATTATTTCCGTGTTGAGAGAGAAGTACCAGCTTTGTGTTCTGTGTATGTTCAAGTTTAGCAGTGTTGTCAGAAGGTCCTCCCTGTGCCCCGAGTTTGCTGCACTTGTCACAAGTGGGATCTGAGTCAGTTCTAAGTGATAAAACATATCACTTATGAGTAGAGTAGTAGTGGATGTGTGTTGTGGTGTGAAGCTGTTCCCAAGGCAAGTTCCAAAGGGCTTCCATGGGGTCTGGTTTGATTTGCTTGAGACATTGGTATGCTGTTTGCCTGTCCCTCCTGGTCTGTGCTGTGAGGCCACCAGCACTGGTTGGTGTTCAGAGTTGCAGCAGGGGGGATGGAGGCCAGTGTGGGAAGGCAGACCCTGCTGCCCTGGGGTGTGTGGGGATGGCTGCAGGGCAGAGGATGCTGCAGGCCCTGCTCCAGAGTGCTCTGAGTGCTCCTGAGTAGTGGCAGCTCTTGCAGCCCCTGTCACCTACAGCTCACAAGGACTCCCAAGGCATCTTTCCTGAGTTTCCACCATCAAGCCTTGGCTGGCCAACAGAGAGGCTCAAGAACTTCCATCTGAGGTGGCAGAGCCTGAGGGCACTGTTGCAAAGGATCCTGTGTGTTCCAGCCTGTGTCATGCTAAAGGCCTTCTGCTGGTAGTCCTTTGTCTGCCACAGCCATCTGCAGCTGGACTACAACCCTGCTGTGTTGTGCTGAGATGAGGGGATGCACATCCCCTCTATCATTTCCTATCTCTGATCAGGGCAGGAGAAAGGGCTGGCTTTGAGGGGCAGTAGCTATTGGAAAGCATGAAGTGTGGTGCTGGGCTGTGGAAGGCTGGGCAGAACTGAAATGAAGTTCTTCACAGGCTAGGATCTGTTCCTGTGGGCTGGCTGGTCTGTAAGATCAGCTGTGCTGGCAAGTCAGCACCAGGGTCCTGCTGTAACTGCCTGCTTACCTGCAGTACCTGGTGAGGAGCACAGCTCAGGGCAAGGACGCCAGACTATCCCCTGTGTGCCACAGCAAGGAACTGTTTGCTGGGACTGTCCTGTTCAACCAGGAGGGTTGAACATCAAGGAGAGTGATGTGAGTAATGGGCCAGTATCAGATGTAACAGTGGACCGTGAAGGATGAGTATGTTGTCCTCTTAAACCAAGGCATTTCCTTTCCTGCCTCTAGTGGTTGCAACCTGGGGGCTCCTGTGATGCTTGTTTCAGCAGTCCATGATGAGTGATGTTTCTGTGAACCTTGTGGGCCTTTGCAAATGATGAACCTCTGTGAAGCTCTGCAGCAAAAAGCTCCCTAGCTTTTTTCCATGCTGAGTGAAGAACCACTGTTGGTTTTTAATGTGTTGCCTCCTGATTTGGCAGCAGATCCTAGTTCTAGTAAAGGCTGAGAGAGCAAATCGTTCCTTGTCACTACTGCTTTTGCACAGGGGAGGTGTTCATTTCTGCTGCTTATTTCTCCTGCATTATTTGTTCTCCATCTGAAGAGACCTGGTCTGTGGTTCCTCATAGAGAAGTTCCTGACTTTGGTTGACCTTGCCCATGAAAACAGTCCTCACTTGAAGGTGTTTTGGTACGTGGCTCATAGGTTGCTTCTGGAATGTGCCGGGAGCTCTTTAGGCTGGTTTCAACTCTCAGTGTGTGTTGCTGGGCTGTGCTTGCAGCGTGTGTTGAGGCTGCCCAGGTGTTCCTGGCCAGGAAATATGAGCAGCCACAGAGCAGTGTGGTGGTTGTGACAAGCCAGCAGCATCCTGGCAGCAGCAGTCCCTGGGACAGCCAAAAATTACCTTTCTGCTCTGAAGCCACATCAAAAGAAACCTCTGTCTTGGTGCTTGGATTGATGGTGGGAAACTCACTGTCATGTGGAGAGGAGGGGGACTTTGATGCTGGCATACAAAGTCTGAGAGACTCTGAAGGTTTAATAGCAGTTCTTTATTTTTTTACAAGACAAAGTACCCATGTCCTGAGCCACGTAGTGCTGGCATTTAGGATATTTTGCTGAACAAGACTGGCTAAATAAGAAGAGAAAGTAACTTTCAGTGAAATAACAGAATGTGTTGCAAGGGTGAGAATTGAGCTAGTTTTTCTGCCAAAACCATTGTGAATCTGATGATAATTAAGATGACATTGTGATTTTTCATTGTCAGACTTAGTTCAGTCATTCCCTGAAAATGTCTTTCCTGAAACAGCAGGAGCAGTCTTTCTTGTTACTTTAACCTTTATCCCTGTACACACATTTTGCTGTGACACTGGATTGTGACATGCTTAACAAAAATCCATGCAACTTTGGCAGACAGTATCTACCTGGAAATTCTGCACTCAAGTCATCCAGAACTCGAGGAGGCACGAGAAATTTTGCGTAAAATAGAACGACGTGAATTGTACAAGTTTTTAGGAGAGACTCGACCCGAAACAAAGAAGGAAATTGTTGAGGTAATATCCTTTGGTGGAAGGTTCTGAATTCTGTCCCTGTAAAAATGTTCTCAGAATTGCTGACCATGCATTTTTTCTATGTCCATCACACGGTGCTCCTCTGCTTGGCCTAGGTGTCAGCAGGGAGTATTCCCTCGGGTCCACAACCAAACAGAACTCCCGTTGTGGGTTTCAGCTTTTGGAGTAGATCACCATCCCCTCTGAAGTTTGTGTAGGAGCTCGATGCTTCTGGTCTTTTGTGGGGTTTTGTGTGTTGTGGTTTTGTTTTTTTCATAGTGATCAATGATATTACTGATCTTGTCTGTCTCTTGGGTCTTTTATATATTTCACTATATAGATATAAAAGCTTTATTAGAGGGTGAGATCCTGCTGCCCTTCATTAAAAAAAAAAAGAAATTCAGTAAAAACACTTAGTATTCAGCTTTGGAGAACTTAACTGCAAAAATTTTGTATTGGTAAAATGGTTGAAGGCACTGTTTTCTGCTTTCACACTTCAGCATCCTGGATAGCTCACTCTTGCTCACCCCCTGCCCCATCATCCGGTGTTAAACTCTTCCTTCACAGCCTGGCAAAATTTGTGTCTTCTCAATTATATAAGCTTAGTTTGTTTCTAAAAACTGATACAAAACTTACGCCTAAAGTATACAGGGTTTCCAACAGCCAGATTGCTGCCAGCATAGTCTGTCAAACTGTGAGGAGTGAAAAGCTTTACTTTAGTGGCATGTTCTGTCATGTGTTTTGTTGCCTTGACCTGAGAATGCAAAAATGTAATCTGAGTTACAGAATTAATCTTTTGGTTTTGTTTCTTTCAGAATAATAGCCTGGCAGAAAGCATTGCTAATTCCAAGCCGGAGAAGGATCCTCCAGATGTGGAGTTAGAGGCTGAGAATTTCATAGTTGATGTAAATACCTCTCAAAGTGCATTCAAGTTAAAACTTCTCAATCACAGAGGGCCTCATGTACCCTAGTGAAAAATGGAGACATGTTTCAATGCCTTTGCCAAAATGAAAGAACAAATCCACGGGGTGCCTCATAACTGCAGTCCTGGTTCAGCCTATGGGTCTGAGAGCAATGAGCTTCCCCGTGGGAGCGCCTGGGGCAGAGGCAGTGGGCAGCCTCAATGGGCTGTCATTTGGGGACTGCTTTCTGGTGTTGAAACCACTGCTGTGGGCTGTGAAGGCAGGTCACCTGTGGGCCCCAGTGGGGGGAAAAACAGGAACAGTGACTCCAGGCTTCTGATATTGCACACCTGCATGGCAGGCACTCCTGGGGGTTACTGCAGAATGCACCTTGCTGCCACAGCTCAGTCTGCAGCCAGCACTGGTGCAAGAGACACAGGAGAGAGCTGTGTACAGAGCTGCAGGTATGACACAGCTTAGTCCCTGTTCTTGGTTAACTCTGGGAAGAGCTAGTGAATGGCTTTCCATGGAGCGCCTCACAAGTTGCTCCTAAAGCTCCCTTGTGTCAAAGCTTCACTTCACTGGATAAAATTGTAGTACTTTACAGAGCTTTAAAGTATTTGCCTGGGATTTCTTTGTCCCACAAACTGAAGTTGTGGGGAAGTGGGCACCTTCCTGCTGACCAACTGAACTGCTGGTGTACCAGGCAGATGTAAATAGTAACAGCTGAACCTCATGTTTATAATTGTAAGCTCTGTTGCTGCCCCTGAAGGTTGTGTGTTTTGGGGAGGCCCAAACTGGCAAGGGACCAGTACACTTCCAGTGTTGGCAACTGGGAGCTGTAAGAGTGAATATTCACCTGGCAGCTTCAGAGCAAGAGGTGGCAGAAGAAAAGATACAAAATACAAATATGAGATTGTTTTATTAAATAATAATTTGTTAATTACTGTTCTGTTTGTTTACTGTCATTTTCAAGAGTATAGTGTGTAGCCTGTTGTATTTATTGTGAGAAAACTAAAACATTACAAATGCTGTTTTCTTTGTTTTACACACAAGGTTATCAACATGGATTATGGAATGAAAGAACAGAATCCCATTGATAAAGTCCACTTCTATTGCAAGGCTGATCCTTCCAAGGCAGTCAATATCAGTAAAGAACAGGTAGTCTTTTATTTTCCTCAGATGGCTTCTGAAAAGTGTCTTCACAGATTGTGAGGGAAGTGATCGTAATCCTGCATGGTTGTTCTTGTAGGAGTGGTTGAGAGGTGGTGGAATCCATGGCCTTGCAGGTCTTCAGTGTGTGTTGTATGATGACAGGCTGGAATCCTGACAGCCTCTGCACATGAACAGTATTCAACTGGAAGAGACTGGAAGTTAGAAAAACAGTTGTTTTGGATAAAGCTCATGGACTGTAGTGGGGTGTTTCTTACTGCTTTCCTTTTGTATTTAGATGAAAAAATGGAAGCTCAGTCGACTCTCAATTCCAAGAAATACTAAAGCTTATTTTTGTTTTATTCCAAAGGTTTCAAAGTTTTTACCCATAACATTTACGGAGCAGGTTATCCGGGTTTATTACAAAAGTCAGGATTCACATACTATTTCAGCTGCAAAACAGTACTTTATTCAGTGGTGTATGCAGAATGATTTCACCAAACCACAGGTAACAAATTCACTAATTATTTTTCTTGTTTAGAGCTCTTCATCTTTGCCCATAAGCTTGCTTTTTCGTTAAAAAATTCAGCATTCAGGCTTTGCCTTTGTGGCAGAGGCACTCCTTACTGACCTAACTCCTGGTTTTATCGTGGCTCCCATCTGGAGGTTCTTTGGTTTCACTGAAGTAGTGCTGGAGACACCTGTAGGTTTCATAGAGTCACAGAGTGATGGAGGGTGTTGGGTTGGAAGGAGACCTTGAAGTTTGCTGAGTTCCAACCCCCCTGCTGCGGGCAGAGACACCTTCAACTAGACCAGGTCACTCAGAGCTCCATCCAACCTGGCCCTGGTTGTGGGTGTCCTTTAGGGAAAGAGCTGCGTCCTCTGGCATGAGAGACCACCCAGAGGATGAGTGTTCTTACATGCTGGAGCCCCAGCTACAGGCATGGCCAACTCTGTTTAAGGCTTGTTCTTTTGTCATTCTTCTGGCATCTGTTTTTTGAGAGCAGTTAATTTCAGAAGGGCTTTTGACAAATGAATCAAGCAACAGCTTTTTCTCTTTGTAGAGTGTGGTTGTATCCTTGTAAGCATGTTCTTCTAGTTCAGGCACACCTATCCTGCAGACCCTGGCATGTTGCAGAGCACAGCAATGGGCTTCTCACCACTTTATTTCTGAGCTTAGAGAGCGATTGTCCATGTGGGCTCAGGTTAACATCTGTATCTGACTAAGATGAGCCCCACTGCCTCAGACCAGCTGCTGTACAAACTGTGCCTGCTTTAGACAGTACAAGGCACATCCCAGCACCCCAAGTGGGTTGCTTGCAACAGTTTTGATGAGGTGCTGTGGCAAAGTCAGAGGAGACGCTTAAAACTAATGAGTCTGTTTGCCTGAGATACAACCTGTTGGTCTTCCAGATTTGCTGCTAATAATTTAGGAAGAGTTGGACTGCCAGTGGTGATGGCTTCTCATATAGGCAGGGGACTTATGTCTTCCCACCAGAGGCCACCACTGACCATCATTTTCCGTCTCTGGGATGCACAGTCATCAGTATTTATTGATTTACTGCTTACTTACTGATCTATTGCTTCTGGGACCATGCATTGATTTTTTTCTGTTAAGCTTGAGACTGAGCTGCTTTTCCTCTGCTTTGGAATGGAAAACAATCATTAATGTTTCCTGACTTTTATTACTAGGATGGTGATGTTGTTGCCCCTCATCTAACTCCAATGAAGAGTACCTGGAATAACATGAGAGATGATGAGCACAGGAGAGCCTCAGAACCCAGATGCAAACAAAGGCTTGCGTTTGATGAGTAACATGTTTCCTTTTGGCACTCTTCAGTCTGCTTCCTCAGAAGATGAGTAAACCGGAGCAGAAGCTGTGCTAAAAGCATTTGGATAGACTGGAAGGATTCATGAAGCAATGCAGAAATGCATTTTACAATACAGTACATTTTAATCTAGATACTTAAAGTGAGTATTCCAAATAGACTTTTAGAAAACAACTTATTACAACAGAGTAAACTCAATTCTCATTTATTTTTTAAAGCATTGGCACTGTGTAGCAAGAGTAAATTTTAAAATTACAAGTCATTATTATTACAAGACTTCCCTGTTCTTCCTGGCCTTGATCCCTTCTTTAGCTTACTGTGCTATTGCATAAGCTAGCAGAAGAAATCCCAGCTCAGGTCTGATGGGGGTTTTTTGGTACCTGGGGAAGAGAGGGGTAAGTGTGCTTCTGAAAACATAGTGAGGTAAAGAAGAAACACCTGAGGATGACATCTTCAAGAATAGCAAAGCAAATTTCATTTAAAAAAAAGGCAGGGAGAAGGGAATCTTTTTTATAATCAAAGATTATTTTTCTGGTATACCAAAAACTGATGGAGATGCAGGACTTTTACTTTAAGAATGACCACAGTTTTTATTGAAGTAACAATGCATTGCAGTGCCATGCAGCCTTTTATTGTTTGTGCATTTTTGATACATTGAATGTTACATTTTTACTGTATGAACTGCAAAAACTGCTCAAAATGTCCAGGGTGTGAGTGGTTGCAGAAAGGCTGAGCTGCCCAGGTGGGCACAGGTGGGCAGTATCTGTCCTTCACCAAGTGCACCTTGTTTTTTCTGCATTACACTGTACTAGGCAGACAGGCTTTTCAGGAATCCCTCCATTCTTGTATCCCTGCCCTGTTCTCTTGGATCTCTGATGGCTGTCCCTGTGTCATTTTTCTCTCCCTTGCAGACCTGTGAGGGTTCTGACAGGTTTTCTGTACTGGCAGGACTGATGTGAATGTTGCTGAATGTCTGTCCTGTTGAACAGATGACTGAGGAAGGCCTTTTTCCTCATGTTTTACTCAGGTCTAAGAGGAACACTGATTTCATGAAGTGAAACCTAAAAGCTCTAAAAACTCTGTCCTCAAAACTAAAAACATAAAATGAAAAGTTCAGTAATGTTCAGAAATTGGAATGAGCTGTTGAGTTTATATCTGGAGTGGGGAGAGAAGCATTGAGCATTCAGGTCAGGGACGGGTGGCCAGGGTAGGTTCTGAAAACCAACCCAGCAGGAAGGTGTTTTGAGTAACCTGCAGAATTCTAGTCATCTCTCCTTTGCCCTTTTTATCCAGGGAACTGATGCCTTAGGCAGAGGGAAGTAGAATCAGTATCCATGTACTTACTCAGATTTTGTTTGTTGAAATAACCAGAAGTTGTTGTGTACTCTGCTGCTTTCTTATGTGTCTGAAGGTGTAACCTCTGCTGTTCCTTTCTTTAACAGTATTTCAGACCTGCAGGTGAACCAGGTAACTGTTAGAAAGGTTTGTGACCGCTTAAAAAGCTTTTAAAGAACTTATTATGCTTCAAGAAACAGTATCATAGAATGAAGACATTTATGTCCCTTGTATGCATAAAATCAAATATTTTCCAGAATAATATAATTTTGTTACTGTTTATTGGGTTTGTTTTGAATCTGTTTCAAAAGGTGCACTTTATACTTGGGAAAGATCTTTTGTTTATGTTAAACCAAAAGTTTATACTTAAGTTCTGAGAGCTTTTCTTTTCTCAACATGTTCATCTGAGCCTTTCTGAAGAATAAATTTATGAACAATGATTTTACTATTCTTCTAAAGAATTGCAATGTGTGGAGTTTATTAAAAACAGTCTTACTGTGCCATTATAAAGAGCCAGAGGTATTCCTCTGGAATTCCCTCCTTGAGAAGGTGGGTTCTTGGTTGCTACCTCCTCACAATACACCTCAGGGGCTGGGACGTGGGCAGGGAGGGAGCTCATGGAGGCTCTGCCAAGACTGAGGATCCCACCTCTGCTTGTGCCTTGTGCAGCCACCTGGCCATGACCACACCTGGGAAAGCAGGCCAGTCTCAGCATCCTTCCAGGGCTCAGGGATGCTTTTTAGATACTGCTCCGGCTGTTGTGTGGGGGAAAAGGGAAAGTGAGGTCATGCTTGAACAACCTGGTCACCTGAGCTAAAATGACTGGGCTGGAGGCTGAGGGGAGAGCGGTGGGTGTTGTCAGCCTCAGCAAGCTGTTGAAGGGGGATTTGGAGGAAGGGAGGTGAACTGAAACCTGGCTGAAGGGCTGAGCTCAGAGGGTGGTTGATCAGTGGCACAAGTCTGGTTGGACACCAGTGACAGTAGTGTACTCCAGGGGTTGGTGCTGGGTCCAGCTCCAGAGGTCCATTACTGATTGACAGGGTCCACCCTCAGCAAGTTTGCAGGTGAGGAATGGCTGGTACCACCAGAGGGATGTGCTGCACCCAGAGGGATCTCAGCAGGCTGGAGAAAGGGGCTGACAGGAACCTCATGAAGATCAACAAGGGGAAGTTCAAAGTCCTGCACGTGGGGAGGATCACTCTCCTTCAGCAGGATGTACGGAGGGCACCCCCCTGCAGAGCAGTGTGGAGAGGATCCATGAGCCAGCAAAGGTCCAGCAGAGGTCCAACAAAGGACCATGAGCCAACAAATGTGCAACAACTTTGCTCTTGCAGCCAAGTGTTCCAGTGGTGTCATGGGCTGCCTTAGGCTGAGTATTGCCAGCAGGTAGGGAACCCTTCCCCTCTGCTCTGCACAACTGAGGTCACCCCTGGAGTGCTGGGCCCAGAGCTGGGTTGCCCAGTACAAGAGACTGGGATAGACTGGAGAGAGTCCAGCACAGGGCAATGAGGGTTGTCGTGGTTTGACCCTGGATAAACGACTGGTGTCCAGCAAAACTGTTTCAAGGCCTTTCTTCCTCCCCACGCCACCCCCCCTTTTTGCCTTCCAGAGGGGAGGGGAAAAAAACACTAAGGAATTTATGGCTAGAGATAACAACCAAAAGAGGAGCTTTGATTAATACCACGGACAAAGAACTTAGAATAATGCTTAAATTTATTACTAAGAAACTAAAAACTAAAAGTGAGAAATAGAAACAGGTTAGAAACACCTTTCCACCACCACCCCTCGGTCTGTCCATGCCCCCTCCTTCCCCCAGTGCTGTGGGGGACAGGGAATGGAAGGTTTACAGTCAGTTGTTGTTGGGTCAGCCATTCACAGACATAAGTCCAAGACTTAAGCAGCAGTTCTGTCTCAGGGGCTTTCCTGTGGGCTGCAAAGGGGACAGCTTGCTTCACCACAGTCATCACCATGGTCACAGGGGATTCATAACTCTGAGTCCTTCCCCTGCATTCTGTGGGGTGCCCCCCACAAGAGAGATCCTCTGCTCCCTCGTGGGTCATTCCATGGGGCACAGTCTCTCATGAAAAGCTGGCTGTACCTGCTTAGCATGGGCTTCTCCCTCCATGGGTCTCAGCCCCAAATCTCTGCCAGGCTCTGCTCCATCTTGGGGCCTCCCAGGAAGCAACAGCCTCTTTCATGCCTCCCCCTGCTCCAACAGGGGGGTCTTAGCACCCCAATGGATCCCATGGGCTTTGAGGGGACAGCTCATAATCACCGTGGTCATCACCACGGTAGTCAGGCAATAATAGCTTTAAGTCCTTTCACTGATCCGTGGGGTCCCTCCCCCTGGTTCTCCCTCCTGCACTGACCTTGATGTCTGTGTTGTGATGATGTTAATCCATGGCTGCCAGTTTCCAACTGTGCAACAACTTCTTAAATATGTTTTCACGCAAGGGTGTAACTTAATGGTTCAAAGGCAGAAAGTTTTCCTCGGAGCTGGCCCTCATTGGCTCTGCCCTATAGGATGACGAAAACTTCCAGAGGCCTCTAACAGAAGCCACTCTTATCAAAAAAAGACCTAATCAGAGAAACCATGACAGTGGGAGTCTGCTGTCAGAGGCTCTGGATGAGCCCTAGCTCCAGCAGATCTGGTGAGCAGAGCAAAGATGAGGGGAAAAACCATCAGGTGCTGTGATGGTGGTGGATGAGATGATGGCACCCACTGGGAAGTGCTGGGAGAAACATGGAGGCATCTGGCACATGAAGAGTGGGGCTGGGCTTGGCAATGGCTTGTAGGGAGTGATCTTTCACTGCCCAGGGAGGGGAGAAGTAATTCATTCACCCTGGTAGGACCTCAGAGCATTTCTGTCCAGTCAAGAAAGCAGCTAGCCAGCAGTCAGCTGCTTATTCTGAACGCCAAACATATAATGAATGATGTAAGACTTTCATGCACATTGCAAGGATAAACAATATCAAGTAATTTGTTCTTACATCTTTATACCTGAGCTGAGATAGAGATTTATTCTCAGCAGTGCATACTGCTTTCCACAAAGGTTATATCTGTGGGCTTTGAATTAGGATGTGTTGAGTTTGCTTTGCCCTACCACAGCTTTATGTGATCAGACTTCAGAATTAGCCTGGTAAATCCAGCAGAACATCTCTGGGCTGTGCCATGTGTGTGTGAGAGATATTTAACAGCACAGAGCACTGAATGGAAGAATGACACTGGTGCAGGTAACTACTGGCACACCTGAACTGTATTTTGGGTTGAGTTTACCTGGGATGGAAGGTGCTACTGAAATGAGAGTATTTTGTACCTTTTAAATGACACAGAGCAGGAGATCAGGCTGTTTGTGGACTTTTCAAGAAAGAGTAACCTCTCCAAGGATAGCTTGTTAATTTGCTTCTGCCCTGATTTTACTGAGTTGATTGTTTTTTAATTTCCTTCTATTTTGTAGGCATTAACAATGCTCATATAAAGAAAAGATTGGCATTTATGGCTTAATTTTACCTTTTTCCACAACCTGTTGACAAGCTTATTAATGAAAATGGTTTAGTTTTCACTGAGTACAAACATAGGTAAAAGATTGTTTGGGTGTCATTAAGCTTTTTTTTTTTAAACAGTAAAACCTAAAATGCCTCCATAGAAAAATAGAGACCATGGCTGTAGCATTTGCCAAGTGGTATGAAGACATTGGAGTTGGCTGCATTCCTGGCACCTGGATGTTGCCTGTTCAGCAGTGCAGATGATTCCCCAGGCTCCTGGAGCTGTGGGCAGCAGATCTGTGGGTTTCAGCTGAGGTGCATATGGATCTAAGATTTTCCATGAGATGGCACAGAGGACTTTGAAAGACTTTATATGGCTATGGTGACCTCACCATCTCTTGTTTATGTGATGCTGTGGGTGATGTGCAGGGATTTTCCACTGCATCTGATCTTGCTACAACAGGAAGCTGTTGGCAGCTGGGCTGAGCTTGGACCAAGCAAGACATCCCCCCAGCCTGGAGTCATCCCCAGGAGTCAGTATTTGTATCAGGGAGTTGCCCCACCAGCCACTTCTGAAAGCTGCTCCAGTGGCTTCCACTTCTTCATAGCAGTAATTAAAAATGAAGCCTTGAGATTTAGGTCCAACTTGGTCAGCTGAATCTGAGCCTTCAAGTCCTTACAGCAAATCTGACCTCCCAGGATGCACCAAAACTTTCCTTAGGCCAGACCTTAATGAAGCCCTGGCTTACAGTCCCTCTACAAAACACAGGGCAGGAGTTATACAAGAATGAGAGGAGAAAAGCAGAGTGCACAGGGTGAGAAGTGATGGCATTAAATCTGAAAACACATTAAGCTACCTGTAGAGACAGTGGGGAAGAAAGGCTGGTTTTAGGCAATGCAGGCACTGGAGTGAGGTGTCTGCAAGTCAGCCCTGTGCTCCTGTGCCCAGACAGGGAGAGCTCTGTGACGGTGAGTCAGAAACTGCTATGTGTCCTGTCTGGGATAAGAGATCCCCAAGGTGTGCACAGGGGTGAAGTTCAGCCCAGAGGTGACAGCTGACACACATAATGCCTCACTTGGCAATGTGAAGGAGCAACCAGCCTGTCTGCATATATCTGGGTGTCAATCTGGAGGCATCAGCACCTTTTAATAATGCTGGAGTGCCGAGAGGGAATGGGAAATAGATTGTTTGACCTGCTTCTTTCCGAGTGCAGCAGTTCAATGAAGCTCTTTGCTCAGGGATGAGCACCCCCATGACACATCACAAACTGCCACCCCTGGGACCTGGCAGTGCCCAAGTGCAGTGCTGGGCTGTAGTCAGCTCCCAACCACCCCATGGACTCTCCACGGGGTGGGAGTCCTGAGGTAAGAAAGATTCCTGAGGTGACAGCCCAGGGTCCTGCGAGTACTGGGAACAGTGGTTGGCCTTGGCAGCCAAGGGGACAGACCAAGAGCAGGGTGCTGGGGCAGGAGGTGCTCCCAGAGAAGTTGATGGGAAGTGTAGCACTGCTTCTAACCTTCAGAAATGTCCGTACCAATCACTGCTGTGATGATGTCAAATAGAGAAAGAAGCAAGGATTAATTTCAGGGCTGTTATTTGAGATGTCCTCAGTTTTTCCCATGTATCTGGCAGATCCAGGCTGATCACAATCCAGGGGATTTCCCTGTATTTATTCTTGTGGATGGATCACTGGAGACATCAGCTTCTTTGGGAGTGATTTGGGGTCAGGGTAGTTCTCCCAGCCCTCTTTTTGTCTGTTCCTTTCGACATCAAAGAGCTTGTCTGGTTGCTGATGTGAGCCTGGCCTTGTGCCATCAGCTCTTACCAGAGAGCCAGAAGTGCTCATCTGCTTCTCACATTCAGCAGCCTTTGAGAAGCCAGTCAGGCTCTCCTCTGGGATCCTCCTCACCTGAGCCTCTTCCCATCGGGGAGAGGTAGGAAGAGATGCCCTGCTTAGGCTTCTCTTCACCTCTCACCCCTCAATCCATCTAGTCCTTGCAGAAATCTGAGCAGGACTTGGGATCCAGCCAAGTTGGATGCAGCAGAGCCAGTGCTGTTGTTGCTGCAGGCTGTCACTGCTCCATGTGATGCCCTGCAGGGAGATGCTTGTTATACACTTTTTTTTTCTCTCATAGAATCACAAAGGTCAGAAAAACCCTCTAACATTACTGAGGCCAACCATTCCCTCAGCATTGCCAAGCCCACTACTAAACCATATCCTCAAGTGCCACATCCACACACCTTTTGAACATTTCCAGAGATGGTGACCCCACCATTGCCCTGTGTGGCCTGTTCCAATGTCTGACCACACTTTCCATGAAGAAATTACTCCTAATCTCCCATCTAAATCTCCCCCAGCACAAGTTAAGGCCATTTTCTCTCATCCTGTCCCTTGTTCCCTGGGAGCAGAGCCTACTCCCCACCTGGCTCCACCTTCCTGTTAGGAAATTGTAGAGTTCAGGAGGTCCCCCCTGAGCCTCCTTTTCTCCAGGCTGAACCCCCCCAGCTCCCTCAGTTGCTTCTTCTCAGGCTTGTAGTCCAGACCCTTCCCCAGCTCCATTGCCTTTCTCTGGACATGCTCCAGCCCCTCAAAGTCTTTCTTGTTGTGAGGGGCCTAAAACTAACACCAGGATTCGAGGGACCTCAGCAGTGCCCAACACAGGGGGTGGTCACTGCCCTGGTCCTGCTGGCCATACCAATGCTGGTACAAGCCAGGTCCCATTGGCCTTCTTGCACCCCCCAACCCTGTTGCAATGACTTTGTCAGCTCCATAGCACTGGGACTCTGCTGGGCTTTCTGCTTTGCTCAGTGGTTCAGGCACTGATGCTGTGAGTTGCTGGGAGCTTCCTACATCCAGCTGGCCCTCTGGTCCTCCTACGCAGAGGGATGGATGGCGGTTAGTGCTTCAGCAGCTGCCTGTTGGGTTTCTCCTATTCATGCCAAGTTAGCAAAAAATGATCAAAGCAGCCAGTCAAAACTCTTTATTTTTCCCTCCAGATCATTGGTGACAGAGATTTTGATCACTTTGAAGGGAAGAGCTAATTAGCAACTCACTGAATTAAGTAGAAGGTGCAGCATATGTACTGACTTTTTGCTGTTTTTTGGGGCTGTCATGAAGATTGCTCATCCCAATGCAATAATCGTTTCCATAGTGACTGATGTACTTCGTAGGGGAAGAATTGAAGACACAAATAACAAAGACAAAGACCAAATGTATGATGCAAAGAATCATATGCAAGCAGAATAAACCCTAGGCTTCAGCATGGGCCGCCTCTGAGAGAATATGGAATGTTGTGAGGAGGATGCCACGAGCAGAGGAGGGTGGGAAGCACTTGGATAGGGTGAGGGGTTGTGTGGCTTGGTGCAAGGACCAGCCAGCATCTCTTCCAGGGAGTTCAGGTGTTGTCCCTGCAGGATATCTTGCTCAGCAACAATCATGAGCCTCCTTAAAAGTGTGATGATTTTAAAGCTATCCCAGGATGAGCAGAAATAGCAGTGTTTGGAAGATAAACAGGAACTGAATCTTCCCTTAACCTCTGCTGTTAGAGCATACCTGACTTCATCCAGGGGAGTGTTCTACTAGGCCTTTCCCTTATTCTGGCTGTGAGTTCTGTTTTTATAGTCCTGACATTCAGTAATTCCATACACAAGAGCAAATTGCCTCCACCTTTCAGTACCACCTCCCTGTTGACTCATGAATTATAGGCACTGAAGAGGATGTGCCCAGAGCAGCCTGTCTGAAGCCCACAGCACCCAGCTCACAGCCACTGGGCAATCCTGCAGGCTCCAAAGAGCTCTTACATCCCAGCCTTATGAAGCCCGTTACCCACAAAGTGGGCTGGCCTGTCTGTATTTATCCTCTAAATACAGAGAGGGGGATCTTTGACCTCTAAGTTGTTCACACTCCTGTAACAACCTATTTTACAACCACTGCTCAATAAGTCCTTGTTTTCTACACCTCGTTTCTGTCTTTATCTTTGTACAGAGAGCAGAGTAAATCTAGCTGGGAGAGAGGATTTCCCTGTGCAGCAGTCCAGCACAAGCCCAAGATCCTGGCTTAGCAGGAGACTGGTTTGCTGCTGTGACTTGGTCCCAGCACTAGTGTGTCTCTCTGTGCTCTGATATGCTCATAGGTAACCAGAGCACTAAGCCATCAGTTTTCAAGCATTAAATGAAGTTTATTGCAATAACACTACTGTTACAGTTTCAGAATCTGCTATGGAATTCTTTCTCTTACTAACACAGCTAATGCCCAACAACCGTGCACCCACTCCCCGCACCTGAGCTAACAAAAGGGGCGGCAGATTCCAACCTGACGGGTTTCTTGCGGTGTGCTGGTTGTGGGCACTTCATTTTTTGCTGGTGGCTGCTGAGGGTGGAAGCATCTCAGAGGGAGCCCCTCTTCAACTTGGCTCCTCTTCCCCCTCCACCCTCCAACCCCTAGCTCTGGGTACCCTGTGCCTTGGATTTGCAGTGGACTTTTTTTTCCTGATGGGGCTGACATCGGCGGAGAAGCTGCTGCCCCCTCTGCCCTGCCCTGGCCCAACACTTCTTGTCCCGAGCAAAGGACAGGAACATGCCTGCTCCACACCACGGAAAAGGTTCCACATCGTCCCTCTGCCCCACTGATCCCATGGGAGCCTCCTCGGGACTGCCACAGCTCCATCCCCAGGACCCACCAGCGCCTCCACCCTGTTCCTGGGAAAGCTATCCTTAAATATAATTTAAGGACCCAAAGGGGGCAGAGACTTTCATGTCATGCAAAGGTGTTGATCACAAACTGTTTTGGTCCTGGAGATATATATATATATATATATATAAGTTAAGAACTGTTATCCTTTTCTATACATTTTCCTAATTAAAGTTTGTTCTAAATGTAAAAGAGTGGGATGGTTATTTTGTTTTTGGGGAAGAAGGCCCTTTCTTTTCTCCTGGTCAACATAGACATCTTAGTTTTCCTTTAAACTAAGACAGTTACACAACTGCAAAACTCACAATCAGATGGAAAGAAACAACCCACTCTGTGCAGGACTCCTTGTCATACCTATCAAAGGCCAGGGCATACAGGTACTGCCCTCTGGGCTGTTTTTTGCAGTTTCTTCCCTTTCTCTTCTCCCCTTCCCCCATCTGTGGGAAAGAATGCTTTGATGCAGCTTGCAAGCACCTTTCCTGGAAAGAGTTTGCCTGTTTTGTCTGTTCTGGCAATAAACAACTTGAGAGAAAGACAGAATGTCGCTGTTCTCACACATTCTTTCAAACTTAAGTTTCCCAGCCACAAAAAGTCTCTTGAGCAAAGAGAAATTCCCAAACCAGTTCATTTCCTCATCCATTTCTTGCACGGGCTCCCCTCGACCTCCTACAGTCACCATGGAGCATCAAAGAAAGTGATAACTGGGCATGTGTCTGCAACCACTTGGTACAAATGAACAAGTTATATAGTTATATAATGAACAGGTTATATAGCTCCCAGCATCACCCAGCATCTCACTGGTAGGAGTCCTGTGGCAGTCTGATGCCAAAGTGTCCGGGATTCATGGGCTTACAGAATGGTTTGGGTTGGAAGGGATCGTAAAGACCATCTCATTCCAACCCTGTGCCATGGGCAGGGACACCTTCCACTAGACCAGGTTGCTCCAATTCCAAGCAGCCTGGCCTTGAACACTTCCAGGGATGGGGCTAATTTGGTTCCTGCTGCTTTGGCTGGAATAAGGTCAGACAAGAGGCCTACATGCATGTAACAGAGGCTGACCTGAGTCCTGGAACTTACCAACATCCTATGACAAATATAACCAGTCCCATAACCATGAAATACTCCTGCTCCACTATCGCCAGATCTGAAGCCTTAAGATGCACCCAGAGCTTCTTCCAGGCTGGATCAGGGTCAACTGAAACATGGAAAAGATTTTGAGTTGTTTAATAAACGAGGTTGGTCAGAGCTGCTTCCCTGAAGTCCCCAGACACGGCTGCAGGTGTGTTCATGATAAGCACAAGTGCTACAGGGTTCTTGAGGCTGAAAGAATTGGGATCGTTCACCCTGGAGAAGAGAAGGTTCTGGGGAGACCTTAGAGCATCTTCCAGTGCCTGAAAGCTCCAAGAGAGCTGGAAAGGGACTTTGAACAAGGGCCTGGAGTGACAGGACAAGGGGCAATGGCTTCCCACTGACAAGAGGACAGGATTAGATGGGATATTGGCATGGTGAGGCCCTGTCACAGGTTGCCCAGAGAAGCTGTGGCTGCCCCATCTCTGGAAATGTCCAAGGCCAGGTTGGAAAGGGCTTGGGGCAACCTGGTCTAGTGGAAGGTGTTCCTGCCCATGGCAGGAGTTGGAACTGGTTGATGTTTAAGTTCCTTTCCAACCGAAACCATTCTGCGTTTCCATGATTTTTCTTGCTGTTAAGGTGTCTCCAACCCAGTAGCCATAGTGTTTCCTGGAATGTATGGAAAGGTTTTGGTGGCAGGGATGGCTGAGGGAAGGGATGAGGAAGGCGATGCTGTGCTGAGTGAAAATGTGCAAGCCCGGAGGGGTAATACTGGCAATTCCCTTCTGGCTCTGCACCCCGAGCACCACCAGCTGAAAACAAACAGTCCTGCCAGGTGTCAGACAGACCCTGAGGTTTTGGGGCTATGTGCCCTTGCTGACAGACTCTCCCCTTTCAGAGGCATCCTATTTAAATACAAGCTGGCAAGGAGAATTCCATCCCTTGTTGTTTGTTTTATTTTTTCTGGAGAAAAGGACCTAAAAGCACCACCGGCAGCTCTGGGATTGTAGCACTGGCTCTTGCTTGCAGCAGCTCCATCCCTGCATCCCCAGCCTCCCTTCAGAGCATGCAGTGTTACAAAACACCTCCTGCCTGCTTCCTGCAAAAATCTCTGAGGTCTCTTACATAAGCCAGTGTTGGTTTTCTGAAGCAGAAGTTTTGCAAGAAGTATGAGAAATAGCATCACTGCTGCCCTAGGTAAACTCAAACCCCAGTTTTTGGGGCAGCAGGAAGAAGGAGGGGCAGATTAGGATGGATGAGTCTCAGTGGTGAGCCTCTCTGCCAGAGCCAGGAGCTGCCCCATCCTCCCTCTCCCAGTCCATACCTGCCTGCTCCTCTGGACTCCTAAAACTCCCCCACAGTTCCATTCCTGACTTCTCTCACTGGCTTTCATGACTCTGGCTCTCCTGGGTACTAGCCAGGGTCTCTGTTCAGGAGATGGGACTGCACCTGCCCACAGGTGGATCAGGCTGGGACTCTCCTGTGCCAGAATATCTCAACAGCAGTACTGTGCCTGAGCACCAAGGAACTCAAGGCCTTTCCATCTCTATCTCCCACGCTGGGGTACTGCAGCTAGCAGTGATGCACCAGCAAGGTGCTGGGTTGTAGTCAGAGGGACTCAGAGACTGCTGACCACAGCCTGGCTGCTGGTTGCTGTTATTCTCACTTTTATTTTGACTGTATATATTGGTTTCCTCTGTAGAGAAAACCTCTTCAAGTGACAAATACACACTGCTTCTCATGGGCACCCTCTATGCTCTCCAGCATTTTTCACTTGATACAACCCCAGACGTGGTTCTCCTGTGTCCAGAGCCACATCGAGCCTGGGGGACAAGGGGAGAGGTGAATTCAAGCTCAATTTCTTCATGTGCCTGTCTTGGTCATCCTTTTCCAGGCCATTGAGCAGAGCATCTATTGAGAACTGAGAGCAAATACAGCATAGCATGAGATTTCGGGCAAGACAGATGATTCAGACATGATTCCCCTCAAATCTTATTTTCCTCTGGCACAGCCAAGTAGGTCAAAATTTCCAAAAGGAGTCACTGACGCAAGGTAACTCAACATGCACCTGAAAGGGTGGTC
Source organism: Xenops minutus (assembly GCA_035221455.1). NCBI lineage: Eukaryota > Metazoa > Chordata > Aves > Passeriformes > Furnariidae > Xenops > Xenops minutus. The sequence goes on along the minus strand of JAWWEE010000051.1, from coordinate 1,150,323 downwards.
AGGCACTGGCACAGGCTGCCCAGGCCAGTGCTGTGGTCACCATCCCTGGAAGAGTTCCAAAGGCATGTGGACATGGCACTTGGGAACATGGTTTAGTGGTGGCTTTGGCAGTGCTGGGGCGATGGTTGGACTCCATGACCTTAGAGGGCTTTTCCAACTCTAATGATTCTGTGATTCTATGCACAAAGGGTTTTCCAGCTTATTGGCCTGGACAACTGGGCAATTAGGAGTCAGGACTGGTTAAACACTTCATCGACTTTTCTACAGGAGTGTAACATGCCCGCTGATGGGACAGCCTCGAGGGCTGTGCCCTTCACACTTGTATGGGGTTGGGGTGTGTCAGTGGGCACAGGGACCTTCCTGGTCACTGATGGACACAGCAACTTTGGGAGATCATCCCCTCGTGCAGCTGGCTGTGTTTGCCAGCACATTGCAAAACAAGGGTCTTCAGGGTTGGATCAATGCTGTCATCCCGGATCCTGTGATGGTGCTTTTACTGCTGAAAAATCTTTAATCACAGGCTAGCAAGTTCCCTCTTGCTGTTTCTGGGGTCTGAGGCATATTCAAGCAGCTCCCTTCTCTTAGAAACCTGTGGAGGTTTGTCTGTGAAAGGTGGGATCATTACTGCTGGGAAAAGGCCTGCATGGAACAAAGGGCATCTCACCAGCCACGTGTCTGGGCTCCCTATGGGGGTTCAGGGCTGGAGCATCTTCAGAGTGGGGCCAAATCAGAGCTCCCACTCCACCGTTCACCTGGAACACAAAGCCGTGCTTGAAACCCTGGTGACAAAAGACTTTTGTCTTTCTCATGTCCCAGCACTTACAAGTTTGACAGTGATGTGCAGTCCCTCCAGTGCTCTGGTCTTCAGCTGGTGCCACAGGGCTCACTCAGGCTTGTTGCCGTGTCATTTCCATTTTTTTGGATTTCCTCATGTTGATGGTCTCTCCCTCCCCAATCCCTCTGATAAGAAATGAACTATTGATTCACACACAGTGCTTGGCATTTTGGAGAAAGAGCCGTCTCCTGGCCTTCACTGCATGGGGGAATAATCAGGATTAAATGTTGTGGCTGATGCTGGACCTGGGGCCAGTTTGTACCTGAGTGGGGGTTCAGCCCGAAGGACACGTTCCCTGTAGCTCATGGCTACAGAACACCATGATCCCTTCCTGCCCCATGGACTTCCTCCTCCTGGGCTCTGCCTGCCCCTCCAAGGCTGTGGGAGCTGCATCCACAGGTACCACAGAAGAGGTCACCAAGGAGAGCAGCTTGTACAGAGGCTCTCACCTGCCTGTGCCACAGGCTGTCATGGTCCTGTGCTTGGATAGCTGGGAAGCATGACCTCTTGCCCAAATGTGTCCTTTGTGTCCCTGCTCTCCTGCATCCTGGCTGTCCAAGGGGAATCCAGTGCCTTGGCATGACACTGAGTCGTCTCCTTGCTGAGACTTTGGACTGTGCACCCTGTGCTGTCCTGTGCCCCTTTCCCACAGCCTGACACCTCGTACTTGATATAAAGACCTCTGGGCACAGGGACATCTGCAGTTTAGCTATCCTCTGGGTAAGGAAACATTAATTTGACTGTTTCCAGCTTTCATGGCCATTGTCTCCATGCAGCTCTTGGGAGCACAGGACTTGATCTTCCAATCAAGATCATAAGATTTTCCATGTGATCTACTTTCCTCCTCCTGTTTCCCCACCTTCTTTCTCCCTCACTGATTTTCCTAGGAACAAAATTAATTTTTCCTTTTCCCACCCTCCTGTCTCAGAGACAGACCACTGCACTCACCTCAGTGGGCCACTGCACAGCCCTGGGTTTGGGAGGAGATGAGCTCCAGGGCTTGGGTTCTCTGGGCTTTCCATCCTTCACATACAAAGCCCAGAGTTCTCTCATCCTTCTCCATCCTCCATCTCCTCATCCAGACACGAATCTGCCAGAGTTCAAGGAGTGTTTGGATAATGTTCTTAGGCACATGGTGGGATTCTTGGTTTTGCCTTGTGCAGGGCCAGGAGCTGGACTTGTTGATCCTTTCAGGTTCCTTCCAACTCAGGATATTCTGTGATTCTATGAACCTGTCCCCATGGAGAGCCTTTATCATCCACCAGTGGGGAAGCTCTGCTCTCAGGAGACCTTGTGTGGTCTTCCACCCTGCAGAGCATCCAGCTGTGATTCAGACAGAGAAGGTGGGAGAAGTGTGTTTTTCCGCAAGCAGGGACAGCATTCAAGGACTGGTGGCCTTGGTGAGAGAGTGGCTCATGAGTCTCCCCCACCTGCCAGAGATGGACTTTGACCCATAGGACTTCTCTCAGGTACTGGGGAGCTTCAGTCTGCCAGGATGCCTTGGGTGTTTGGAGTACCTGAGCAGGAAAGTACTTGAGGACCTGCCAATTAACTCAATATAATGAGCCTTAAATACTTTCCTTGTCATCCCCCTTTTCTAGCTGCTACCTGAGTCTTTATCCTCAGCCCTGCTTCCTGGTTTCCATAGGCATTCATTCCTCTCTTAGCCTCTGTGATTGTGTATAATTCCTGTTTAAATTCTTCTCATTTTCACAGTGTAATTAGGCAGATGAGCGGCTTTTGTTCTGCAGTCAAAAAGCAATTAGCTGTGCTTTTTGCTTGGTCGTTGTTTTTTAATTAGGATTTTGTTGATGGCTTTTGTCCTCAGCAGAAAATATGGGCTGAGTGGTTTATAGGTTACAGGGCAAGAGGGACTCGCTGCCTTCTCCCTGTCTGTGGTTACCTGCTCCCTGTCTGCACCCTGCTTCCTGGCTAGGTGGCAGGACTTGGGGAAGGTGGCCCAGAGATGCCCCTGCCACATTCCCACCCTCTGCCTGCTGTAACCAGGGACCTTTCATGTGCCCCCAGGGTTGAGGTAACTTGCAAAAGTTTTCCATAGGTAACGGTTTGCCTACTTTTCCTTCTTCAGGATGCCAGTATATGACTGAAAGTATTCCCTATCTGTTCCCTATGCCTCTCCAAGGCAGAGGCACCTGCAGCACCCTCAGCAAGGTGGTCCCTGTCCTCACTCCCAGCTGTCACAGCCATGTCTCAGCTACTGAGCACCCATCCCAAGGTGTCTGTGGACAGGCTGCCCTGGGCTGTTGGTGCCAGCACAGCTGAGGCTGGAGACCTGTGAAGGAAGAATGCTGGGGTTAGACAGCTCAGAGAATCACAGAATGTCCTGAGCTGGAAGGGACCCACAAGCTTCATCAACTCCAGCTCCTGGCCCTGCACACAACAAACCCAACAATCCTACCATGTTGCATGAGAGTTTTGTCCAGTCATTGCTGCCAGTGGTCACTGCTCGTTGTGATGCCCCACAGAGAGATGCTCATGGGACTCTGTTACACACTTCTTTTTCTCTCATAGAGTTATAGACTTGTTTACACTGGAAAAGCTCTCTAAGATCATTGAGACCAGCCACAGCACTGCCAAGCCCACCACTAAACCACGTCCCCATGGCATTTGGATGTGCCACATCCACATGCCTTTTGAACATCTTCAGGGATGGTGACTCCACCACTGCCCTGGCCAGCCTGTTACAATGCCTGACTGCACCTTCTGTGAAGAAATTTCCTCTGCTATCCAGTCTGAACTTCCCCTGCCACAACTTGAAGCTGTTTCCTCTACTCCTGTTGCTTGTTATCTGTGAGAAGAGCCTGACCCCCACGTTGCTACAGCCTCCTTTCAGGCAATTGTAGGGAGTGAGAAGATCCCCATGGGCCTCCTTTTCTGTTCCTGTAGAGCAGATGGTCCCTTTTCCTGTCTGTGCTCAGGGGCTGCTGGATGAGTGTGGGACAAAGGCACAACATCTCATCACACCGTGACTTTTGGGATTGCATGTAAATCACAACAAATATTCCTGTGAATGATCCCTCATCAGCAATAGATGTATTTTTAATACATGATCCCAACCAATTAGTGAGGTTAACCCACTGCTTTAGGCCCTTTCTTTATTGCACCCTTCACCTTCCCATTGGCTCTGAGGAATGGTCTTGTGCCCCATTCATCACTGCAGGACCAGGAAGCTCCATGATCCCAGTGTTCAGACAGACCCAGAGGGCACCCTTTTGGTGGCTTGATCTTGATCAATGCTGTGGATCCACGTGGCCCTGGGGACTGCCTTAGCATCCTACCCTGGCTCTCTGTCCCCTCTCTGCCAGCATTTTGGGGTTTTGTTGCCCTGCTCAGGGTGCACTAGAGAGCAGCTCTGCACCACTGCCCTGTGTCCCTGCCTCCAGCTCCCACAGTCCCACAGGTAGCTGAAAGGAGATGTTGGATAGAAGCTGAAAGAGCGTGCAGCGCTGTGTGGTGGACTGGCATTGGGCTGGCATTGTGTCTCACACAGCAGGACACTGGGGATGGGGGCTCATGGCTGCTGGCAGCCCTGGCAGCTCTGTGAAGTGGCAAGGGCAGAGGTGGCTCGAGGGTGGCTGTGGCAGGGGGATGCTGTGGTGGGGAGCAGGAATCTCAGCTCATTCCTCAACCTGTAGCGGGGCCCTGGGCTGCTCTCCCTGCTTTGTGGGGACACCACCCATCTTCTCCTGTGGAGGGCAATGAGCCGTGCTGTGACTGAGCTGTCCATGTGTGGAGATGAGCAGGAGTGGGTGATACCCAGGAGGAAGGTGACCACAGACTGTTCTGGCTGAAGGCTGGTCCCCAGGGCACCAGTGCCCAGGGTGCCTCCACCACCCTCCCTGCACCTGGGCAGGGCTGAGGCTACCCCAGGGCACCCAGCAGCCGTGGTGGGTATTTGCAGTGTAGGTGTTGGCATTGATAGAGTGGTTTGTAGCTGTGTCTCAAATTGTTTGGTGATAAAAAAATAGAGGGTGCCCAGCAGCTCCCCAGGAACAGCAGGGGGTGATGGTATCTTTCCATCTGAGCCCTGGCACACACTTTGCCCCGTTCTGCCCACAGCTGCTCTCATTTCATCAGCAGTACAGCCACCCGTGAGAGCCAGTTCTGGCTTTTCCTGAGGCAGCTGGATGATGGGAGCTGCTTCATCTGCCAGCATCACTGCAACTCCACTGCTAAACCTGCCTTCCCCAGGAGGCTGCTGAAGGAGCTGAATGTTCCCCTCCAGAAGCACTGTCAACGCTATTAGAGGGGACAGAAAACCTGAGGTGTTGTGTCTACATTGATTTTTCTGCACACTAAATGCTAAGTCAGGCAGATTAGGGGCTGATTCTGTAGGAAGACGCATGCTAATGGTGTGTTTAAATCCTGTCGAGGGAGTCTGGCAGGTGTTGTGGCAGGCAGGGCACAGCCACAGCTCACCTGGTACCACCTGACAAGGTGGGACAGCCGCTGTCACCACGGGGCTCCAGGGTCTCAGACAACGTGCTGCCAGCAGAGACAGAGAGGCGACAGCCAGAGATGCTTCCATGCCAAACAATCCTGCCCTTTGGCCTTGGAAATTTTTTTTTCTTTTTTCCTCTTTTTCAGGTTTGTCAGATAACGACCGTGACCCTCAGTCAATGTTCGATTCAGTGCTTTGAGCAGCAGGTACTTTCTGATGGAGATTATTTGCATGGAATAACACAAAGCTCCATCTGTAGATTGGCTCTCCTGGAAAATAATGACATCTTCAGCTGTGCGGGAGCCAGGACAAAGCCCACTAGCTGCTTGTAATCCCCTGGAAGCCACTCAATAGCACTTGAGCAGGGTGTAAGGGGGCAGGGCTGTGTGCCAGACCTCTCCCTGCAGCCAAGGCGTTATCCCTGATGCATTATTTAACAAAAGGTGTCAGGCTGGCTTTTTGCACTATCTGAAAGCAAAATTACAGCCATTTGAAGCAGGCTCTTAGGAAACTAAAATTATCTTCACATCATATTTCTTCTCCAGTAAGGCCAGCATTACATTTTCTCAAATTCCAAGTCAGACATCAGGAAAAAGAGTAAAAATGTAGTTGACTCAAATGTAGAATCACAGAATCATTCAGGTTGGAAAGACCTCTAAGACCATCACATTGCACCATGAAACCATCACTACTATGTTCACCACTAAACCACTTCCCCAAGTACCACATCCACATGTCTTTTGAACACTTCTAGAGATGAACACTTCCAGAGCTGGTAAAATATTTTACAAGATCCAGGAATACAATAAAATTTAGAAAAAGATCATGGTGTCAGGCTGGTTTTCACCTTTCTGCTGTCTCTAAGCCTTTAATACACTCTGAAGCCAAGGTTTGGGGTGTGGGTTCACAAGGAACTATAGGAATTTCCTCTTCCTTTTTATTTTAACGGGCTAACCTCCTCTGGTGCTCGTGGTCATCCTCTGCCAGCAGAACCCTGACTTTCACTGCTGCACTGTCCTTCCAGGGCTGTGAGAGGGAACCCCTCATTCCCCATTTCCTGACATATTCCCTGTCAGAGCTGCAAGCCCTCAGCTTTATAAACAGGGGCTGAATGGAAGATAAAGAGAAACAACTCTTCCTGTTCCTGGATGCTGGTGCTGGCAAGAGCAGGGTGGGAATATCCCCTCCTGGGGTCTTTGCCTTTCCAGCACCCCAGGGTGCTGGAGCAGCAGGTACTGCTGGTGCTGGCTGCAGTGGGAATGGGGACATGGCAGAGCTGCTCCTTCCCCCAGTGCTGCCTCCTGTGCCAGGAGCACATTGGCCTCCCTGACCTTAGTGTGCCAGGGCAGCTGGTTCCTCACACTCAGCATCTTCTCATGGAAACATCTGCCCATTCATCCACTGCCCTGTGCTGCTCTTCCTCGTACAAGAGCCCCCCAAAACTGTTCCTCATACAAGAATCCCCCAAAACTCTACCCCCCCCCCCCCACCTTCCCAGCAGAGAAGTCCCTAACAGATGCAGCAGGACTCATAAAAAATCAAACTTCCTTCTTTATTTGCATGAAGACATGGAAGAAATGATAGCAGTGCTGTCTTTTCCAGAGTTGGTTTGCTGACCTCCAGCTGTGGCAGCTTTGACCCACATGTGCAGCAATAGCAATGCAGATGGGGTGTTTATAGGCCATCACAACACTTGATCAGCTGCAGGACCTAGGGATGAACTGTGTCTGGCTTGACTTGCTAATGATGTCATGTTGACGTGATTTGGGGCTTGGTTTTGCTTTTTTCCTGTTAAAAATGAGAAGGAAGATGATGTGATGGGAAACAGCAGTCTTTGTGTGGCGTGGGCGGGATGCCTGTGATTCCTCAGCCAGAGGGAAGCAGTGCTGCTGAGCAGCTCTCTGAAGGCAAGCAAGCCAGAAACACGGCGTTTCGACAGCACACACAAGGGTTACAGACTCACACATCCATCTCAGTAGCTCTTGTTTCATGTGCATGTGACAGTCTCCAAACACCTGCCCAGGCATTCAGCCCCTGCTCCTGTGACTGTCACTGCTCCTGTGACTGTCACTGCTGTCACTGCTGCCACTACTGCCACTCTTGTCACTGCTGTCACTGCTGCCACTGCTGCTACTGATGCTGCTACTGCTGTTGCCAAGGGACCTCGAGCTCTCTTGCCCCTCTGCCCAAAGCTGCCCTTCCACCTCCTCTCACCATTCCCACCATGAATTGGAGACCCCTTTCACTGGTGTTTTTCATATTGCAATGAGACCAAAAGGCCCCTCGTGTGCTGTGCAGAGAGAAATGACTGGTTTGGGAAGAGCAGTGATTTTAGGAAGAATGAAGGAATGGCCAGAGGAGAGATGTGATGCCATCAGCAGCTGCTGGTTGAATATCCTCTGCCCCAAGGGCAGGACCCACTGGCAGGTGCCTGTAAGCCAGCAGCCCTCAGTGCCACTCCTCTGAGGCTGTCACCTCCTCCACTTGTCCACATCTGCACAGCACAGCTGCAGGGAGCACAGGGCAGCCCCCTCTCCCCACCCCTCACTCAGGGCACAGGAGAACCCCCCAAACCTCCTCAAGGCCTGAGATAACCCAACCCACACAGGGGGCATATTTTCCTCCATGACATTTCTCTGGAAGCTGTTCCACTGAAATCAGATTTTTCTTTATGAATTGTTAATGTCAGTGACTTGTGGTTTTGAGAAAAGTTCTTAAAAGATTCTTCCTTTTAAGCACCTTTTTATTCCAAGAGCATATTTTCTATTGTGAATCATATAATAATGCAACATTTGAAAATATCAAAAGAAAGCATATTAAGTGTTTTCGAATATAAACTTCCAAAATTATTTTGGGGGTGAAAATATGAATGCATTTTTTTTTTTCCTTTTACCAGTTTGCCTTTGGAGGAATTTCAAAATGAATTTCCAGAATTTTCTGGAAAATGCTGATTCTGATTCCTTCACTCCTCTGGAAATATCTAGACTTCTCCTTGTGTGTTTCCAGGTGTTACAGGTTGCTGTCACTCTTCAGTCTGATCACTGGGTCCCTGTGCACAGGTTGGATGTCATATTTATGCTGTGGTGATGATGTAAGGTCCCTGTCCAGGTGACAATCTGCTTCCTTTGGGCATCTCCACAAAGCTCTTGGCAGGTTCTCTAAAGCTCACAGGCCTTGTGGCAGATGTCCATTGCTGTCCTCTATGATATCCATCTTTTCCAAGGGTGGGGACAGTGGCAATGAGGGCACTGGGTGCTGGGGCAGGTCCCTGCCTCTAGGGAAGAGCACCCATGCACCCCAGTGATTTGCCTATTAGTCATTTATGCCTCCCTTCTGCCGAAGAAGAAACCAGGAGGTATGACACTGGTTTTCCAGTCCTTCCTGTGCATATCTGATTTTCCTCAGCCCCTTTGACTGTGTTTGCATCTCTCCTAAGCAGTAAAATTATCACATCAGAGGGAGCCCAGCTTCCCTCCACACTCCTGATGTTGCCTGGGGACTTTGGAAAGAGATGGCAATTTAATCTTTCATTAGCTGCTTCCATTCTCCTTTGATAGGAACAGATGAACTTGAACATAAGAATGGTGTTTCAGTGTCACAATCCCAGCTCACCTTGACAAGAGCCCAGAACAAAAAATGGAAGGGAAGACAATCTGTGCTGCTCCTTGGAGACAGGTCAAGATGCAGCTACCAGCACAAAGAGGCTTTTGAAACTCTGGGAGTACCTCACCTAAAACACCAAGTCCTGAGTTAATCATAGACTCACTGAGGTTGGAAAAGCCCTCCAAGATCATCAAGTCCAATCATTAACCCAGCACTGCCAAGGCCACCACTAAACCCGGTCCCCAAGTGCCACATCCATACTTTTTTTGAACACTTCAGGGAATGGTAACTCCACCACTGCCCTGGGCAGCCTGTGCCAGTTCCTGACCACCCTTTCCGTGACAAAATTTCCCCTAATCTCCAACCTAAACCTCCATTGGTACAACCTGAGGCTGTTTCCTTTCACCTTGTTACCAGGAAGAAGAGCCTGACCCCCACCCAACATCCTGAGTCTCCTTTTTTCCAGGCTGAGACTCCCAGCTCCTTCAGCTGCTTTTCACCAGCCATGTGCTCCAGACCCTTCCCCAGCTCTCTTCTCTTCTCTGGACACCCTCAATGTCTTTCTTCTTGTGCAGGGTCCACAAGATATGCCCAGCCACCTTTCCCTGTCTGCCCAGGCAGCTTCTCCTACAAAGACTTCCTTTAAAATGACAGTTCATTCATTTCATTCCTGCCTGAACTCTCTCCTTAGCTCTCAGCATTTAGCATGGCCCTCAGAGGCCCCGGTCCCTGTGGGAATGAGCTCTGGATGACAGATCTGAGTGGCCATGGGCACTGCTTTGCTTTGACCAGCTACAATTCCAGCTGGTGTGTGCTGTGTTTGACACTGAAGAAGTGGCAGAGGGGGAGGCTTCAGTCAGCTTCAGTTTGGGGACCTGACTTAAAACATGACCCTGTTGCTCCTTGCCTGTAAAACAGGGACAATGAGTCTTGCCTTCATTTGCAGCCAAGGGGCAGGTCAGTGAAAGCTCAGAAATCTCTGGAAGCCTCTGGAGAAGCCCAGAGCTTGCCCTGAGTGCCATGCACAGGCTGCACCAAGGGAGCCAGATCTGGTTTGTATGAATATTGTCTGCACTGGAAGGCTGACACACCTTTTTAGGGCTGTAGGACACTAGGAAGGATGAATGCTGATGGAAAGGGGAGGAGAAAGCAAAGAACAGGCTGAATGTATGCCAGAGCATGCACAGAGCACCTTTAGTCCTGGCAGCCCTTGGTGCTGAGAGTGGGCAGAGACAGACCACAAAGGGCTCAGAGCCTCTGAGCAGTTGCATGAACATTTATTTCCCAGTATATGTTAGGATGGTTCCACAGCTGAGAGCAAGGATTTCTGGCCTTGCTTTAGTATTGTCAGGAACCCTCAGCCTGGGTGTTATCCCCTCGTGGTGCAGCTGGAGGGAGGGCTGGAGAGGCACAGCCATGGGCAGAGCTGGCACTGACCTCTGGCCCCCATCCTTACACCTCCACACCTCTGTCCCCTCTCACGGTTCCCAGTGTCCACCTCCCTCCCACCTCCTCTGGCACAGCTAAGCTGCCTCTCCCCAGCAGAACTCTGCACACCATGCACTGTCACAGTGATGCTGCTGCTCTTCACATCAGCAGCTGCAGGACGGAGAAACAGAAAAGGAGCCTTTGGCCCCCTATCCTGACAAATTTGGCTTACACAGAAAAGCCCCAGCAGCCCTCTGTGCTCTGTGCTTGGGGATATGGCAAATGTGTGGCCTCCCAGTATGGTCCTGTTGTGCGGGGACAGCACCACCTGGGGATCCAGAGAAGCAGCAGCAGGGCTGGGCTGAGGAGAGACATCAGCACAGCTCCTGTTTGCCCCTTCACATCTGGGGTTGTCCTTGCTTTCCCCTGTGGCTGATCACCTTGTGGGACTGCCAGCTCCAGCCCTGCCCAGGGGTCCAGCTGTGGCGAGTGCCTGTGACCCAGCAGGGTGACAGCACTGCCATCCTACAACAGTCCTTGCAGCCCTGCAGTGCTCCTGATCCCTGCTGAAGCTCCTTGATAGGACAAGGGGGAATGGCTTCCCAATGACAGAGGGCAGGGTTAGATTGGATATTGGGAAGAAATCAGTCCCTATGAGGGTGGTGAGGTCCTGGCACCTGGAGGTGTCTGCCCCACCCTTGGAAGTGTTCAAGGCCAGGTTGGATGGAGCTTGGAGCACCCTGGTCTAGTGGAAGGTGTCTCTGCCCATGGCAGGGCAAGGAAAAGGATGAGCTTCACGGTCCCTTTCAAACCAAACCATTCTGGGATTCTCTAATTCTGTCATTCTGGAGCTTGGTGAAAAGCTTGTCTTTCGCCCAAAATAATTCCCCCTTTGCCATGGCAGAGACAGGCTGAAAAGGCTGCTTAGAGCCCAGGGAGTCAAGAGCAGCCTGGGCTGCCTGGGAAAAGAGCCCCTGTACTGGCTGAGAAAAAAAATGTGATGTCCTGAGAGCCCAAAAAGCACATTCCCAGAGCTCGAGGTTGCATTTTGCTCCATCTCCACACCTGCCCTTCCCAGCAGGCATGGGTGCCCCACGCCATCCTGCCCTGTGGCTCGTGTCCTCAGGGTGCTGGGGCACAGATCACACACAGATCCCATGCTCTGTGTGTGCTGGGAGCCTGGCAGGCTGTGAGGATCTGTAGGAGTGTCACTGTGCTGGCAGCACTCCTGGGTGAGATGGGGACACGGCTGCTGGGGCCCAGCAGTGTTGCTGATGGAGAGCCATTCTTTGTGTAAGAAAAGCTTCCAGAGCAGCTTCCTCCCTGACTCTCCTTTTTTGTTATATTTTCAGAGGGTGCTGCAGGGAGATGCTGGTCTCTCAGAAATTATCCTGGCTGGAAGTCATCTTGAGGCCAGGCTAAGCAGGGCTGCTGGAAGTGCCTTGACAGGTCTCTTATCTGGCTGGTGCTAATCCCTCCAGATTGCAAGGAAAGGAAACTAAAGCAAACCTCACATTTTAATGACCAGAATTTACTTACCATATTTTCTCCCTTACATATTTTCTCCCTTCTCTCTTCCAGGGCTCCCAGGGACTCCTTTCCCCTCACCTCTCAGGAAAGACAGTGCTGAGGCTGTGCTCAGGTGGGCAGAGTGTCCTCCCCATGCTACCAGCTCTGCTGCAGTGAGTGTGGCTAATGCTGACTGTCAGGCATTGTGTTTTGATGGAGCTGGGCCAGAAAGGAAGAAAAAAACCACGAAATCGTGGAGTCATTAAAGTTGGAAAAGCCCTCTAATAGCACATCCAACCATTAACCCAGTACTGCCAAGGCCACCACTAACACATGTCCCTAAGTGCCACATCCACACATTTTTTGAACACTGATATGAGGCTCAAGACATTACTTGATTCCCTGCTTGTCAGGGGGGAGTGGAGTACCTAATCCTGATTCATGTTTCCTGGACACCTTTTGTCTCCAGGACTGCATCCTGTGGACTCTTCCAAGCAGATCCCTCAAGAGGCTGAAGTCTGCTGTCCTGACTCCAGGTTTGGGATCTTGCCTTTTGCTCTGCTCTCTTCCCTCAGGATTCTAAACTCCACCATGCCAAGGGTGCCCTCATCCTTCGACAATCCTCACCCTATTTACAGACCCATCAGTGCCTTCCCTCCTTGACTCTTTGACAGCCATATTAGGAACTTGTTGCCAGAGTGTTACAGAAATCTCCCAGATTGCATGTGCCCTGCTGTGCTGTCCCTCCTGGTGATGACACAAGGGTTAAGGTCCTCCATGAGGACCATGCCCTGCAAACAGGAACTTTCTTCCAGGTGTCCGAAGAAAACTTCATCTTCTGTTTACTGATCCAGAAGTCTCCAGCAGACAGCCAGGAGTAGATCAATTTACCTTCCAGTCAGGATAGTCTTGACTGGCTCCTTATCCATCCTGGGGCAGAGCTCCACACATTCCTGGTGCTCCCTCACACAAAGGGCAGCTCCCTCTCCTCAGTCACCCGGGGAGTCCTCCTCATCCATGGAATGAGGCAAGGTTTCATGGAAAAAAATTAGCAACTATCACTAAAAATGTGGCCAAGTGCCAAGGGAACAAATGGTCACAGCCAACCTTCAGCCTGGCACCTCGTGGCTCCAAACTGGACCTTCCTACCTCGCTTACAGTCTCCATTTGAACATGTCATTGTATTTCTCATTGCATGGGAACTCACTCTGACAGCCAGTGTCTGGCACTCAGAGTCTCTTCCATTTCCCTCTGTTTTTTCTCTCTTTCTGGACTCTCATTCATGTCTTATATTTAACTCTTCCCTGTTTTCTGACAGCTTTGGTAACTGCTCAAACATAGTCGTACTTCAAATGGCACATCTGCTCTTGTAATGCCTGTAATTTCCTGCCAGATTTTGCCTCCTTTGAGTAGGCTGCAGCTTTCTGACCAGGATGTTGCACTGCTCTGTTCTCAGTATTCCATCTGGGAATGTGACCACTGCCCAGGCTGCCTCCCCAGACACACTTAGCACCTGCTTTGGGAAACAGTCCTGAGAAGAGAAAGGCTCATGTGTTTCCCCCTTTGGAATATGGCCTGTGAACATGCAGTGTTTGCACAGCTCAGAAATAAGTTTTCTATCCGTTGGAAAGGAAGGTAGAGTTGTGTCTCCTGTTGTTTTACTGGTGGACACACCAATACACAGACTGGAAAAGTGACTTGGCTGTGCCACACACCAAGTTGGGGGCTCCTACTCCCTGTTGCAGCTTCATTTTTACAGTCTGTAGATGCTACAGCAGAAAGTATCTTGGCTGTAACACAACAACCTTCACACAGCCAGACTTTGGAAGGGCTGGGGATTGAAGAACAAATGTCATAAATGTGCCCTGGGGCATCTCCCAGGCTGGAGACCATTTTCTCTCATCCCCCGACACGGCTGGTGCAGGGACCTGCATCTCCCACTCTGCTCAGCTCTTCCAAGGGTTCTGCTTCCTATCAGCTTTCCCTGGCCAGATTGTGTGTGTTGCTGTTTTCCTCATACCATCTGCACTGACAGTGGCACACTCTGATGGATGAGGCATGGCTGGGCATGCTCCTGGCATTGCAAAAAGACGAGGAAGGACCAGAGAGATGCCCCAAGGGCTGAATCACTTCTGCTATGGAGACAGGCTGGGAGAACTGGAGGCATTCGGGGCTCTACTCCTACTGGTGCCCACTGGTGCACTTCCACTTTTCTCCCTGTCCATTAGCAATAGCTCACAGGAGTTGGATATGCTTTAATGAGTGTTAATGAGGTGCCTCATGGTGTCTGAGTGACACCTGCTCTGCGTGTGTGGCTCATGACCCAGACTGGGCACAAACAAATCTCTGCTGAAACTCGCACAGGCTGCTACTCCCATGGTATGATACAGGGGCAACAGGACACTGCCTGCAGCTTCCTTTGATGACCCCTCTTCAGTCCTGCCCTCTCTTGCCTTCAGCACTGATGGGTTAGAGAGCTCTGGAATTTCCCCACGGGCTGTGCTTTTCCTTAGCTCCATGGACATGTCCTGCTGCCCACGTTGCTGTCTTTCTCCAGTCTCAGCCTGGTGCTGAGGGTGGAAAGTCCATCCAAGGCACAGCAGAGCAACGTTTCTTGCTCTTTCTTGCAGGTCAGGGTATCTCAAACAAGTTCTTGCGCATGTCAGAGCAACTACACCTTGCAGAACCTGCCTAGCTTCTCCAGGAGGTATTTATCCCTTTTGACAGACTTCATAAAAGGCTCCTGCATGTTTCTGCCCTCACATGCCATGGCCTGTGTGACTTGATTCCCTAAAAGCAGTCTCCACTACTGATGTACCACTGGGCTTCCAAGTAGATGCTTCAGGAACCAAGGTAAAAAGAGAAGGTGATGGTGAGGAGGAGTTGGTTCCTCCTTCCACATGAGCAAACACAGAGAGAAGATCCAGTGCTTGTGTCTGGGAAGGGACCTGGGGGAGGCAATGGGACACACAAGGTGAGAAGTAGAGGGCCCTCAGAATGCTGGGGTTTCTGGACAGCTGCAGTTCACAACACTGTGGTCCAGAAAGGGCTGGTGGCTGCAGGTCCTGGGTGTCACAATGCAGCAGATGCTGAGCTCGGCTCCTGCAGCTGAGGCTCCCAGGGCCAGGGCTTTGCTGGTGGAAGCAGTGGGACCAGGAGGCAGTGGTGGGCACGGGGAACTCAGTGGCCATGGGTCTGGAAGGACACTGGGAGCCAGCACTTCCAGGGGGGTATTTCAGTGAGGAGAAAGGATCTGGATTTCTAAGGAAATTGCCTTTATTTGCCTTCAGAATTTTAGAACACCATGCTTTGATTCAAGAACAAGGCTGATATTTGCCTTTTCTTTTCTGCCCTGAGCTGTCAGCTCAGGTCAAAACTGGTAACTGGAAAACCAGAAAACCAGGGAGGAAAGGGATGAATGGGAACCTGAGAACAGGCAGTGAGGAGAGAGATGCTGAAGGATGGTAAAGAAAGAAAACAGAATAGGAACCGAGCATGGAGACCTTCAGCCAAACCACCCCGTGCTTCTCTCAGACTGTCTTTCACGTCTCGTAGTGTTTGGGTTTCTCTAAACTTAGAAAATTCCCACATAACAATTTTTTTATCTTATCACCAAGGCTGCTAAGTGCAACCCAAACTAAGAGACACTACATAGAATAAATGCTTAAACATTAAACCCACAGAAATCACAAGCAAATGGTGCATTTGTTATTTCTATATTAACCCCAGGAACTCCGGTGAGGATTGGAGGTACTAGTGGAAGATGAATCACCAGGAATCAAGAGGAAATTGGTAAAGCTGGGAGGAAAGCAGAAAGGAGAGCCCCACATAGGTGCAGGACTCACAAGAAAAGCAGGTTCAGGTTCCTGTAAGCAGAGTCCTCCATCACCAGAGAAACATGGAGGTGCAAGAAATCACATAACCCGAATTCTAACTCTGCATCCCATTTACAGATTTTATTTCAATCTGGGATTAGCTTTCTGTTTCTTTTAGGTTTAAAATTTCAGTGTTTTATCATTTGCTGGGTGCATTGGCATGCCTTGATGGAACAGGCAAAAGATATCCTGAGAGGAAGTTTAGGACCACTGGGGAAATCTCTGCTGGGTTATTCCAGCACAGCCAGGCTCATGGACCAGGACCCAGGGCCAGCTCAGCACATGGGCATGGCAGTGCCAGCCAGCACCAGCACCATTGCCAGAGGCAGCGAGGAGAGAGAAGGACCAGGACCTGAAACTGTTGGAGCAACATTATCTTCCCTCTGGGTGTCAAGGACACAAAGACTGGTCGAAACTCTGCTGTGCCCTTGTGCTGGGAGCACAGAGCCCACATGGCCAGCAAGGGCAGGGTTGGGCTGGCAGGCAGAGTGCAGCACTTCCAGGAATTCCTCCCAAGCGTGGTGCTCAAATCCATGCAGCCTAAAGCCATCTGCAGTGAGGGGGTGGAGAACCTTCAGCACAAGCAGGAAGCACTGTCAAAAAAAGCCTCGCCAGTGTTGTCATGCTGGTGAAATTATGTCAGAAACACAAAAAGGCATTGCCACCTACAAAAGAGCAGGCGCCAGCTCTGCCAGCCTCAGACCTCCGACCCACACTGCCAGCCCGCCGAGAGACACCACGGAGTTCCTGACACAGCTCCCTGTGCTCGCCGTGGGACCCAGCCTTGAGCCCTGGGCCAGTCAGACCCCCCCAGCTGACAGAGAGGGTCCCTCTGCTCACCCCTCTGCCAGCACTGCTCCAGCTCCCCAGGACCACCCCAGAGCTCCTGCCAGCTCCCTTGACCCCAGCATGATCCACAGCCAGGGAGAAGATGTGTGTCCTGCTTCATCAGCTGAGCCATGTTGGGATTGGGTACCGACCCAGACTTGAGTCCTGTCCTGTGAGCCCTCCTTGTAGCTTCAAACCCTTGGGAGAGGAGTGCTGCAGCCCAGGGGCAGCATTCTGTGTGTGCCAGCTGTCTCTGAAGAACATCAATCGCTGCTTGGTGCTACCTGCTCCCACCTTCCCTGCCTGTTGATCCATTCAAGCTTCTCCTGGTGCCTCTGGGAAATGAAGGACAACACCAAGAAGTTTCATTCCCATGCCAAGGAGAGGTCTTGGCTGAGCTTCGGGTGGTCTAGAGGAAGACAAACTTGCTCCTTGTCACCATCTCTTTCCCTAGTCCTGCCTGGTGACCCAAGCAGGCTGCAGGCAGCATGTTGGCATAGGGAGGCTCCGGGATCAGATCCTTGAGCAATAACTGATGCTCCTTCCTCATCCAGCTGGCAAAGCACTTCCCACCCTTCCAAGGCATTGCCGAGCCACCCATACCCTCTCCAAACAACGTCAGCAGCCAGGGTGTCCTGCTGTACCCAGGGAGTACACTGGGACACTTTACTTCCCCTGTGCCATGTAGATTTCAAACCTGTACCTCACTTCAATCCTGGTCTGACAGCCACAGGAGCAGTATGTGCTCATGCACAAATCCAAAGGGATAACAATCCCTGGGGGTGAGCAAAGCTGGGATGACAACTGGCATGGCCTGCAGTAGCAATTCCTGCCAAACTACTTATCTCCCCAGAGATGATTTTCACTGGTGCTTCCCAGCATCCCTGACCTTGCTGTTACCTGCCAAGAGCTGGTGAGCTCCTGCAGAGCCTGGCTGCTCATCTCTCTGCTCTGCCACAGTGGATCTGCCACATTCCTGATGGCCACACCTTGGCTCTTCCTGGCACCCCTGACACTTCCCCTCTGCACCACACAAGGACTTAGAAGGTGACTTCAGGAGTGAGCTGAGGATTCCTGGCTTCAGAATCCCAGCACCAGTGAGGCAGCACGGCACAAGAGACACAGAAGTGTCACACTGAACTGACCCATATTAAATGTTTTGAATCTGTTCATCAAACTACAGCAGCTCTTCCCACCTCGACAACACTTGCTGACCACACATCAAAAGCCTCCACCTGCTTTCCTATTCTGGAAATGACACTTCTATTTTGTTCCTTGCAGTGTTCTACTTAATGAAAAGATCTGGTGTTTTCCTCTTTCTCTTCATCTGGATGAATTGAATACAGGAAGTTTTGTGCAGGAAGGACTTTGGTGACTCCTGGACATGTCCAGCTCCCCACCCTCCCCTCCTAAATGCAATGGTGTGGATTCTGTGCTCCAAAAGGTTTTTTGCACCCATGTCTGTTTCTTCTCTGAGCTGCAGGCACATCCCTACCAGGGCAAATGAAAGGCTGAGAGAGGTCAGGTTGTTGAGCCTGGAGAAGAGAAGGCTCTGGGGAGATCTTAGAGCCCCTTCCAGTGCTTGAGGAGGCTCCAAGAGAGCTGGAGAGGGACTTTGGACAAGGGCCTAGAATAACAGGACAAGAGGCAATGGCTTTACATCTGACAAAGGGCAGGATTAGAAGAAATTCTTCCTTGTGAGGGTGTTGGGGGCCCTGGCACAGGTTGACCAGAGAAACTGTGGCTGCCCCATTACTGGAAGTGTTCAAGGGCAGGTTGGACAGAGTTTAGATCAACCTGGTCTCCCAGAAGGTGTTCCTGCCTTTGGTAGGGAGTGGAACAAGATGATTTTTAAAGTCTCTTTCAACCCAAACCGTTTTGGGATTCTATAAGTACATCTCTGTGTGTGCAAGAGATGCAGGAGGGAAGGCTCAAGCTTGATTCCTTTCACAGCGTGGTTGGCCAGAGTGGGACCTTATTTGATGAAGAAAGAGCATCCAAGGACCCCAACGCACCTGTCCAGTAAAGAGAAACTTATTTACTGTTTTAAGGGACTAATAACAAAAAGCCAAGGGGAAGAAACAAGAAAGCTGGATAAAAACCTCCAGGAAGAGTGGGACAGTGCAGTGGAGCTGCAGGAGGGATCGTGGTGCAGCCTTTTGAGAACTGAGCAGGGTGGAAACAAGTGTCAGCAGCAATGGGGACGACTTGGAAGGGATGGGAGCATCTCCTGGGAGCTGAACATCACAGAGGCTTGGTGGGACAGCATAGGCCAGGTATGTCAGTACAGAAAGCAGAGCCTGGGAAAAGGGAATAATGCAGCATTGCTATGCATCAAGGATGGTTGTGTAAACATGAATGTAAAGCAAAGCACAAATATGGAGAGAAAAATCAAGCAGACTAAGGCAGAAAATGAGTTCTGCCTAAATGTATAAGCCTAGAAAAAAAAAGTCTGTCAGTCCGGAAAAGTCTAGATTAAGGAAGTGGGACAGATAAGGGAACAACAGATGATATGTGAGGTGGCTGAATTGTTAAATATCCTTGTGCTTTAAGTATTTACAGAAGGGTTCACTATGACCAGATTACCGTTAGCAACCAGAGGGTCAGAAAAAGGACAGAATAACAGGATGTCAGAATATAGCATGGAAATATTCAAACTGTTGAGGTGTGATAAAATTTACCTTGGCATACATAGAGAACTAGTCACAGTCAACTCTGACCTCAGAAAAAATACAAGCACAGGTGAGGTCCTTGTGGACTGGAGCAGGATGAAATACAGCACATGGCATTTAAAGGGGAGAAGGGAAATACACCGGTCAGACTGACTCTGATGCCTGAAAAGACAGAGAATGAAATTATTACACAGCATATGTTAAGCCTCTCAAGGATACCATGTGATATGGAACAGGAAACAAGGATTTGTCAATCATACAAGATGTTGAATCAATCTAATTTCGGTCTAATGTCCACCACTGAGAGGGATGCAGCCCAGCTGGAAACAGATATGTTTTGACTTGCATGGAGTTTTGGCACTGTCCATGGACATGCTCCTCAGGAAACACAAGTGATGGAGCACAACCACTGAGCGGGATGACCAGCTGGTTAAAAGCACCGAGAGTGAGGGCTGCTCAAATGATATCAGCATGGGGAGTCATGTTCAGTGAGGTCCTGCAAGGTCTGTCCTGGGTCAGGCCCTGGTCAATAACTTCATTAGCCACCAGGCTGATGAAATAGTGATTATGCCTATAAAATGCTGAATTATAAACAGATCCCAAAGGGCTGCAACTGGTTTGAAGGACATGATCAAAATTTAGAATAAAATTCAAATCTCTTAGAAATTATTCAAAATTGATAGTGTGCAGTTGAGAAAAGACAAATGCAAAGCAGGCAGCCTGCAATGCACCACCATGCAGAAACTCTGACTGAAGACCAGTACCACTGCTGGGTAGTCTGGGTGGGTAATGACTGCTCTGGCCAGGCAGCTTCTGCTGCCAAGGGCAAGGTCAGCCCAGGCTGGGAACAACCTGTGAGGCAGCCCTTGTGAAGCAGGGATAGAATCATGGAGTCATAGAATGGTTTGGGCTGGAGGGGACCTTGAAGCTCACCTCATTCCAATCCCCTGCCACGGGCAGGGACACCTTCCTCTAGCCCAGGTTGCTCCAAGCCCCATCCAACCTGGCCTTGGACACTTCCAGGAGTAGGGAGTCCACAACAGAGGACAGCCACAGTGCTGCTCTGTGGAGAATTTCAGCCAGAGAGTTGATGATGATGATGATGATGATGATGATGATGATGATGATGATGATAAGGAGGAGGGAGCAAACAGAGGAGATTCTGACAAGATTGGTTAGAAGTTTCATAAACATGAACTTCAAGAAGAGGAACAAATCGTATCTGTCTGTGTCTGGCAGGTTGAAGTCTGGGTAGGGATATGAGAACGGCCTTCTAAAATGCTAAAAATCACTAGAAAGAGATTACTGATCCTTTATTCTCAAGTCTACCAGGGATATTTTGTGCAGTAATTGGCATAATTTGCACTGAAAGAGATTTAGGGTAGATTTTACGATTGCAAGGAGATTTTCCTTGTTCCACATGATGGCGTAAAAAAGGCTGGCTGGGCTCTAGGTGCTCCACAGCACCCTGCAGAGGGGAAGCTCCTTGCAGTCCCCCCTGTCCTTTGGGACTGCCAGGCACCCTGGAGAAACTGCACTGTGCCAGACTCCCTGGAGAGACATCCCCAGTAAATCAGTGCCAGGCAGAATGGCTGAGCAGAGCCAGCTCCATGCACTCCGTCCCTGGGCTGTGAGCACACGAGAGGGGAAGCAGCAGGAGCTCCTGCCCTCCTCCCGAGGAGCTGCCTGCCTCCCTGCCATGGTATAAGGACATCTTGGCCCTGTGGCATAGAGTGGAAGCTGTTTTGGGGAGCTGTGCCACTGAATAGGAAAATCAGCTTCATGACTGTAAGTCCGGATCTCCTCTTTCTGATCCATCCCTCAGCCACTCCAGCTTTCCCTCTCCCGTCTCTCTGTGCTTCTGTTTTACATCTCTTCTGTCGCCTCTTCCCTGCTGCAGCTCCCCTGCTCCTCCATCCTCCATCCCTCCAGCTGTGCTCCTCCTCCTTTCTATTCTCTCCCTCTTCTTTCCCATTCTGTCGCACACCAGCTTTTTAATTCAGCAGCATGACATTTCCATTTGAATGGCTTTCCTGACTCCCTCCAGGACAGGAGCAGAGCCGGGGGCTCCATCCTGCTCAAACCTCATGTTCGGTGGCACCATGTGGACGGTGCCAGCTGTCACCAGCCCATGTCCATTCCGTGTGGATGCCCCCATGCCCTCTACACAGCTGGGACAGCAACACTGGGCATGGATCCCTCCTGGAGAGAGAGTGACAGGGAGCATTGACTGGAGAGTGGCTGAGTGCTCCCATGGACACCCCCAGAGGACTAACCACCCATTCCCAAGGGATCTGCTGGGTCTGCAGGGTACAAGGCACAGAGTTCTGTGCCCCTTTTCCCTTCCATCCAGCCTAGGAATCCCCCTGCCGAACCAGGGACCACAGTGGCAAAGGCACAGGATTAAGTGTGGTAAGGAGGGAGGTCTGGTGAGGGCAGGTGTCTGTGAAGGCTGCTGGCTGTGTGGCCATCTGAAGGGGTTTCTGGCAGGCACTAGGTTTGCTGGGGTGAATGTCAGGGCAATGCAAGTTCAGAGGTTTGCTGGGGACTGGCTGGGGGCGCTGGGCTCAGAGTGCAGGGCTCTCCCCACCTCTACACAGACCCTTGCATTAGCCATTGGGGTCTGGCAAAATCTGTTTCTTCTCAAAAAAGGAACATCGTCACATGTTCCTGCTCACCTGGGTGCTCAGGATGGTGTTTTGGGGCAAACTGGTTCTTTTCTTTATTTTCTCAAGCCCTGTGAGCATGATGCTGTGATCTGTGCAAAGTGTCAGAATTTCTCCTGGTTTTGGCTACTGCTGCGTTGTCCAGGCTGAAGCAGATGTGGTGTGTATTTCCCAAGGTCACACTCTGCCCTTCAGACACCCATTACAGCCACTGTTTTTTTGGCAGAGGCAGCACTTGGACACCAAGATTTTGATGGAGCCATCCCTGCTGAAAACTGAGCCCTTAGCCATGATCTTTTCAAAAGTTTGACCCAAGGTGTTTCAGCATGAACATTTGAACTTTTCAGTGGGCAATCTTTTGGTCAGATTCTGCCATTTTTACCCATTTTCATAACATAAGAGCCACATGTATTGAGATTGTTCTTCTTCTTCAATGTTGTTCTCAGTCTCACCAGGACTCTGCCAAAGCAGAAGCCAGTCTTGCCTTGTCCCTGTCCCCCAGCCATCTCAGAGCCAGGCTTTTGGGCTGTGAGGTGTCCCCCCAGCTCTCAGCTGCCTCTGTGTGTGTGTGTGTGTGTCTGTGTGTGTGTGTGTACCCCAAATGCCCACTCACATGTTCATGAATTCACTTCCTCCACACAGCACATGTCAATACCCATCAGGGACCATGGGCAGGGCCATTGAGCAGGGCCTGGGACCCACTGTGACAGCTCTTCTCCTTCCCTGGCCCTACTGTGTCTGCAGCTGAGGTTGCCCAGCTCCATCACCTGGAGGACGGAGAGTCAGGAAATCCCATCCTGTGGGTGACCTCTTCATGGATACGGGAGGTCCTGCTGTTATAATGCCCACGAGTAGGACTGTTCCATGGTGCATGTTCTCTGAGGTCCCTTGGACTAGAAGTCAGGGTTGGGGTTGGGACAAGTGGCTACACATCTGCCCACTGGCCCCACCTTCATCTCTTCTCTCTGGAGGCTCATTTGGGTGCTCAGCCTTGCATAGATTTACTGCTCCCTCTTCTAGTGTTATAGTCTGACCAGGCTACATGAGACATGCTATCTCCCCAGCATTCATGGGACATGCAGGCCAAGTCTTCCAGACTTCTTCTGGAAGTCTTCCAGTCTTCCAGAGTGTTCCTTTCCCTCTCTCTTAGGTGCCAGTTAATGGTTAACCTCTGTGAGCTTTCCTCCTGGCAAACAGGGAGCCCTTCACCATTTTCTTTAATGTCTTGGTTAAACAAAAACCCAGAGAGATGGTTGATACCTGGGGAATTTCTCTCTGTGCCAGGTGGAACTGGTGCCCACTTTGCAGAGGTCCAGCAGAAGGGCAGCACTGCCTGGCTCCAGCCACACCCAGTGGCATGGGCCAGGTGAAGGGGCCAGAGGGGCCAGGTTCACTTAGAGGACAGAATCATGAAATAATAGAATGGTTTGGGTTGGAAGGGACCTTAAAGACCATCCAGACCCACCCCCATGCAGGGACACCTTCCACTATCCCAGATTTCTCCAAGCCCCATCCAACCTGGCCTTGAACACATCCAGGGATGGGACAGCCACAGCTTCTCTGGGCAACTTGTGCCAGGGCTTCACCACCCTGACAGGGAAGAATTCCATCCCAATATCCCAACTCACCCTGTCCTCTGCCAGTGGGAAGCCATTCCCCCTTTGTCCTGCCACTCCAAGCCCTTGTCCAAAGCTTCTCTCCAGCTCTCTTCTGGCACTGGAAGAGGCTCTGAAGCCTCACAGGACAGGCTGTCCCACATCTCTTTGATGGGCAGGTGTCTATTGTCCTTGCAGGAGCAGGTGGCAGGACCTGGCTCTGCTCCAATGCCAGTGTGGGTTTGTGGTCAAGGTCTGACATTCCAAGTGGTGTTCTTAAGGATGCCAAAAAGGGACTTTTGCCAGAAAATGTCCTTTCTGGAGTGTCAGGTCTAGGTGCACACATTGATCCCATCTTAGTTTTGATCAGTGTATCCTTGTGCAGTGCAGCTGTGTGCAGGGTGACCTGCTGAGGTGTCACCATACCTGTCCCACTGCTTGTAGATATATTTTCCAGCAATAAGGAGAGTTCTCCAGTCTGCTCCATCCCTTGCAGCATGGCAAGGCACAGTCCTTGCCTCAGCAAAGCACCAGCTGCTTTCCACAGCCCCAGCCATTAACCTTTCTCCACTGCCTAAATTCACCAAGGCAGGGCCTTTGGAGCTGGTGTGTGGTACCAGCCATGGACCAGGGAAGTGAGGGACCAGGTGGCACTGGGGAGGGCATCAGCCTGCCTGGTCTCTTCTCCTGTGGGTGATCTGTCAGCCCCTTGGGATGGCACAGCTGCCCACAGGACACCCAGCCCCGGCACTGGCACTTCTGTGGACCAAAAAGCAGGGGCCAAAAATGTGTCTTGTGTGCAAAATACCAAAGCGAAGGGGACAGGATGAATTCCCCAGTTCTCCCACAAGCCAGCCCAAGTTGCCTGTGCAAAGAGGAAATCACTGGCAGTTCTGTGCTGGTGCTTTTGTGTGGTCCAGGACTCACCTGGACATGTTCGTGTGAGCACCTCCACTGCCAAGCCTGCAGTGCTGTCCAGTCATGACAGCCACTGACCATCATCTCCTGATCCCAGCCCTAAAAATAGAAAGAACCAGTCCCCTTCAGGACAGGGAAAGCACACTTGTTTAGGATGATGAGGCCCTAAGCCAGGACCCTTCTAGACTGAGTTAGTTGCAGGGTACATCCCAAGGGAGCAAGTGGGGACTGACACCCCTGAAATGCTGGCTTTGCAGGGAAGTTGGTCCCCTCAGGTACCCAGCTGGCCATCGCCACGGGGGATGTCCAGCTGTCTTATTGTGAAAGACAAGAGCGTGTCCCCAAAAGCACCCAGCTGCCATCCTCACTGGCTGGTGCTCTCTGTGCCCACTGCAGCTCTCTGGGCTCCTCACCCACTTCCAGCACCTCAGAACAGCCACCACCAAGGGCCTGACCCAGATGTCTCTTCCCCAGACTGACTAGCTGGAGTGTCACTGAGTCCAGGATCTCCTTGACCACCATGAGTCCTTTGGCCCAGGCATCTGGGGCAGGACCAGGGATCAGGAGAGGTTCCTCCTGCATCTCCTCACCTTGCCCCGTGCACCCCGTGGACATGTGGCTCCTTGGCTTTGCCAACAGTGCTTGGAGCAGACCAGCCAGCAGTGTGAAACCTCCATGGCTCCAGTCCTTCCTGGCAGGTCCCTGCTATCCTGCATGAGTCTGTGCTCAGCTTCGGGCAAGCCCTGCACTGTCTGCAAGGAGACAAACAAGACCACAGTGAAAGGAGAGACCCAGCCAGGGAGCAGAGCTGGTACCATGACAAGGCCTCTTCCTTCCTCCTTACTGCTGGTCCCATCAACCAGCATCAGCTGAAGCTGGAAGAGGGCTGGAGGTCTCAGCAACACAAATAAATACCCTGACAAGAGCCCCCTACCATCAAGCCTGGTCCTGTGTTGTTGGAAGAGGTTCCAGCTGGGTGCTGGACATCCCTGGCAGGGGATGGCTCTGCACAAATCTTTATTTTCCAAATATTATTCATGACCCTGTATGTGATGAGCAATAATAAGGCTGGGATCTCACTGTGTGCTGCTGCCAGGGTGCCTGGGCCAGGGAAATTGGCTGTGGAGGCCACTGTTAGAAGTGCTGTCACAGCATGTGGTGGGCTGAACCCTGGCAGCCCCATGGATGCTGCTCCCAGTGCCCTTGGCTGTGGGGTCAGGGGGCAGCTCATGCCAGAGGCTGCAGTGGATGTTGCTTGGAGGCCAGGGAAGTAGGAATCTGGGACAAAACAGAGTCTGTTTCCCCAGCTGTGACTTCTCTCATCAGCTCAGCTGTGAGATTGTGTTCCCACATCTCAGTGGGGCGGCATCCCCAGGAGGATGTTTTGTCCCATGACATTTGTGTGCTGGAGGCCAAAGGTCCTGTCTCCTCACTGGAGCCTCCCTGGGGACCTGACCACCTCCTTCTTGTGCAGCTTGTGGGACTGGGCCCCACAGGGACAGATACCCATTGCCAGGGCTGCAGGGGAGGAGAGCTCAGCACAACCCTGGAGTACCAACCACATCCCTCAAGGGGCTGGTGTGGTCAGACTCGGGAAGAGGGTGAGCCGGAGCCTTTCCGGGGCTGACACACTGAGGGGCCACCTCCAGGTTGCATTCATGGATGCCCAAGATGAGGATAATCGTGGGGAGGGGATCGTACAGCGCTGTAACAACCCCACATATCAGGGACCCCGTGGCTCAGGGACCCCAGGAGGGTGTAGAGCTCTCTGCTGCATCCTACCCATGGATCCCAGCAACCCAGTGATCCTGGTGGGATGCTGAGAGAGGCTGTGTGGAAGGGGAGAGGTGCAGGTGGTCTCCCTTGCCCCATGGGAAGGAGCAGAGAGCTGTTTCTTGGGTTTGGCAGTGGGGTGGCCCCAAGCCAGGGCTGGGCACTGGTCTGGTCCATGCACTGCCCTCCTGCTCATGGGTACAGCCAGCAGTGGGGTCACAGAGAGCAGTGGGGACACAGAGAGGAGTGGGGTACAGCCAGCAGAGGGGTCACAGAGAGGAGTGGGGACACAGAGAGGAGTGGGGTCACAGAGAGCAGTGGGGACACAGAGAGGAGTGGGGTCACAGAGAGGAGTGGGGTCACAGAGAGGAGTGGGGACACAGAGAGGAGTGGGGACACAGAGAGGAGTGGGGACACAGAGAGCAGTGGGGACACAGAGAGCAGTGGGGTACAACCAGCAGTGGGGTCTAGACAGCAGGGGGCACACAGACAGCAGTAGGGCACAGCCAAGAGCCTATCACTGGGGATTTGGCCACTAATCCTCTCTGGCTGTAATTTAGCAATATTGGCTCTGGCTTTTTCTATTAATTTCTCCCAGGCTGACAGATGCTCCTGGACAGCACATCCAGCAGTGAGGGACTGTCCTCCCACACCTTCCCGAACATCTGAAGTGGGAAAGTGGGGGGGACTGCACAGCACTGGGAGGTGTCAGGTTAAGTGGGGTGATGCTGGAGCTCACTTCATGTCAGGGGTTAGACCATTTGTGAGCAAGCCCTGTGCCCCAGGGTGGGATGAGTACGAGACACAAACCAGTTGGAGAGAACAGCATGGGGATAGTTCTCCCAGGATTGAGAGGCAGCTGGAAGTGGCAGGAGAAAAGGCAAGGGGAGTACTGCCAGGGGCAGACAGGTCTGTGAGGTATAGGAGCCCTCCCTCACCTGTAAGGAGCCCCCTGTGTGGGGCCAGCCAGCCATCAGCAGCCTCCCTGCCTGCTCTGGATGTATCATGCAAGTTCCTGCTCCCAGCATGAGCAGGTTCCCACCCAGCAGTGACAGTGAACGTGGTGATCCAGCTGGGTTTGGATCCGGCAGCTTGCAAGCTTTCTGGTGTCCCTGCTGCTCCCTCCCACTAGTTGGTTGTCAGGGAGAGGTTGTCCTGTCCAAGGAGCTGCAGACCTCCAGTTTCTATCAGACATGGACCAAAGGCTGACACTTCAGAGGGCAGGGACAAAGCTGTAGGAGTTCAGCAGCTGGAGATTGCCTGGGACCCACTGGGGGCTGAATTAGATGCCCACCCAGGAGAGACTTCCCCACACTGCCTGCCCTGCCTGTGCCCTTCCTGCCCCACTGGTGACCAACAATGTGATTGCAGCTCTTAAGAAAACATGGAAGACCAGGCTCTTTTTATTCAGGAAACGCTGGGACACTCTCCAGCTGTACTTGGGGCACTGGGATCTGCTTCTGACCAGGGTGGTGTCTCCCTGGGTCAATTTCTGGCGTGTTCTTTGGGATATTTGGTGGGAGATAAGGAACCATGTGATTCCTGCATCCAAACCCATGTGTACTGTGCCAAAATCCAGACCTCAGTACAACATTTAGAACCAAACGGGACTTTAGCAGACGTTTTGCAACACATTCAGCCCTCCCCATGTGCTGATCCCAGAGCAGAATCCTTTTTCATTGTCCTTGGCCAATCCTTGCAGCACAGCCCTCACCACAGTGTCACTCAGCGAGGTATAATATCCAGGAGGAAAGTTTTCCTGGATTCCCTTCATTCAGAAGACATCCCAGGCAGGCACCATCAGTAACCACAGGGTGTACCTGAAGATACTGGAGGGAGCATCTGCTTGTTGCAACACTCATCCCTGCAACTTCCCTGCCTCTCTCTATCTACAGAGTAGGAGGGACATTGTGCCCACCTTTACCCCAGTATGGAAACCCAGAGTGAAGCACAGACTGCTGGGGGCCACTGGGAAAGAAAGCATCGTTCTTCCTACATCCATCCCAAACCTTTCTTGAGTCTCAAATGTGTCCTAAGCCCATAAACATTTACTGTCATCATGTATAAAGTGGAAAGAGGTCCAAGAAGTCTGCCATCCCACATGGGGGCAGAACTTGCCAGGCAGCAGCAGGGTGGGTTCATCCAGGAGAATGCCCACAGAGGTGTGCAGGAGCCACAAGCACCAGCATAGGAAGAGGCTTGCACATATACAAGCACTCTGTAACCAGACACATGCAGCAAGACCTAGTAATTAGGCTGGTAATTACAGTTAAATGATGGCTGGGATGCTGCTCATACAGCGGAGGTCATTCATTTCCTCAGACCTGTGGCCAGCTGACCATCACTCCTCAGCTGGATGTTCCCCCACAGACACGTGCCTGCTCAGCCACCAGCCCTGGACCCCAGGGGAGTCTGGGGCACAGTTCTCCAGATCATTCTTGACCCTCTCTTAGTCTGTTTTCTGCCATTCCCGCCTTCAGGTTTCACATTTTGCTGTCATAGAATCATTGAGGTCGGAAAAGACCTCCAAGATTAAGTCCAACCATTAACCCAATACCACTGTGGTCACCACTAAGCTCTGTCCCTGAGTGTCACATCCACACACCTTTTGAACACTTCCAGGGATGGCACTTCTGGTGCTGTCTCCAAAAGTGTTAGAAGCTGAGATTTTCACATGGCTCCATGCAATGGGACACTGGGGACTGTAAATGATCATCTCAAATCCACAACAGATGGCTTCTTCCTTTTTTAATTCAGGCATTCCCTTCATGCCCATGATTCTTAATAGAAAAATCCATACAGTCTCAAGATTTTTTCACTGAGAAGAAATAGCTTAGGCAGTGCAAAAGGTTATGCCAGACAAAGTCAGGTTCTTGGTCAGAAATGCCCTTTTCTGCTGGTGCAGTCGCCCAGGTCAGCACTCCTGCTGCAATCAGCATTGCACTGCAGCCTCCTGTGGGGCTCCCTAAAGCACAGGTATTTGGGACAGGCAGTGGTAAGGAGCATTCTTCTCACCAGGGCAGCTAAGGGATGCAGGAGTCATGTGAGGGGATGAGATGCTTTCTTTGGGGGTGCTGTGACATCACCCAAGTACCTCCTGCCCCAGGGAGGTGATGTTGGCAGGACTGTGACATTAGCATAGTGGGTTAAAGGAGCAAACATCACCTCATCCACTCTCCTCTTCGCACCTGGTTCTCCATCTTTCCCTGCCCTCTCTCTCTTTGGTGCCATGGAGCTCTGCTGGCAGGAGCTTGGCTGCTCTCAGTGGGGCAGGCTGGTGTCACTCAGCTTTGCCCAGATCCTGCCACTCTCAAGCTGGCACTTTATGCTGTCAGAGCTTTCCCTTTCATCAGAGCACGGCAGATCTGTGCCAGGGGCTCCCCTCAGGAGAACTTCACTTTCCTGGCAGCCTCAGGATGGGAAGACACAGGATATCCCATTGCTCTGCCTATCTGGGGCAGAGCCTCGGCTGTGCTGTGTTCATAAACAGGATGGGACTGATGCTCTCCAGGGACAGGTCGCCCAGTATTACATCTAGCTGGTTCGTGCAGGAAGCCCAGCTAAGGAAGAAGCAGATCCAGTGGCTCGGGACATGCACCGGGGGTTGGAGCTGCTGCTGGAGCAGGACCTGCCCAGCCTTTCCTCCAGCCTCTCACACCCCCCAGCACAGCAGGAATCCCTTGCCAATATTGTCACTCTTTTTGCCAGTGGCAATTGCCCCCATTGCTGGGGACCCCCCCTGCTCCCTGGGTCCGCTCTTGCCACTGGAGCACCAATGCTCTTTGCACACAGTCACAGCACTGGGGGTGGCACCAGGCATCCCACATCTCACTCTGGGTCTGTGGTTTCCTGGCTACAAAGGGGGCAAATGTTCCTTCCTCCCAGTCTCACAGGAGTGCTATAATGCTTCCACTACAATCCTTCTACCCTTTCAAGGTAGCAGGTAGGATGTGTCCTAACCATGACACAGGTCATTAATCTCTTTGATTGATAAAAAAAAATGCATTTCCTGTCCTTTTTATTCCTATTTTTCCACCATGTGCATAACTATCTGCAGTATCCCAACTGCCTGAAGGCCAGCAGGCGTGGACAGCATTTCAGGAATAGGTCCTTGGGAACCCTTGGGAAGCAAAGGATGAAGGCAGTGGGAGGCCTGCTCGTCCCCTGGGACTTCAGGGTTCCAGACACGCAGGGATAAATAAGGGCTTGATCGTCAGATCTGGTGACAATCTCTGATGACATCTCAGTCCCAGGGACTTCTTTCAGCTTAAGATTCCGCTCAAACAGCCTGAAGGAAGATGGCACCGAGAACTGGAAATGTTTTCTTTGCATGGAAACATTTGCCTGAGCTCACCACTGTGTTCCCACCACCCAAAGCATGTAAAGGGCAGAAGTTGCCCACGAGCTGGAGATGAGGAGCTGTGCTCCCTCTACTGCAAGGTGCCAATTTCTGCAGCCCTCCTGAGCCCATGGACACCCCCTTGACTCCCTCTGGGCCCAGTTTTGTGGGGTGGATGGAGCCGAGGAGCACACAGGGAGTGTCTCACTGATCCCAGCTGGCAGCCAGCTCCCTGAGCTGCACAAAGGGCCTTTTCATGCCCTGCATAAACAAGCGAGAGTCATGAAAGGTTGTTATCGCAGAGCATCAGCAGCAGCTCAGGCAGGGATTTCCAAAATAACCTCCTCCCAAAAGCTCACAGACATGCACCCCCCTTTTTCCATGCTGCTGGGCTTTATGGAATAAAGGCTTTGGGCACCCCCAGCTCCTCTGCAGGGCCTCAGCTCTGGACCCCTGTGCTGTGCAGGACCTCCTGCCTCAACACACACGTGAGCACCTTCACCTGGTGTTGGTAGTGAGGAAGAACACAGCCCCACATCAGCTTTTGCTGCATCTCTGTGTCTTTCGGTCTGATGAAGAACCCTTAGCAGTGATGGCTGATAGGTGGAGATGGGCTTCTCCAACACGAGGATTGCAAGGGCTGATGGACAGGTGGAGCACCAAGAGTTCCAAGGTGCTCTTCCTTAGAGGAGGTCTCCTTTTCATAGCTGCACCCAGCTCAATCCCAAGATGCATGCCTCTTATCTCTCTGTTTAAAGGAAATGCAGTTTCCATGTGGAAATACATTCCAGAGGTGCTACTGGAGGATGTGCTGATCCTCTTTGCTTTCTATGCCATAAAGCCAAGTAAAGTCACTGCATAGGTAAACTGCAAGGGGAAAAATTGCTGGAATAAAAGAGCTTGGAAGCTCTCAAGGAAATAGAATCATAGAATCCCAGAATGGTTTGGGTTGGAAAGGACCTTAAAGACCATCCAGTCCCAGTCCCCTGCCATGGGCAGGGACACCTTCCACTATGCCAGGCTCCAAGCCTGCCCTTGAACATTCCACGGATGGGGCAGCCACAGCTCCTCTGGCCAACCTGTGCCAGGGCCTCACCACCCTCGCAGGGAAGAATTTCTTCCTAACATCCAACCTAAATCTCTCATCCTGTAATCATCTGCCTGTGTAAAAAGCTGCTCTCCCTCATTTTTACAAGCCTAAATCACTGGAAGGGGCTTTGAGGTCTCCCCAGAGTCTTCTTTTCTCCAGGCTGAATATCCCCAGCTATGCCAGCCTGTCTCCAGGGCAGAGGAGCTCTAGCTCTTGGGAGCATCTCCATGGGCTCCTCTGGACTCCATGATCTTTCTGTGCTGGGAGTCTCCGAGCTGGAGGCAGCACTGCAGGTGGGGTTTCACATGAGCAGAGCAGACAGCCAAAATCCCCTCCCTCTCCCTGCTGCCCACTCCTCTTGTGATGCAGCCCGGGATGCAGTTGGCTTTAAGCACTGGCATAAATCTGGCAAAAGCCTGATGCCCAAACCTGTCTTAACACTGAACCATGACATATCTGCCAGCCCTTGCTATTTATGCTGGTCCTCATTTATTTGTGTTTTCTTACGTTGTTTCAAGTTCATTCTTCCAGACAATGGGAATCTGGTCAGGACATCCTCACTTGGGTTCCAAAAATGACCTGACTCCCCAGAGAAGGAAGGTTTTCCATGGAGCTTCGCAGGGCTTACAGCTTCCTCTGTTCACATTGCTATTGCATGAGGTTCAGAGGTTTCTCTCGTGTACCACTGCTCACCAAAGATCCCCAGTGTCTGATGGACAGGCAGAGGGCCAGTTCCACCCAGCTGAGTGATGGCTGCATTTGAGATTTAAAACAACTCTGTTTTCTGGAAATGTATTTGATATAGCTGAAAAAAAATAACTGAACAAATGACAGCTCCTTTAAATTTCTTTAAAATTTCAGTTAAACTCTTGAAAACCTCATAAAGTTTACATGTCTTCGATGTTTTCTGGGGGGAAAAAGCAAGTTTTGCTGTCCCCTCCCCAGCATCCCATCTTCTGTGTGTAGCCAAAGCAGGTCTCCTCACTGCTTCTGTGACAGCAGCAGGAATTTCACATGGATGCAAGAAAGCCCATTTGTCTGTTAGTGAAGAGCCAAGAGAAGGTCCAGCACAGCTGGGGTGACCTACAGCTCAAAGAGGATTATTTTGCCCCTAAAGCTCTTTCCCTCATTTCAGGGGGCCAAGGGCCATGCAGCCAGGTATGGGCATGGATTGCATTTTCCATGTCTTCCTGACACGTGGAGAGTTTTAGGCTTTAGATTGGTGTTAATGGAAAGACAGTTCAGACTGGGCTGTTTGCACCAGTGTGAGGAGTGAAGGACTCACCAGGGAAATTTGTTCTATACGTTCTTCTTCCAGCTCCTTGGCTTCCCAAGAAGAATGTTCCCCGTGGTGGGCAGTGATACCAAGGATATCTGTGCTCAGAACTCTGCCAGTGTGGTCACTCAGTGTCTTATTTGACCCAAATTCACTTAAAAGGGAATTTAACATTTACATTTCTTAGATTTTCCTTTGGAGAATGACAGAACTTCCTGAGCAGCCACCACTGTTTTCCCTTTGAAGGCCGGAAAGATTAATGCAGACACTCAGAGCAGCCTGTGCACACCTACAGTTGTAATTACTTTTTTCAACAGTACAGTGCCATTTTTCTCCTGTATAAGTTCCCTACAAATGCAGCACAGTGTGACACATCAGTAATGTCCTGTGCAGCAAATGGTGTGCCTTGCAGCACAGTCACCTTGGCAGCAGGTAAAGAACCTCTTGAGCATTGCCCCTTAGAGATGTGCAGCAGTGAAAGGCCAGAGGAGAAAGCCATGCTCGTATGAGGAATCCCAGCAGCCACCTGAAAAATCATTTATTTATAAATTAATGCCCTCCCTCAAGTCGGCTTCCATGTAGTTGGGGTGGTTTTCTTTGCAAGAAGTTCCTGATATTTACCCAACTTTCCAGCTGGGCTTCTCTGTGGCACAAAGCAGCAGGACCCGCCTGAGTTTGTCCAGTGAGTCAACAGCTCAGCAGGGGATTAGAGCCCACAATCCTGCTGGCATTGCTGCCTTGGCTCAAACCACTGGACCATGCAGCCTCATTTTGTTCCTGGTACTCTGTGCTGGTATGTGGTTCGTCAGGGAAAAAGCTAATAAAAGAGGCGCTTTCTAAAGCAGTAAAACAAAGCCCGCCTCTTTCCAGGACTCCGGCTCCGGTGAGGGGTCAGGCTCCCTTTGTGATGGGAATGGCAGGTTTCCTGAAGGCCAGTGGTGAGGAAGCTGAGCAACAGCACCCAGAGGCAGCAGGCACAGAGCCCTGGCACCCACTGCTGCTAGACAGGTGACCATGTGCTGACACACTGTGACAAGCCACCCCAGGCCAACCTGGCTTGCAGAGGACAAGCAGAGGCAGCCAGGTTGGAGCTTCCCTGCTGGGAAGAGTCCCCTGGCCTCCTCCGTGCTGCTGGAGACCTGCCTTTCCTGGAGTCCTGCACAGAGCTGCCACCTTCCAGCTTCAGAGACCAGGACAAGTCACCAAGGGCAGATGTGCTACCAGATAACAGAGCAAAGCCAAGCCCTGGCAGGGCAGTCCAGGGTGTAACGTGGGGCTGGGAGCCCTGCGTGCTCAACAAGTGCAGAGGGCACTGGGTGCCAAGCCGGGACTTGTGACAGTCTCTGGGAATGAGGAAACCAGATTCATTCCTCCTGTCTGTGAGCACCAACCTGACCATCCAAAGGTTAGACAGGGCAGAGCAGCCACTGCATACCTGTTGTGCATTTGGTGCATCTCTCTTTACCCAGGACATTCCTGCATCTAGTACATCCTTGTACATCCAGTCCACCCCTCACCCACAGCTTCCTTGCTGTGCATCCAGTGCATCCCTGCACCCAGTGCATCCCTGCTGTGCACATGCTGCAGCCCTGCATCCCTGTGCATCCAGTGCATCCCTGCACCCAGTGCATCCCTGCTGTGCACATGCTGCAGCCCTGCA
The DNA here is from genome assembly GCA_035221455.1 of Xenops minutus. Taxonomy (NCBI): domain Eukaryota; kingdom Metazoa; phylum Chordata; class Aves; order Passeriformes; family Furnariidae; genus Xenops; species Xenops minutus. Next base: position 1,115,794 of record JAWWEE010000051.1, on the reverse strand, counting down.
TCCCTGTGCATCCAGTGCATCCCTGCACCCAGTGCATCCCTGCTGTGCACATGCTGCAGCCCTGCATCCCTGTGCATCCA